>OX465102.1:22970065-23422565 GCA_949987565.1 Luidia sarsii | reverse complement strand
AGTTTATTTATAGAGCTCTATGGCGTATCCCAATCTACCAGAGCCGGCCTCGGAATAGCCTCTGTACCCATGAAATTTGAATGTTTTCATGGTGAGAAGAGCAGGAGTAGGTTTTGCGGTAACACCATGCAAAATTGTCTTTTGTGAGTATGTGTGGTTCTAAAATGAACCGGAGGAAATCGACGTTTCGAACAGTATACTCTGTTCATCTTCGGGAAACAGCTTCAGGAGACCTCCGAAGACGAACAGAGTATACTGTTTGAAACGTCGAGTTCTTTCGGTTCTTTTTTTAGAGCCACGCATACTCACAAAAGATCATTTTGCATGGTGTTACCGCAAACCGACTCCCGCTCTTTACCCATTGGCAGAATATTGATTCCGGCGCCCTCAGAAAGACGAAGCACATAATATTGATCTAGCAATGGTCAGTATCGTGAATCAACTCAGGCATGGTGGATTGAGTGATGTCTGCCACGCAAATCTTACCGGATAAAAAGGGTACCTAATATGTAAAAATGTTTTAAGGTGATATACAAAAATGTTGCAAACTGCTTACTGACTAAAATTACCAAAATGTAAATCTTAAAATTTAGTGGGCCTGACGTTTCGATCCTAGCAGGACCTTTCTCTGCCTTTGAGAAGGGTCCTGCTAGGATCGAAACGTCAGGCCCACTAAATTTTAAGATGTAAAAATGTTGCAAACTCCTTACGGTACCGACTAAAAATGACCCAAAAAGGAGGGCCTGTCTTTCGGTTCTGCCTTCGAGAAAGGTCATGCTAGGATCGAAACATCGGGCCCTCCAAAATTTTGATATTTTGAAAAAATGTATTTATTGATTTTATCTATTTATTTAATTTTTCTTGTTGTATACACATCACAGCACACTCAAATAACAATAAATGGGAAAACAAAAAATAAATTAACACTGAAAATTAAAGAAAAAAGGAACAACATCCAATTAGCTACCGTAGTATTGCCCCAAAGAAACGAGTTTCTGTCAGGGGCTCTCCAAACTAACTGGATGACAAAAACAGTACACTGTATATGAGAAAAGATATAAAATAGATTCAGCTTTACAAGAATAGGGGGAAGCATTGATTAAGAAATACGTTTTCAGACGAAAGAGTTTGAATTTCCAATTTCGTTTGGTTTAGATAGCGTTTCAGAAAGGAATGCCATCATTGACGTTTGGATATTTCAGTCTAATGGTGATCATTGTCATGGTTATTATTTCAAAGAGGAGATGACTTTGATAAGGCGGCACCGCCAACTTTCCACACCACATTTGTGACCCGGCACAGCATAACGAGGAATAACCCCACTTTTGAGATTTTGAGGTTTTCTAATGATGTGAAAGAGTATACCATTAGCTTTCAAGTGATATCAAAATATAATATCCTCTAATACTTAAAATTTCCGAAAATACAAAAAAAAAAGAAAATTGAATTTTAGTCGAATTGTGAAGATACTTCACGCGTTGTTTACTCAAAAAGTGTTTTGGTGGGATATTCCTCATGTCGTTGTGCCGGGTCACATTTTTAGAAGCAGATAATGATTTGTGTTTTTTCAATTACCAAAGTTCGCGTGGCTTTCGAACGTTCGCATCTCTACTTGCGGTGCCACACGCATGCAGACACATATGCTAAACATCTGGTCCTCAAACTTTGATTGAGAAACCACGTCAGAAGAGTTTCTATAATTCGGTCGTCAGGGGGAGGGAGGGAGGAGGGAAAACGATGTCGTCCTCGAAGCACTCAGACGCCGTCTCTCTGAAATGGCCTCGCCGATTCCCGAAGGAATGTCTGCAGCCGTGTGTGAGGCGACTTTTCTGAACTCTGGCCCGCTTTCCGCGGGGACCCGAATCAATCCGATGCCTACTCAGAGCGGAAGAGATGAAAGCTCCTTCTGACGCGGGGGGAGGGGGGGGGGCGGGTTGACACGGATGTTTTGCCAAGAAATGCGTCGGTCCCCATAGTAAACAGGCCGGTTGTCAATTAGTCATATTGTGATCGTATGTCGCCGTATACTTTGGTTTCCTCTAAGGTATACCGAAGTTACTGGCGTTCCGTTTTAACCTGTTGCATTGGTATTCGCTATATAGTGATTGATAGTGCCGAGACCTTTTTAGGGCCCAGGGGCAGGTACTAACATGATTGCCTGGGTTAATGTACGAACGGAAGCAGTCGGTTTTGGGTGTCTGCCGTGAAAACGTTTTTGTTTCTAGCAACCGTGATTGGATGTGCAGGGGGGGGGGACACACGGCGTGTTGTTGACCGCGTTTGTGCTGCCCTTTCCGTGCGTCGTTCGGCGGAGAACTCATCTGTTGATGCGGTCAGCCATTGAGCCGAGCCGGGCTTTCAAAGATGCAAGGCCTAAATGCTCGACAGGAGCTTTTTTTCGGGGGCCAGTGCAAAAACCTTGCAAACACAAGCATCTGGAATGACGTGTACGTCCATCCCAATTACGTCTGTGTGCGGGCCTTCTTTCTCACCCGCTCAGCGATTGATGTCGGCTAAAAATAACCACATTTCCACTTTCAGCTGTTATACACATATGCTGTTTTGGCAGCAAGGCCTTTCTTTTGCCTCATAGATTTAACATCCCTTTTCTCTTTTAACGATGTCACGGTTTACGCACTCCATAATTATGAACACGCGGTCTTGCTCATTCTGTGATGACCCTTTTCACTATACCTCTTCATGTATTCGTTGTTTAAATGTTCACAATGCTGAAATGTTCACAGGTGTGCTATTTCATGCATATGTTGGATCAGACAACGTATGGATATTATTCTTTGACCTCGACCAATGTTGCGTAGGGGCTTTAAAGGCCCAATACAACATTGGGAAGATCGGAAAACATCGATGTCCACAAACTTCCTTAGTTTGTAGATGGTCATGACAGAATCCTCATGTTGAAACTTGAAGGTCTGGATGCTGTACTTCTGGATAAGTCTTCACTCGACAAACTATTTCTTACACTACAGAACGGAGCGTAAACTATGACTTTGTTCATGTTTCTACTTTCACAGATAACCATTTGAGCTAAAACCTTCACAGTATTGTTTTTTGGAATGTTTTATGGTTTAACACACAAACTGTGGCAATCTTTTGACCTTTACCAATGTTGTATAGGGCCTTTAAATTTAGCTGACATCTAGACAGAAAAAAACCCAAATTCAAAAGTAACCCTTTTTTTTCTTTATCCTCCTAGGGGACCTTCACTCGACAAGCTCAGCTTTTTGTGGGCCCCATGCATCTCTTATTATTAATGGAAAAGCGTCTACAATTGTCATTTAAATTATTCTTGAAACTGGAAAGTCTTCGTATTGCTATCTCTGTTCATATCCAATGGTTTTTATTGCTACAAGAGATGAAATAAAGTGAATATAACTTAAAAAAAAACCATGATGTTTGCGTCGTGGAGAATGTAATTCAAGGAGGGTTTGCCCCCGAGTTTACTCAGCACATTTCGTTTGCATGTTGAGAGTAAACATCTTTGACTGGTATCCGCAAATTATACCGGGTGCTAATGTTCACATTAAGCAGAGCATCACGCTTTTGACCTTACATGATAAGCTCTAAAACCGGATATTTTGAGGCATAGGAATTGATTGTTTCTTGGGAGGTGAAATGGTGTGTTTAATCAAGTGATTCCCCGAAAAGATGAATCCGTTCAATTGGCCTCAGTGAAGGGTTTTCTGTCATGTCTAAAATGCCACCAAATTCCAGAGACATGGCGCCGAGACCCTAACGGCGACCGAGCAGTAAATCCGTATTTGCACTAGAGCATTGTAAATGCACATTGCACATCATCTCCACAAAAATAGCATTCAACTAAATTATAGGCCTTGACAAATATCTTGCTAACATCTAACTTGAAACTGCCCAAATGCAAATAAGATAGAAATGTAGCTTCTGTCTTTGGGAAAAAAAAGTCTTGTAGTATCGGAACGTCAGGCCCTCTACACGATGGTACTAGGCGTATTCGAATACACTATGGGAGGATTGAGCAGTGAATGCTAAGGACAGGCACTAATGCAACAATTTCATACAGCCGCTTAAATTAAGCACCGAAATTTGCTTAAGAGCAATGAATATCGACTCGTAGGATCACCCTATCAACCCAAACCTCACTTTTGGTTCTTGCTTAGCAAAGAAAAGTGGAATACAATACAAACGCATGCAACTGAAATTGAATCACAATAATGGCTTGTAATGATGTTTACGCACAGGCGACATTTCACGCTTAAGCGGCTGTATATACCATTGGGCGAACAAGGCCTCCTAAGTCCTTGACGGAACGCCGGCTTAGATTATATTTTGAGCAGGGGCTCTATTTCACATGCACACATTCTGCAAGTGAGCTTGCATTTGGAGGTGTTCACCCCGATATGACCGAGAATACAGAGAAAGACAGGAATTGGAAAAGTCATCGGGAAACTATTTGCACAAAAAATATGCAAAAATTTTACAAACAGAATTGATCAAAAAAGCGAATATCAGAAATCACGAGGGCCCGCCGTTTCGATCCTAGCAGGACGTTTCTCAAAGGTCTTCTGTCTTTGAGAAAGGTACATCTTTTAATTGATTTATTTTTTGAATCTGGTAAATTTGTGACGCATGGTAACATTTTGGAGCGCCACTTGATTGTGTTCACATTTGGTTCGCATTTGGTAGTCCGTCAAGGCTGTTGCCATTGCATTGGTATTGTTTTGTAATTTTTTGTTCTTGTTGATGCCTTGAGAAACAAGAAATGAAATGAAATGAAATAAAATGAAAACGCCAGGCCCTCCCCATTTTTTGTTACACAAAAACATAGAAGATAATTGAAGTGGACAAAGACTGAATGCAAGAGCTCTGACTGAACGTACCAGTGGTCTCACCATGTGAGCTATCCAGCTCTTAGATGGCGGCCTTCCCAAATAGTCAAGTAGTCCGTACCTGGGGGTGGGAAGGCGCCAGTCAGAAGCGTTTGACCTTTAAGTTTAAGGATCGAAACGTCGGGCCTCGGAGGCCTTTAATTATAATGATACTCTTTGCAGATTTATTTTCAGCTGTTGAATGACGGAGAAATCTGAGCCCGCGCAAATGCTATAATACCTTAAAGGCCCCATACAACATTGTGAAGATCAGAAAACATCGATGTCAACAGATTTCCTTCTAATTTACACAGTTTGTAGATGGTCATGATAGAATCCTCATGTTGAAATCTGACGGTCTGGAATGTTGTATTTCCCTAGAAATCTTCACTTAAACATCGACAAATAGTTTATTAGTATTTCTTACACAACAGAATGGTGCAAAAACCGTGATTTTTTTTTTATCTTTTTCTGCTTTCTCAGATTACCATTTGAGCTAAAACCTACGCAGGATTGCTGTTTGGGATGTTTAATGGTTTAAAACACAAACTGTGCCAATGTTTTGACCTTTACAAATGGTGTATAGGGCCTTTAAAGGCAAACACTTTATCATACTGCTTGTGTATATGTACATATAGAAAGATTTACGAAACATACCCGCTATTCACATGCGCATCAACAAATTGCAGTGGCATAACGCAAACGAGATTTCCCTAATTTAAGACTCTCAATGAATTGCACACTGGCGTTTACTTTCCAAGAAATTCCTTAAAATATTTAAACAACAAAATCCCAGCAAAGCCCAGTGTAATATTCAACATTTGGAGAGCAATTTTTTTTTTTTTTTTTTTGGGGGGGGAGTTGATGAATACGCTATTAAAATCTAATACTAGAAAGGGTATTGTATCACTATCTAATAGTGATACCATACACTTACGGGTATCATATATCGGAGTAACGCAATATTAAGTGCTTACAGATTGAGTGGGGGTGAAAGTATGGATGACATGCCGCGGATGTTGACCTGTAAAACTAAACAAGGGGGGAAATCTTATCGGAATGACAAGACACATAGTTAAACATGGATCTTATAATTATGCAGGATGATTTCCATTCGCAGATAAACTATGATTTGTTTGGCGTGGGCTTGATAGTAATTCAGTGAGGGTTATAGTGAGGTCAGAGCCGAGGAGCAAGCTTGAATGCCTTCTTCCTTGGAGATGTTAGTGTATAGAGAGGAAACGTCAATGGTACCAATTACAGCAGTGGTCGGAATTTGCTCTTTGACACTTTCCAACTTTTCTCAGAAAGTCGGGAGTGTCATGCACGATGATTTCCATTCGCAGATATGCTATGATTTTTTTGGCGTGGGCTTGATAGTAATTCAGTGAGGGTTAGTAGTAGGCCTAAGTGTGTAGTAAGTAATTCAGTAGTAAGTGTGTTGAGGTCTTTCCGGACGGTGACATCCAAAACGTGGGGCTGCTGGAGAGGCGGGCTCCCATGTGAATTTGATAGTGCTGTGGAAGGAATTAATGTGGTCAAATAAGGCATTCAAGCTGCTACCGGCCCTAGTCAAAATGAAGAAAACGTGTATGTATCTCCAGCAAATCCAGGGACCGCATGAAGCCTCACTGAGCGTGCGTTCCTCAATGTCACTCATGAAGAGGCATGCAAAGGAAGGAGCCTAGGGCAGTGTCATGTACTTGGAGATAGTGCTTGCCAAGTGTTTGCCAAGAAAGGAGAAATTGTTCTTGGCCAGCATTAGCCTCACGAGGGTGGTTATGTCAGAGATGGGGAGGGGGGAGAAGACTAAGAGCCAGAGCCGAGGAGCAAGCTTGAATGCCTTCTTCCTTGGAGATGTTAGTGTATAGAGAGGAAACGTCAATGGTACCAATTATAGCAGTGGTCGGAATTTGATCTTTGACACTTTCATTGACGTATGAGGGGATTTGGGGAAAAAAGGTTCTGAGAAAAGAGTCAATGAAAAGAGATATGTGTTCCGTAGGTGAACCATTGCCAGAGATGATGGGTCTGCCTGGATTGTTGGTCTTGTAAATTTTCGGGAGGAGGTAGAATCTGGCAGTTCTACAATTGATTGGTGATAGAAATTTGTGAGCTTTCTTGCTCAGTTGATCACGTGATCGCATTTCATTCAAAACTTAATGAATTTGTTCTGAAAATGTATACTTTATATCTTCAAACTTATACAGTTTGAAGATGGTTATGGTAGAAACCTCGCACTGAAATATTTCTGTCTAAATGATGTATATTTCGAGAAAAGAGTAAAGAAACTGTTTGCGTCTCACCCCTAGATCTAAACAATTTTTCGGAACAATACGTTGAATGCTGCATTTTTGCGAAACAAACGACGCAGTTTTCACTATTTTCTCGAGACTCGATTGGCGGAATGAGCTGAAATGTTCACAGGTGTGCTATTCTATGCATATGTTGGATCAGACAACGTATGGAAGGTTTTCTTTGACCTCGACCAATTTTGTGTTATCTCTTTAAAAATGCGAAATCGAAATCGGATTTTGAAATCCCAATGTTAGACTCGAAGTGTATGGGGAGTTTGGGATTCATTTTGAGCAATGTACAATTCCAATATCGGGCGTCTATTTACCATTAACTTTACGAATGTTATCATTTTGGCCAACGTCGTATAAACCCCGAGACGAACTCAAGACATCGACTGAGGACCGTCAGTTGATGTAACCCAGGCGACAGCTATAAATCGGATCAGACCTCGTCTCGCTGTACGGAGGGAAACTGAGACTAACGTGTCTAGGATACAGTACCGACTTAACCAATACAGTAGAACGTCACTATAACGAACGCTGATATACCAAACATTCGGCTATATAACGAGCATGCCGTTTGGGTCTCGATGTTTGTGTCCGAAATATGTGGCCGTAACTGCTATAACGAACGACCGCTATTTCGAACAATTTTCTTGGATCCCGGGATGCTCCTAATAGCGACGTTCCACTGTAATATTCGTTGACTTTCACGAATTATAGGCTAGAGTGACAGAGATAAGGGCATGCCCATTAATACTTAAAATCAATTTAGGCATGGTTTCATTAATACCTAATTGACAACAAAGGAGCATAATTGCTTTGGGTTAAAGACGGCCGTTAAAATCGAGAGTTACCGGTTATCACTTCTGGTTTTGATAAGGACGTGGGTAGCGCCATGACAAACATAAACGAATGTCTATTAAAAAGCAACCTGCTAAAAAAAGGTTTCTTGAAGAGGAAGACTCGCTTGCTCTCTCGATTATACTCATTTTTGTCCGTGTCTTTTCTCATTAAAGAAACAAAAAGGCAGAGTGGAAAGATGATTAATATGTAGATTAATATAATTATGTAGATGTGGTCAACACATTATTTGCGCTAGAATTCAGGAGTCGCGGGTTCGATTCCCGTCCGAGCTGTTTGTATTTTGTTCCAACTAGGCAATCGGGGAAAGCACTGAGTATGCGGTACTAATTATACGTCGACTGGGGCAAAACCTTCATTAAGATAGGTCCTGCGATCGGATCCATACGTCGGATTCTCTAACGTTTTGAAAATTAATTAAGCACTTGGCAACATTATTTTCAGCAATTTTTCAGTCAACCAAAAGTATAGTGACATTTCACCTAAACTAGAAATTGTAATTTACCCGAAAACATGATAAAAATCTGCAAAAATGGGGAGAAACAGTACAGTCTGCTCCAGTCTTCTGACGACAGGCAGAGTACAAGATGTCCGAAACGTTGAGTTATCAACAGCTGCTAAAAGAGATGTGTTACATGCAGTCACCGCAAACCTTCCACCTTTCAAGCTAGACCTTTGTTTACTGTCGCTCGCATGTATTACAAACTAAATGACTCACACAAACCAGTTATGTTCATAGCTGTAAGAGCTCAACTGCTCTGGCATTTCACGCACATCTAGAAAGAAGACACTCCAACAGAGCAGGGACACTCTGATATTACTTCAGCGAAAGTGAAAGACATTTACCCAGGCTAAAAGGCGCCTTACCCCGCCCCCACTATCAGCCATTCGTTTAAAGGCTCTCTGCAATCAACATTATATCACTTAAACATTGGTAAAAGTCAAAAGATTGCCACAGTGTGTGTGGTAAACCATTAAACATTCAAGGTTTTAGCTCAAGTGGTAATCTGAGTAAGTAGAAAATGGCCAAAAACAGTCACGGTTTTCGCATCGTTCTGTAGTGTAAGAAATAGTTAATTACTCGCGAGTAATAAACTACCAGGTTTTTGTCTATGTTTGAGTGAGGATATGTTTGAGTACAGCATCCCATGCGGACCATAAGATTTCAACATGAGGATTCTATCTCGACCATCTACAAACTGTAAATTAGAAGGAAATCTGTGGAAGTCGATGTTTTCCGATCTTCCTAATGTTGCATTTGTCCTTTAAATCCATGCTACAGAACTGTTTTGCAATGTTGCTAACAATCACACAGTTTCCCACACTCGTTTTGGAAATGTATTTGCAAATTTTATTTTTTTTACTCTTTTGAGAATTTCAATATTCATGAGCAAATTGTGAAGTCATCGCATGATCATGTAACAGAAACCCAGTTGATTGTGTATAAAAGGTTTTTCCTGCAGACCTCTCACTAAACCTGTTGATTTACTTTCTTATGTTTTTTAAACTGTGGGTTCCTGACATGTCTAGAGTTCCTATATACAGAGAGTACCGACAACTTCAGATTTGGACGCCATTTTGTTTTCATTGTTCGGTACGGCGTGGGAATCGCGATATAACTTAAATGTTGCAGATCATGTTTGACTTGAACAATTATTTCTGTTATCACTAAAGCAGATCATGACCTTACAATAGCGCCCTCATTTTTGTAAAGATAGTTTTAAAGGTAAAACAATTTTTGACTCCACTATTTAGAAAAAGAAGCTTGCCAATATGTCTGTACATTTGAAGCCCCAATACAACATTGGGAAGATCGGAAAACATCGATGTCCACAGATTTCCTTCTAATTTACACAATTTGTAGATGGCCAGTATAGAATCGTCATTTTGAATTCTTACGGTCTGGGATGATGTACCTCTCGAGTCGAGAAATCTTCTCAAACATCGACAAATAGTTAATTACTCGCGAGTAATAAACTATTTCTTACACTACAGAACGGTGCGAAAACCGTAAGAGTTTTTTGCCTTTTTCCTCTTTCTCAGATTACCATTTGAGCTAAAACCTTTGCAGGATTTCTTTTTGGAATGTTCAATGGTTTAACACACAGACTTTGGCAATCGTTTTGACTTTTACCAATGGTGTATAGGGCCTTTAAGATCCCCATATAGATGACAATAGAAAAATGGGCCTTGACTGTTAAATTTGTATTGCAGTAACCCTTTAATTTCTTCGCTGGGGTTGAAGGAGGAGCACCGGTCAGAAGCAATCAGCTATTATTAACTACCGTACAGTGCACAGGCCACCCACTCCAATTTTCATTACGGAAGCAAAACAACTTCTCGTAATCTTTGTGAAGCCGGACCGTAGCAGTGCGGTGATCGGATTTTAATTTAATTCATCAACTGCAATCTATACGAGGATTGTTAATTATTTGGGAAGGTCGCCGCGTAGGGCTTGGACAGTTCCGGCGGTACGGTAGATGCGCCTCGCCAGAGTTCGCGGGTTCAAGTACCGGTCCAGTCAGATTCGTTTTCTTTCAATAGATATGACATGGTGTTTGCGTCGAGGAGAATGTAATGGACCGATTGCGCGACCACTGTTTACACGCCATCAGGTGACTTATATGGCACAGAGCAGCGATCGAAATATACAAAGAAGAATGTGGACAATCTTCGTTACTCGATTCTACTCCTGTTCTGCACCAAATGAGATGCGAAAATACCCACTATAAGTCACGTAGTGGCAGGTAAACAGTGGCCACGCGATCGGTCTATTCAATGAGGGTTTGCCCTGAATTACACTCTCCTCGACTCAAACACCAAGTAACATTTGTATATCTATGATGCAACGCGGTACCCCCCGCTATACAATAATTATTCGAATCCGCCACATGACCACAAGTGGTAAAACGTCTGCATTAGAAAGCAAGAGTCGCGGGTTCGAATCCCGCCCGAGCTGCCTGAAAAAAAATCATTAGGCACCGGGCAAAACACTGGGCACTCAGTGTTTATTACGTTGAGCAGGGCAAACCCTCCTTGAATAAGATTTTCTTGGCTATTAAATAAACCTCCCAGTCAATGTTCTTTTACATTGCTGTAATAAAAATCTACAAATAAATTAAGAAGCATTCTAGTGATATAAACAAATGTTGCAAACTGTTTACTGACAAAAATTACCAAAATGCAAATCTGAAAATTTAGTGGGCCTGACGTTTCGATCCTAGCAGGACCTTTCTCAAAGGCAGAGAAGCATTCTAGCTCAAACCAGAGCTCTACAGCGCAAAACAGTGTATAATTATGTCCTTCGTATTTCTGTGTGGAGTTGTGGGATAACGCTACATCGGTCGAGGTCAAAGCATAGCATCCATACGTTTTCTGATCCAACATATGAATGAAATAGCACACCTGTGAACATTTTAGCTCAATCTGCCAAACGAGTCTCGAGAAAATAGTTTAAAATGCTTCATTTGATTAGCAAAAATGCAGCATTCAACGAATTGTTTGAAAAAAAACCTTCAGATCTCATTGAGACGTAAACGATTTATTTCACCCTTTTCTAAAAAAAAATAAACCCATAAATGTTAGAAGAAATGATTCAGTGCGAGGTTTTTACAATAACCATCTTCAAAGTTCATGCAAATCTGTGAACATTTCTGTTTTTCGATCTTACCAGTGTTGTGTGTGAAGGGGCTTTAAGCGATGATTTACATCCATTCTGGTGTCACCGCAAACCTCCGACATAAGACAGCAGAAGCTGTTAGTGGCGTGGCCCGTACCTAAAGGGGAAACGATCACGGCATCACGGGCATCAATTGTCAACGCAACACCATTTTGTTTACAGATTCATAGCCTCTGCTGAATCGAGAGACACATCTCGCCATTTGAGTCGCCCCTCATTCTTCCAAAACCGACCAAGCGAGCGGCCACGATATAAACACGCAATTGCGGAAGACAAAGTACTCGGCGCAGGGGCCGGAGCGCCGAACTGGGAGAGGAAATTAAATTTCCCGGTGTCGTAAAACTTTCGCCCTCCTCTGGAAATGGAACCCGGGAGCGATAATGACGTCTAAGGGCAAGATGGCAGGCAGTGGGGCAGACAGGCTGGCAGACACAGGATTAGCATTCCACGGACCCCAAAACAGATACATATAACCAATTGCAACGAGAAAGCGGACGAATAAAAAAAAAGCCAGACATATGATATTCGACAAACACGTGAAAAAAGAAGAAGACACGATTAAATGCCACGAAGAAGAATGAGAAAAAACATCGTGGCTATATCTTGAGGACTAAAATCAAAACTGGCCCCTCGTCTGACTAGCAAACACATAATAATTAATCATTCTATGGGGTGTACTGGTGTCATACATTGCAGCGGTGGATGGCAAGAATGTCGTGTTCGTTGATATGCGAACCTCAAAGAGAAGAAATCTCGGAGAACGCTGTAATGAGCGAAAAAGGAATCTTATTTTGGTATGTCTATAAGAGTACAACAGTATCAGTTGGATTATAATAGTTTGAAGATTGGACGAAATGGATTGGACAAGCCCAGATCTGAAAAATACTGCCGCGTTTCCACTGGACTTATTTCGGTCAAAGTAACCAAGACTATGGTTACTTTTCCCATTTTAAGTCCAGTGGAAACGGACCAGTTATAAAATTGAGCCGAATGGTTACTTTTACCGGCCGACCTCTGCCCAGTAAAAGTGACCAGGTAAGTCTAACCAAGCCGATTAGTCCAGTGGAAACGCACCACTCGGTAAAAAGTGACTCGGCGTACATGCTCTGTGCACACTTTTTTTTTTAAAGCTCGGTTACTTTAACCATCGTCTCGTTAAAATTGACCAACTAAAAAGTCCAACGAAATGTTACCATTCGAAATTTAACCATCCTCTCGTTTAAATCTTAGTCCAGTGGAAACGACGTGGGAACGAAAGTGGGAACGACGGTCAAATTTGACCACTGGAAATGTAACCATCGTCTCGGTTAAATTTTTAGTCCAGTAGAAACGCGGCTTCATGATTTTGTTGTTGATTTTTTTATGCATATTCGCCGAGAACAAGGTTATAAATCCACTCAAGGTTAAGGGGTACGGAAAGAAGGAGATAGAGAGGGAACTCAGGAAGGCTGGAGATAGGAATCAACATTCCTCTTAACCCTCAAAGAGCCGTAAGCGGATTCCGCCCCCTTGTATTTTTTATAGCGTCTCGGTCAGATTTTGTCTGCTTGTTGAACCTTTACGACTTTTTCGCCAATCTTCTTAGGCACATTTAGAAACCAATTTTGTTTTAAATTGGAGGTGCCGTTCTCTGACATTGAAAATTTTTCAGGGCCACGGTATACCGGTAGTTTGTCGGAATTTTTTGTCCATTGACTTACACTACATAAAAGCATAGCATCCAAGGTGCATAGGGTATTTCTTTTCAGGAATCTTTTTGAATAATAAGCTCATTAATATTGCTGCATACAATTATTGCTTCTTCGTGTTTCATTATCATTGTCAAAGGTATGCAAATTCAATGAAAAAACATAGGAAATTCAATAAAAAAATTAAAATATGAAAAAAAGAAAAATTGAAACATTAATAACGAATGAGCTATAATTAGACAAAACATTATTTTTTTTTCAAATGAAATTTCACACAGATGTTTATTCTTAAAATTTAGTGGGCCTGACGTTTCGATCGTAGCAGGACCTTTCTCTGCCTTTGAGAACATTTACATTTTGGTAATTTAGTCAGTAAGCAGTTTGCAACATTTTTGTATATCACAGATGTTTATTATGTATTTTTCAATTACTCTACCAAATATCATTTGAATCCACCCTTGAACTACCGAGATCTGAGGGGGGGGGGGGGAGCGGAATCCGCCCCCACCGGCTGTGAGATGGTCAAAATAACCCGGCTCTTTGAGGGCTAAAAAGGGCCAAATCGTACACAGGTGGGAACATGAACAATAAGGAATTCCAGAGAGTGGCAGAACGAGAGAAGAAGGAACTTGAACGAATGATTGACAATTGACGTGGATCCTGTGGTCGGGGTCGCATAGGTGATGGCCTATCCGGTGCTTTATCACGTGGCTACCAGGGGTGTTGCTTGATAACATTTGAAGGTTTGCATAGTGGGAGTATTATACCAAATCGAAGGTTTGCGGTGACACCATGTAACGCATCTCTTTTGATACGTGACAAAATTATGCTGACTTCTTCTGTCCAATGAGTCTTGCATATCCATGTACAACTCCACCCCATCTCTCACCTATTCTGCCTTCTGAGTGTCCTATACCCTTCAACCCACACACTGACACACTGCTGACACGCTGCTATTGGGTATCACAAATACACAGTAATTTTGACAAATGGCAAATCAAACTTTGACTGCACCGGGACTTGAACCGGAGACCTCTGGTTTTGCGTACCAGCGTTCTTTCCATCCGAGCTATCTAGCCCTTCGGTTGCGGCCTTCCCAAATAGTCAATTAGGGTTTGGGGTGCAGAACACTTAATAGAGCTCCCATTGAACACTATATAAAAACACTCACTTTCAAAGCCAATTATCCCATGCCCAAAAGTCTCTCAGTTCGTGTAGCTATACTTAAAATTGTAGTTTGGACCTTCATCTCTCAGATTCTTTTCAATTTTAGTGCTCTTAGCAGATTAGATTTTTTGCTAATTACCTGCTGCACCCTTTGCCGGGGTGGGGGTGCCACTCACAATCATTCAACCATTAACTGCCGTATATCTCCAGGGAGGAATATACAATTTTCATTTTTGTAGCGCGGTATGACGGCAGAGTACGGGTTTTTTAGCTTTTCCGCCGCGTAGCGGAAAAGCTATTGTTTTTGTTAAGATTTTTTTTTTTGTCTTCTCTTTCTGGTCGGAATTTTCCCATAGACAAAGCACATGGTTTTTTCGAAGGGCACTTTTGCCATTGAACAAACTTTGATTTTTTTCAAACTTGACAAATGCATATAGCCCTTGCTGAAGTTGTGCACAGTTGTCTTTAAAACTTCATGACGTCACCACGTGTCACGTGACAGCACTTTAAAGGGGCAAATTTCACACTCCATTTTAAGCAAAAATGCAATTTCGTTGGGTTTCAATTTTGCACTTTATCTAAGTTGGGAAAAGGTGTATCCAAAAATTGCCCTCATTTGATCGTGACGTCATCTCATGAATATTAATGAGGTCATAAACTTTTCACATTTTAACATTCAATTGAGCATATTTGGCCAACAGAGCAAGATTTTGTTCATTTTTTCGATTATATCTATTGGGGATGTAGTTTATAAACACCCTTCAGGGCCAAAATGCCATGACGCAATCGTGACGTCATCAAAATGCGTGTTTTTAAAACGCATATTTGCCAAAGGTCAATCGTCTCGAAATTTGGTGGGCAGATAGCTATTGTGCTAGACATTCATAATCCTGAGTTTGGAAGTAATCGACCATTGTTTAGATTTTATATGATTTTTTGAAAAATATAATGATGTCCCATACACTTTGTGCACAAAATATGCACGTGCGTTTTGGGTTAGGAATGGAGGTTCCGAGTTCGAATCCCGTTGATGTCAATTTTTTTTTCATCAATTTTTTTTTTTTTTTTTTAAGAGAACCAGATGCGGAAAAGCGTTATGTTCTGTTAGCCAACAGACATAAATCTCTAGTTTGTATTGCGTTGTTTACGACTCATCGTATATAGACGAACCCAAACCTTGAGTGAAAGTAGCTAACAGCTTCCGGCTGTTTTACTTCACTAACTTGAAACTTAGAGATTGGCGAATTCTCCACCGGCCTCTTCAAAAGCGTTCGCAACACGTGAGGGCCAGACAGGTAAAAGGCTCCCGTGAGCGATTGCTCTAAGGGATTCACCCGTAACCGTTAGAAGCACGCTCCCTTTAATTCCTCTATAGACGGTGATGGACCGGTGCGACGCGGGTGTCTGGGAACACCAAAGAGGACACCTGAGCGACGCTTTCCAAGTTGAAAGCCTCATTGTTCGGGGAGCAGAGCAGTGAGCTATATCACGAACACGCGCTCGTGCACGTTGCTAATGAGCAAGTGCTGAGATTGGTGGGATCCCAAATACAACCAGAATGGATTTCAAGCTGCAGGCCTATATAGAAAAAAAGAAGAAGCTTAGAAGCCATCGCAATGGAATAGAATTGATTCCATTTATGAGGATGGGAATCAAATATAAAAGATTGTCACGCGAGAACGTCGCTAGTGAAAAAAAATCCGGCCAACCACGACACGAAGATAATATTAATAATCCTCCCGCAATCAATCAATCAATCAAACGCACTTAAAATGAACTATCTGGGGACAGATGCACCTGTGTTTTTTACTTCCTCGTTCGTTTCTCTCTCTCCGCCTTTCTCTGTCCCACCCACTCTCTCTATCTCCCCCTCTTCCTCACTCTCTCACTCTCTCTCCCCCTCCCCCTCTCTTTCTTTCTCTCTTTCCCCTTTCACCCTCTCACTCTCTCTTCCTCTCTCTCTCTCTCTCTCTCCCTCCTTTTTATGTTTATATTTCTCGGTCTCCGCCTCTCTCTCTCTCTCTCCCCTTCTCTCTCTCCCCTTCCCCCTTCCTCACTCTCTCTATCTCCCTCTCTTCCTTCTCCCCATCTTCCTGTCTCTCTCCCCTCTCACTCTCTCTCTCCGTCCTTCTCCCCTCTCCCCCCCCCCTCTCTCTCTCTCTCCCCCTCTTCCTATGTTTTCGAGCAAAGGGGAATTATTTTGGATTATCCAACGATCACTCGATGTTGCGAACACCACAGAGATCGAGAGGTCTGCCGAGTAAGACATGCACTGAGTGGGCGACCTAGTTAATGTGCAGAGACATGCCGGTTCTGTTCAGTAGCAGGGAGGGGAGGTGAGGGGGAGGAGAAGGGAGAGGGGGAGGGAGGAGGGGATGACTTCTGCGCACTAAAGCATTTCAGGTCAGTGAGAACCGGAGTGCATGCTGAGCAAAAACTGAAGCAAATGTCAGTGTGGCCCCGTTGGACGGGCGCAGTCGGAGTTTCAACGCACAGAATGTCCCCAGCGGCTGCCCCAACTTTTCTCCTTCCCCTCCCATTCCCCCCTCCCCTCAGCCACCCCTCCCTCTCCCCACCCCTCCACCTCACCTCCCTTTCCGGGGAGTTGTCGTCCGTTGAATACCCCCACGATAATACCGGAGCTAAACAACATTTTGTTCGATAAGGCTCACTTTTTAATCAATTATTCAAAAAAAAAGGTTAATTTCATTTTCTCTCGCTTGCCAAATACTTTCCAAGCGCCTGCCGTTGACATACAAAAACCCAGGGCGACAGAACGAACGGACAAATACACAACTGTAGGCAGATGGTAATTATTCCAAGACACTCATGCACACAGATGGTAATTATTCAAAGCAGAATGATATCATTGATGGTGGATTTTGTTTATCTGCAGTGCGCTGTCATTCATCTTCTATCGTGACGTTTGATTGAATTGTTTCAATTATCATGGTGCTTTATCCTAGCTCGTTGTCACATAAGACCGCCGATCATTGTTTTTTTGAAAAAACAGCTGGAACGCATATCGTCTAATGAAATTGATATACAGACTTAATCTTACGTATCCCACCCCTCGAAAACGTTCTTATCTTGATCCACAATACATGAAGATTATCACAAAGCTACAGGTGCAGATACTATTCTATCAAGCATCAATGTTTTCTATGAGTCCAACCAGTTCGTGAAATTGTGAACCGTGCACTATTCATCTACTGATGATTACGGGCAGTGGCACGGATCATAGCTGCCTTCGAATTATTTCAGGTATATACACTACAGTAAGGAGATGTTTGACATTCAGGACACAGCCTGGTGTCCGAACGTCTGATAAAGTCATAGCAGGCTCTAGGGCGTTTCACACTACGGAAAATCTCCATGTTGGACATGGGTCGGACCCGTGTCCACCAGACTGAGCTTTTCACACTGCACCATTTCAACACGGCGTCGACCCGTATAGAGCGGAAGGTGGGTTAAAGGATGGGATACAGGTAACCTTTAAAAACGATCTACAATCTTGTGCAAAGTAACTTTGGCACCGCCGTCTACATCTTTACTTGTATCATGGCTTCGAAGGATTACGACCTGAATCTCGACCCAATGTCTGTGACGTCATTGGTGAAGGGCGCCCTCGGATCGAGGTCAAAGATGAGGGGGGAGCATTGGTGGATCGGCCCGCGTTGCACGCACACCGAGGCTTGTTCGTTCCGGTGGCACGTCACGGCACTTGCGTCCAAGAGTGCGGCTCGATGACGTCAAAGCCACGAGGGTCCGTTTGGCTACAATAATGCGGTGCCCCCTCCCCGCCTTCTTCGCGAGTGACGTTGAAATGTACCTCTTTATCTCTAGCCATAAAAGGTTGAGTACACCATTAATTTGGAAAAAAAATTGTCACAAAATCGCTTCCATACATTATCAAACTCAGCGTATACAGAACACAGCATACCTGCGTAAGTTTCGGCTCAATCCGTCAACTGTAGCCGCTTACGAAATGAAGGCTTAGGCTCGGGCTCTGGCTTCGGTCACATCTCTCTTGCCCGTTACAGTGTCACAGGCATCTAGAAACAAGCGTCTGGTCCCAGTGTCTTGGTGAATGCTCTGTATATTCACCAACAACCTGTATTTCAAGGATTTGTCAGACGGGGACGAAACCGGAGACCCGAGCCTGATCCACGGATTCACGGAGAAAAAAACCGTGCAAACGAAATTAAAGGCAAACCTTTGTCAGACGCAGGGGGCGCTATTTGTAAAAAGGAACTCTTCGATGGAAATTCTACAAATTTTCCACTGATACCATTACAAACTTTCCGATGAGTAAGTCATTCCTTTTGGAATAATTGGCCAAGGATGTGCACTCCCTTTGACGAACCACGTGCACGAAGCGTGCGTAATTATAACCGCCAGTCATACTCTGACCTTTGACCTAGGTACATAGGCTTTTGGTGATGCTTCCATTAACAATGCACTCGGCTGCTTTCCTTCTTGCAGCCTGTGGCCAACACGTAATGAAAGAAGCCGGTTTTGGCGAGAAGGCGATAATATACGGCTATAATAGTAATTTGTTACAAAACAGAATCCAGTTTATTGGCCCCGCTCGCAATTATATTAGCCGACTCCGACATTCTCTTTTTTTTTTGGGCCCAAGCTGAAATCTAATCTGAATTGGGAAAAACATCGTAGTATAGGATCGGGACGATAATCACATATCCGCCTTGACCCAGTTGTATAGTGCCGTCTACATCTCTCTCTCTCCCTCCCTCTCTCCTCTCTCTCTCTTTCTCTCTCTCTCTTTCTCTCCCTCTCTCTCCCTGTCTCTCTCACTTCCTCTCCCTTTCTTCCTCTTCCTCTCTGTCTACCCCATCTCTCCCTCTCTCTCATCCTCTTCCTTCCCTCTCTCTCTTCCTTTCTCTCTCTCTTTCTTGGCGAGGTTTCTCCATATCAAACTGGCCACATCTTTATCTTATCACTACATCTCTCTCCACACGGTCTCTCTCTCTCCCTCCTCTCTCCATCCTTCCCTCTCTGTCTGTCTGTCTGTCTCTCTCCCTCTTTCTCCCTATCTCACTCATTCTCTGTCTCTCTCCCTCTCTCTCTCTCTCTCTCTCTCTCCCTCTCTCTCTACCCCCCCCCCCCTCTCTCTCTCCTCTCCCCCCCCCTCTTTCTCTCTCTCTCTCTCTCTCCCCCTCTCTCTCTCTCTCCCTCCCTCTCTCTCTCTCTCTCTCTCTCTCTCTCTCTCTCTCTCTCTCCCCCTCTCTCTCTCTCTCTCTCGCTCTCTCTCTCACCCCCCCTCTCTCTCTCCCCTATCACCCTTCTTCTCTCTCTCTTCCCCTCTATTTCTTGGCGCGGTTTCTCCAGATGAAACCAGCCAGACATTTATCTTATCACTCCGTGTACAACATAGCCGGCCATTTCCTTAGGGAAGAAAGTCGTGTGGTAAAAAAAAACCCGTTCGCACATAAATAAAAAAACTCTTGGAGATCGTGTTAACATGGTTTAAGTATTTTATGCACATAACCTTACCAGCGGCTTGGTAAGGTGAATGATGGGCACATTTTGGAACCTTAGCTTCCCTTCCAGGCTTGGTGAAGATAAGTCGATAGTTATTTTGCATACGCGCTTACGGCGGTACGATCGTTAAGAAATCATCCGAAGGAGAAACGACCCGCCCAAGGTAAAACGGAGGTACCAGGGTGTACTGTTGCGGGTATGCCATTACCTGTAAACAAAACCCTCGATTGATAATTCCTCGTGACAGACATTTGCTGAATATACCGGCAATTATTAGAATACTTCTATGTAATCATTCGATATGCTATTCGATCGTGCATCGATTCGATGTGCATCCAATATCCGCGCTCATCATTTAATACGAGAATCGGAGGAGGAGGAGCAGGGGGAGGAGGGGAAGAAGTGAGGGAGAACTTAGGAGGGGGAGTACGCGGAGGAGGGAAGGAGGAGGAGGGGAATGGGAGGAGGAGGGGAGGAGGGGGAGTACGTGGACAAGGGGAAAAGGAGGAGGGGTAGAACGAGGAGGATGGAAGGAGGAGGAGGAGGGGAGTGGAAGGAGGAGGGGGAGGAGGGGGGGGGATACGTGGACAAGGGGAGGAGAGGAGGGAAAGTACGATGAGGAGGAGGAGGAGGAGGGGGTGAAGATTAGGAGGGGAGTATGAGGAGGAGGGGGGGTGATGAGGAGTACGAGGAAGAGGAGGGGATGTGGAGGAGGATGGGGAGGAGGGGATGAGGAGAGGGATGAGGAGGAGGAGGGGGGTGAGGGGGAGGAGGAGGGGGATGAGGAGGAGGGGAGTATGAGGAGGAGGGGAAGGAGAAGGAGGGGAGTAGGAGGAGACGGAAAGGAGTGGAAGGGGAAGAGGGGGGAGGGGGAGGAGGAGGAGAAAGACGAGGAGGGGAGGAGAAGGTGTGGAGCAGGAAGAGGAGGAGGAGGGAGTGGAAGAGAAGGATGGACGGAGGAGGTGAGGATGGAGAGGGGGAAGAGGAAGAGAAGGAGGAGGTGGGGAAGGAGGAGGAGTAGGAGGAAGAGGAGGAGAAGGAAGAGGAGGAGGAAGAGGAGGAGGGGAGGAGGGAGGAGGAAGAGGAGGAGGGGAGGAGGGAGGAGGAGGGGAGAAGTGGAAGGAGGAGGAGAAGGAGGAGGAGAGGAGGAGGAGGGAAAAGAAGACGAGGGAGAAGGAGGAGGAGGGGAAGGAGGAAGAGGAGAAGAAGGGAGAGGAAGAGGAGGATGGAAGGAGGAGGGGTGGAGGAGGACCAAGAGGAGGAGGATGAGGGGAAGGAGGGGAAGGATGACGGGGGAGTTGCGTTTGACTAATGGGCGTATATTCACCCTTTGATAAGTCAACATAATAGCATTCGCATTTGTTTGATTCGGGTTTTGTGAATCGAGGGATGGTGACCGGTTTCCTGATTACTGCCATTATTACCATCAAACCACCTTTCGGTATTTGATTAATTACATATCGGCTTCCCTGCGTCGATGACGAAGTTTACAGCCAGTTATTGATTTTCTCGCTATCGTATCTCTGTGATCCTTAACAGATATCGTTATTTCGTACTTAATTAAATTTCAGGCGTTTCGTTTTCGTGTTAATTTTGATGGGAGAGGGAAATATGCACCGTCATTATCTGACGACGAAAGTGGGGGAATATGTTGAAGCAATACAAGCTGTACATAGATCCTGAATGGTAACTAGGCCTATTGGGTTTTGTTATTTGAGAATTGCATCTTTAATACAGCCAGTCTGCGTACAGGCTGCTGTGTGTGTGTATATACAATGTATATAGGCATTTCAGTTCGGGCATCGAAAGGTGGTGTCTCGAGAATTCGCTGGAGCGAGCCGTGAATCTCGCGGTTATGAATTCTGGATCGTCAGCGCTGGTCATTCAACAGCCGTCGAACCGTGTCCTCTGTTTGCAGACATTTATTTTTTTCTTACAGATCAATTACCGCGCAAAGGAAACAACGCGGGTGTTATAGACAAAAATCTCAGCACCGGACACATCGTGCATTTAAAGGTCGCGTGGAATTCTGCAGAGCAGACTGACGAGGCTAAATTCGGAACCACAACTGACAACTGTAGATTATGAGAGGGATGGGAGGGAGAGGGTAGCAGACGAGGTAGTATGTCCTAATGGCTACTTCATCGTTACTCCTGCAACAGCGCTGCGACGCTGTTAATCTTTCCTGAGCGCTCCATCCATTACACTTTGTCGTGCAAGCTTCATTATCATGCATTTGGTGCCCGTTTCCAAAGCAACCGTTCCTGTTAATAGGTTAGCAAGTCGACTCGATTAGTGACACGATTTTCCGTACTGCTGTTCGCTTCCGCCAGTTAACGGCTATTTTCTTCTCTCTTCCTTCCTCTCTCCACCTCCACCTCTCTCTTCCTCCCTTATCTCTCCATCTATTTCTCTCGAGATCTTTCTTCACCTCGCTCTTTATACCCCATCTCTATACCACCATCTCTCTCGATCACTCCCTCAGTCATCTCTTGAGAGAGAGGTGGAGAGAGAGAGGGAGAGAAAGAGGTGGAGAGAGAGAGGGAGGGGAGAAAGAGAGGGGAGAGAGAAAGAGAGAAACGGAGAGAGAGGGGAGAGAGAGATGGAGAGAGGGAGAGAGGAGAGAGAGAGAGGGTGGAGAGAGAGACTAGAGAGGGAAGAGAGAAAGGTGGAAAGAGAGAGGGAGAGAGAGAGGGAGGGGGAGAGAGAGGGGTGGATAGAGAGACAGGTCGGAGAGAGAGAGGTGGAGAGAGGGGGAGAGAAAGATGTAGAAAGAGGGAGGGGAGAGAGAAAGAGAGAGAAATGAAGAGAGAGAGGATGAGAGAGGGAGGGAGAGAGAGAATGTGGAGAGATGTGGAAAGGGCGAGAGAGAGAGGGGAGAGAGAGGGGTGGAAAGAGAGAGACGTGGGGGAGGGATAGAGAGGGACAGAGAGAGATGGAGCGAGAGAGAGAGGTGGAGAGAGGGAGGGAGAGAGAGAGATGTGGAGAGATGTGGAAAGGGCGAGAGAGAGAGGGGAGAGAGAGGGGTGGAAAGAGAGAGACGTGGGGGAGGGATAGAGAGGGACAGAGAAAGATGGAGCGAGAGAGAGAAAGGTGGAGAGAGATAGAGTGGGAGAGATGGAAAGAGAGAGATGGGGGAAAGAGAGAGAGAGAGGGAGGGGAGGTGGGGAGATTGAGAGAGAGAGAGAGAGAGAGAGAGAGAGAGAGAGAGAGAGGGAGAGAGAGGGAGAGAGATGTGGAGAGGGAGAGAGGGAAAAAGAGAGACATTCTTGTCCTCCTTTACCCGGGCAGCTCGACGATAACACCGGGGATAATCAAGGCGCGGACAAGCGAGAGAGGGTCGAGAGAGTGACCCCGGGGAAGTGATCGCCTCCACCCCTTTTTCCCGCCCCACAGATCCAGGAGGATGGCATCGGGTTTCGGTTTATCTCATCATTATCAGCCCCTCTTGCACCCCCATCACCTTCACCACACAATCCTCAACTTCGACAGTTCGACTCATCGTTGCGATCGTTTTTGTTTTCCTGCGCCAACAAACTTCAACGTCAACATTCCCTCCACTCCATCCACTCAACCCCTGTTCAAGCACGCCAAATGAGCGACTCTGAACTTTAGAATGTCGAATGCTAACCCCGACCCCCTTCTCCCCCCTTCCCGGATTGAAATGGTCCGCCTACGTCAATGGTGACAGGGTCTGTGGAGATCGACGTGGGCTAAGCCCCCTCCCGCCTGTGCTGTTGGAGTAAGTACCCCACGTTGAGGGAGGACATCAATCACTCCCACAATTCCGACTCATTTCAACCGCGAAGATTCCTCCCCAACCGAACCCCATCTCCCTCGTCTTCATTATTTGCTCCACCGATCTCAGTGCACGCCGCATCAAGAGAAAGGGGAGAAAAAAAGAGAGAGAGACGAGATGTGGAAGCGGACGGTAACATTCAGGCAATCCTTGAGCTTCCCGTGTAGAGCACACCGCCTCATCTCCTCTGCGCCTAAGAGCCCTCGCTTTAGTTCTTCCCGGCTTCCGAGAAGGGAGGGGTTGGGGTATAGTTTGTCCCGGAGAGACGCACGCGAGCAAGCGGAGGAGCGATTCGGTGGCAGCTGTCAAAACAAGCATCGCCACAGAACTCCAATCATACAGCCAGTAGTTTCCCCGTGGGATTGCTCTTGTCCCTTATGAGGAACGCCGACGGAAAACTTCTCTAAGGAGTTTCCGATTCCCTCGATTTTCGCGAGGCACGCGCACTGCTTCGTGACGCGTTGGTCTCTATCTGCGCACCATGCATGCACTGATTCTGAAACCAAACGCACCGGTGAACGTGGAAGGTCCATTCAAGCAAGCAATCAACCAAGTAAGCAATCAACAAAGCAAGCAAAATACCTCAGCAACAACGCAGCAACCAGTCAAGCAGGAAACGCTGCACGCATCCAACCAATCAACCAACCAAGAATGAAGCCACCGGGCAACGAACCTCACAATCAAGCAAACGCCTGACCAACCAATCAACCAGAATGAAGCCACCAGGCAACCAACCTGACAATCAAGCAAGTGCCTATTAACCAACCAATCTACCAAGAATGAAGCCACCAGGCAACCAACCTGACAATCAAGCAAGCACCTATTAACCAACCGATCAACCAAGAATGAAGCCACCAGGCAACCAACCTGACAATCAAGCAAACACCCAACCAACCAATCAACCAGAATGAAGCCACCAGGCAACCAACCTGACAATCAAGCAAGCACCTATTAACCAACCAATCTACCAAGAATGAAGCCACCAGGAAACTAACCTAACAATCAGGCAAACACCCAACCAACCGATCAGCTCCATACCAACCAAACGACAAATCAAGAAAAAACAAGCATCCGACCTAAGGCAAGCAACCAAAAACAGCCAGCCATGTAACCCAGCATCCAACGAGCCATAAGCAAGCAAGCAACCAATCAAGTGACCGAGCAAGCATGCAAGCATTGTCAAGCAATCGACCAACCTACTAGCCAATCAACCGACCAATCGACCAACCAGTCGACCAACCACTAACCAACCGACCAACCAACCAGCCAAGCGACCGACCGACCAACCCACTAACCAACCAACCAACCAACCAACCGACCAATCGATTAATAGAACAACCGACCAATCGATTAATAGACCAACCGACCAACCAGTCGACCAACCAGCCAACCAACCAACCGACCAACCAAGTTGAACCGACTAACCATACGACAAACCAAACAATGTTGAGTAAGTAGGTTAGTAATATCCCCTGCCTTGTTTTCAAACTGCTGGCCTATGAAAACATTTTTACTTCGAGCGGATTGATCGGCCGCCAAAGCAAACAAGAGAGTGCACGTGTGTGTTCATCTTCATTAGTCGGCTTTTTTTCCGGCCCAAATTCCCCGATGAGCGCGAGTCCCACTGCGAATCTTATGACGAGACCTTCGTCACGTCCGCCACTGGGGGAAGAAAACAAAGCGGGTGCGAAAAGGAACTTATCATCGAAAGGACAAATGCCATCGGCAGGTCGCCGTCGTACGGGCGGGGAATCGGCGGCTACAACCCCGGCGAGCCACGGTCCCAAAGCCGGCCGGACGGAGGGAAACGCGTATTGCATCGTCGGATGCAAAGCGGAGAGGAGCTTCGGTCTCTATTTAAGCGGTGCGTGCGACGCAGACTTGACGTTATAAAGCCTTCCGCACTTTACGATCCAGCTCGAATCGAAAGTCCCCTCGTCGCTAAAGGATAGCGAATTGGAACACAGTCGCGAAAACGAGAGGAGAGGAGAGGAGAGGAGAGGAGAGGAGAGGAGAGGAGAGGAGAGGAGAGGAGAGGAGAGGAGAGGAGAGGAGAGGAGAGGAGAGGAGAGGAGAGGAGAGGAGAGGAGAGGAGAGGAGAGGAGACGAGACGAGAGGAGAGGAGAGGAGAGGAGAGGAGAGGAGAGGAGAGGAGAGGAGAGGAGAGGAGAGGAGAGGAGAGGAGAGGAGAGGAGAGGAGAGGAGAGGAGAGGAGAGGAGACGAGACGAGAGGAGAGGAGAGGAGAGGAGAGGAGAGGAGAGGAGAGGAGACGAGACGAGAGGAGACGAGAGGAGACGAGAGGAGAGGAGAGGAGAGGAGAGGAGGGGAGATTCATTATCGGATTGAAGCACGGCCCATCGACGAAGAATGCATCATGTTGCTTTACTCCGGCGGATCGTCAAACCAGCGACGGGTTAAGATGCCAGGCTGTTTGAGTGCCCAAAATACTTAGTATATATATAGTCCGTGGGAACATTGATAGGGTGTCTAAAGTGCAACGAGACTGGCTTAGATGCTAATCTCCTCTTTGAGCTTCCTGCATTAATCTTGAGCTATCGCCTCGCCTGAAATAACAAACAGCGCGATCAGTTTCCTAAGAGAGAGAGGGAGAGGGGAGAAAGAGAGGGGGGAGAGAGGGAGGGAGAGAGACAGAGAGGGGAGAGAGGGAAAGATAGAGGGGAGAGAGAGGGTGAGAGAGGGAAGAGAGGGAAGAGAGGGGAGAGAGGGGAGATAGGGGAGAGAGTGGAAAGAGGGAGATAGAGAATCGGAAAGAAAGAGAGGGAACAGAGAGTGAGAGAGAGGGAACGAGAGAGTTGGAGAGAGGGAGGGGAGAGAGAGAGGGAGAGGGGAGAGAGATGGAAGAGAGGGGAAAGAGAGAGAGGGTGGAAAGAGAGAGGGGAGAGAGAGAGGGAGAGAGAGAGAGGGAGATGGTACAGAGAGTAGGGGACAGAGGGAGAGAGGAGGTGAAGTAGAGTCCATTAAATATTCACAGGTATATGTACTACACTGAACAAATATTGCTAGCCATTGTAGCAACGTTTTGACCCAAATGTTGGTGCAAAGATCAACGGGTAAATTATTCACCAGTTCTGCAGTAGACTAGAAGCCTATCTGCTATATTGTGTTTGGTTTGTCAAATTCAATCATAAACTCCAATGATTGACGATATTTTTTTCCGAGCAAGTGCTAGGCATATATGTGCCCAACGTTCCTGCTCGCTATTCCGTAAAAATCAGACGACACATTTGACGCTAAGAGAGAATTTTGAGAGACGTTATGCCGTGCTCAGCATGCATATACCGTTGCAAATGAAAGAAATCCATACATCCAATTAGACACTGTGCACATATTGGGCAAAAAATAGTGCAGCAACATCGTCTGAGCATCGCTACCGAGGCGTTGCGAGTTCGTGGGCGATTTGGCGCTGTCCAACTCAATCTCACAGTTGGAGCGTTTATTGGCCCATGTTAACCACGTGTTACTCTGATCCACGTTGGATGAACCACTGGCTAGATATTGCCGGATATTGTTGACGTATTACAGGGGGGGGGGGCTTTTCGTCGAGGCACCAGGCAAAAGGTGCGTTCAGACGCGGCTAACCTCACTTGACGCCCTTCTGCTGGGAACAAATCCCGTCTGTTCCGTTCGGTGACGTTTTACAGCTAGGTTTTACGTCAACATGGCGTGACATTTATGTGAACACGGAATGTGGAGAGGATTGAAGCGCGTGCGAAATAAAATATAAGGGGTCATTAAAAGAAAATGACCTTAAATGACTTTCTGTTGCCTCATGCAAGGCACCCGACGTTTCGTGAGGGTGTGCAATCGTTGGTGTCTCTCTCAACAATAGCTGGGATGCATGGCCCACGCATACATTGCATTTAACCGCACACACACACACTCATGTTTGTATCCTTGTGGAGACATTGCTTTGTTCCAGTGCACTATACAACCGAACGAGAAACGGTGTTTTACAAAATCTCCCCGTTTCAGCCACATTCACTTTCCAGGGTAGAAATTTGTACCGTATGTCCCTTGTACAATAACGCTTCAATTTGCGACGGATTTTTACCATCACAAATTTTCCCGTTTTGGAGTTATTTCCAGTTAAATACCAGTTTCGTGAAAACCTTTGTGGAGACTTATACGCCTTTACAATTTTCCCGTGGAGACCTATTCAACCTATTGGACTAGGTATCCCAACTATCAGGAACTATCAGATGCAACTGCGTCTCACTGGTCATCAAAGGATGACGCCTATACATATCTCCCGCTGTGGTGCCTATATATCTTCCTCCTCCCCCCTTACCATTCTCCAAGTGCAATATTCAAGTTCCTGCAGTGTGGCATTGGGAACGACTTTTGTATGCTTTAGAATTCTCATTTTTTGTTTATAATTATACAAACCGTCTTGCCACCTCCATATCCCCATCCCATCGCCGCGAGGCGGAAATCGATATCGCGCTGGCAAGACAAGTGAAGTCGAGTCAGGAGGTGTTTTCCTCAGATTCTTTTGAGGGGACAAAAACCAGTTCCTCGAAAATAAGGTCCTCGTCTGACCATACTTCGATCGGGCCTCGGTGCACCGCCGGCTGACTGATAAGCCCAGGCGGGCAATACTTGACCGAAACATATCAATCATACAAAGGCGGGCAGATTCCCCCTACGCCGAGTCCAAGCAAACAGAATCCCAATATCATTCCGGAGTGTATGTGGGTTCTTCCCGTAAGTGAGTGTTAACCTCTTGGAGGTCAGTGCCAATACGCGCCCGCAATAATAATAATAAGAAGAATATAAGGGCGTTGAAGCGGACGCACGCACGCACCAAACCTTATCGACACGACAACATCGTCCGAGAGCAATTGTTTGTTTGTTTGTTTTATTTATTGACACGACAGCACGTCCTTCATTCACTTTGAGTATGATAAATCCTCTCCTGTCTTTTTCCTTTTCTGTCGTTGCTTCTCCAGTTTTGTACAGGGATAAATATTATCACAGGCGCTGATTCAATCTGTCTGAGCTGAACGCAAGGCCAGATTCTTCAGATCTGCCCCTTCGGCGACCTAGTCCTCGCACTTCGAAGAACGAAGCATCTGCACCCTCTCCCCTACCCCCACGGGGAGAGAGGGTGGTGGGGGGTTGGTGGGGCTGGGGTGGGGGTGGGGGCACGCATCTATACAGAACCGAGATATCCCTCGCTTTATAGAATCCTCGGCTGAGTTTTTCTTTTGCGTGGACCATGACCCTCGGTGTTTTAACAAGATTATACCCGGCCACGACATGCCGCCCTTAAGCGCCAATATTTTTTCATCGCGCCCCTCGGGCAAAGCCATCTACAGTAATCTTCTACATGCCAAAAACATGTCAGCTGTCATTGCGTTAGAGCGCGGATAGCAAGCGCTGGGGTCTTCAGACTTCAGAATTTGGGCGATGAAAGAGGAGGCTGTTTGAGGCGGTGGTCGTGCTGATATATAATCGCCTGCTCAGAAGTGATCCTTGTTGGTAATATTTCGAGGTTTTTTTTCGTTATGAAAAAAAAACCCCTTTATCATGCGGGGAGGTCTCTCTTGTGGGGATTACGAATTACTGCAAGACCATGGCTATAACGACACGGCCTGAATCCATTATTTGAAAAATGGAAACAGATAGAGTCCCCGGAGAGACACCTGTGCCCCAATGTACATCGAAACCGGAAGGGGTAACTGAATTTGATTAATTCAATTCTGCGTACACTGTATACTTGAGGTTTGTTTGGATCGATAGTTCATGCTGGCAACACGACCAAAAAAGGGCTTAGTTCAATTACAGATTGTTATACATTTGTGAGTGGAATCGAGGCACGAGGGAATTGGACCAGCTTAAAGTGGCGTGCAAATGCAGAATCGAGGGAATGTGGAGCTTATACGGGTTCGGTTCGTTTCGGTCAGATTCAATTCGGTTTAGTTCTGGTCGTTTCGGTTCGAATCAGATCGGATCGGTTCGATTCGGTTCGATTCGGGTCAGCTCGGGTCGGCTCGGTTCGGCTCGGTTTGGGTAGGTTCGGGTAGGGTTGTGTATAGGTTCGGGTAGGTTCGGGTAGGTTCGGGTAGGTTCGGGTAGTTTAGGGTAGGTTAGGGTAGGTTCGGGTAGGTTCGGGTCGGTTCGGGTCGGTTCGGGTCGGTTCGGGTCGGTTTGGGTAAGTTCGGGTAGGTTCGGGTCGGTTCGGGTCGGCTCGGTTGGGATCGGTTCGGCTCGGTTCGGCTTGGCCCGGTTGGGTTCGGTCGGATCGGGCCAGTTCAGTTGGGTTCGGGTCAGGTGGGTTGGGTAAGGTATTGTAGACATTTTACTCATTTCATAACAGACATAATAAGGCAATAGAATGACCACCCCATAGTAATGCCTTTGTTAGGAATTAAGGCTTGGTCATTTGATTAATGATAACTGAAGTAACACAAGCTATCCATTGACTAGACCTACCGACAGACTAATTAGAGGACTCGAAGCTTGAATGAAAAAAAGTCAAACGAACTACATTCCATTTAATCAGTATCGTCAGCACACGGTTTCATGTAAGAAATCCAAGCTAAGATCGACTCGAAGTTGCTCAATTTGACAAATGTTTGTCGTGTAACGGTTCACGAGCGCAGGCAAATATTCCAACCGGCCTTAAGATGCAGATAGCTGATGACCCACACAATAATGGCCAAGCATCTGCCTTCCGTCTAATGCTTTGCCCCGAATGCGCTCGATCGCGGCAGATAATGCGAATCGTATACTGCAGTTCCGTCCCCGGTCAAATCCGAGCGAGCAACGCGCACGTATTATCCCGCCCTCTTCCCACTTCCCCCACCCATCTCGAAGACTCGGGCAGGAACGTCCTAACGACAATCGATCGCATGCGCGGTAATCAAATCTATGGGCACAAAATGGAATCTACACGAGCAGCGCGGTATCGACGGCTTCCGCGATTTCCTTCCCGGCACATGTGAAATAACATTGCTAGAGGGAATGAAATTACTCATTTTTTTCAGCATCTAGAGATTCTGAACGCTATTCCGAAGAGACAACGATAGCCTAGTACATGAAGTGTACATGGGCATTAAACACATAATTGGTTTTTGAACACATTTTTTTCTTTCAGCGTCTACACATTTGGAATGGTATTTTGAAGAGAAGACAAGATTGCTATAGACCTGGCGGTGTGTCTGCATGGGCGTTAGTTAAACACTGCACTAGTTTCTGTTAAATTATACCAATCACATTAAGCATCGAAGATATAGAGCCATATTCTGAAGGGAAAAGGTAGACCTGAGTAGCACCAATGCGTTAAGCGCAGGACTAGTTTTTGGTAACGATTTCCCACGAAAAATGAGACAATACGGTTGATAACCCGAGTGAAAAATCGATGACAGCAATATACACCCAAGTTCCCAAAGGCAGAATTCGAACGAACTCGGGCAGCAGTTTTAATTACAGTCGGACAGTAGTCCACAGTGCCGAGCACTGCTCTTTCCGAAATCAAGGGGCATGAAGACAAAGACAATTGAATTCCCTTTCGTCGCTTTCGAACAAACGGGCAATCACCGGAGTGGCGTCATATTTCGCTTGAGCCGGTCCCCCCAACCATTGTTCGAGCGAGTCACCCGGAAAGTTACTTTACAAAAAAAGACTGGATTCATGTTTACCCCTTTGGTTCATCCACATCTCTAGGTCCTTTGGGGGACTCGGTATTGTCTATCTACGAACGAGGGCCTAACAATGCTTCATTGAGCCGGGCAAGCTGCTGGGACGTCCCCAGTGCAGAAATTAAGAAGAAAAAAAAACCTCCTGATTTTCCTTTGCTTGTTCGACAAGAGCCTAGAAAATGGCTGTCCAATGGCTCAACATTAAGACGAATAGGCACGCGTAACCTTTCCTCTTCCCCCCTCTTCTTTAAACTCTTCGATTTAGTTTCTATGGAATAAGTGTGTGCCTGACTCGTTCGCAATAGCTCTGCAGGTACGGTATCCCTTCCCCCTCCCCAAACTGTCCGCGCAAAAAGCACCTGTTTTATTTCGCGAAACGATTACAGGGCTGGCTGAGAGGAAACAAATTAGATACACACGACGAGAAATGAGAGGATATCTGCTACCGGTTTTTCTACTCATTTTCAATTATGGAAATGATCATACTTGATCCTACATGATACCCAATACCTTATTATTCACATGATTCATTTCGACCATCGGTGGGTTGTTGGTTATTTTTTTCCCCGCCTCGTTTCTGTTTTTGTTCCCAGGGTATTATTAAAATTCGCTTTAAATACCGTACCTGTGGGTCCTCATCGGATGAATATTTTTTTTCATATCATCTCTTTGCAAATGGGCCAAATATTCTGAATGTCTGCGAGCATCGCTGCTATCGAGAGAAATTGACTTCCGATGAAAAGCAGACAGTGCTCCGTGTGGCGGGTGGATGCTGACGTCAGAATAACAGAATAAAGCAGGATCCATTTTGTAAACAAAAACGGTATAATTATAATTGAAGGCAGGATCTTCAAATGTATGACCAGTTATGAGTTTTCCTCTGTCGGTCTGTCTCTGTTTGTCTCTCTCTTCCTCTAGTTCTCTTTCCTTTCCCCTCTCTATCTTGCTCTCTCTCTCTCTCCCTACCCCTCTCTTCCACTATTGCTCTCCCCTTCCCCCCTCACCCTTCCTCTCTCTCTTCCCCTCTCTCTTAATCTATTTTTCTCTTCATCTCCCTCCCTCTCTGTCTCTGCCCCTCTCTGTTCCCCTCTCTCTTCCTCTCTCTCCATGCACCTCTGTTTCTCTTCCCCCTCTCTCTCTCTCCCTCGCTCCCCTCCTCTCTCCCTCTCACTCATGTCCCTCTCTCTCTCCATCTCTCTCGCTCTCTCTCTTCCTCACCTCCTCCTCTCCCTCCCTCTGCCCCCCTCTCTCTCTCTCCCTCTCTCTCTCTTCATCTCCCACCCCTCTCTCTCCATCTCTCTCACTCTCTCTCTCTCTCTCACTCTCTCTCTCTCTCTCTCTCCCCCTCTCTCTCTCTTCATCTCCCACCCCTCTCTCTCCCTCTCTTCTCTTCCCCCTCTCTCTACCCCACTCTCTCCCCTCCTCCTCTCCCTGTCAAAATTGGCGGCGGCGAAGAAATCCATGCGAAATTAGCCCAGAGGAACTCGCGTACGATTATACGGTGACCGCACGCAATTGGATGCCATCGTGGGTCGACCCGAAGTCGTACCACTTAGTCTGAGCGCGTGCGTGCTTCCGGGTATTACAAAGAAGGAAAAAAGGGGGGGGGGTTTCTCCTTGTGTTTTTTCTTCAGGTGGACTAAGCGCTGGTTGTCAATATTAAGAGGTGTCCGAGAGTCGATTTACGGTGGGGCCTCGCTCTACCGGGCGTGATCGATTTGCAACGGAGCGGGCTGCGCCCTTCATCGACGCGCCGACAACCGACCGGCCGGACCTGTACCTTGCCACCGAACGCACAAGACACTCGCCTAAATCAAGGGCGAGGCATGCACACGGACGGAGTCAGCGTGTACATGGGATGGATGTATAGGGGGCTTGGTATGGGCTTGTGGATGGCCTTGTGTGTGAGTGTCTGTGTGGGCGTGTGTCGGTGTGTGTGTGTGTGGATGGGGTGGGGGTGGGGGAAGAGAGGGGAGGAAGACCGGTCGAATCCAAGTGCGTGTTCTACTGACCCGTGTTATGCCCAACGTACACACCCACTATGGGATCAAATTAACTCGACAAAGTTAATTTGAGCGATCTCCACATAATGCTCTGTTCGATTGCAATCGAGTGCCGTTTCGCCCGCGCAGTGCTTCTGTGGGACTTCGTTTGGGTAGAGGTATAATTGCCTCCCCGGGTAGGAAGGGGACGGGGATTTTAAAGGATTCTACCGTTGCCTTCTCTCGACTCAATTCCGCCTGTAGAAATGGGACAAACTCCAATTACGAATACAGCCAGATATCCATTATTTTAATCGCGTGAGCAAAAGGAGACGAATTATCTTGTTAGTCAAACTCCGCCGATACGCAGCGGCCGATCAAAGCGAAATCTAAACATACAGATTACATTTAATTATTTTAATTATTATTATTTTTTTTAATTTTTTTTTTTTTGGGGGGGATTGCATGTAAACATTCACGGTTTTTAATAGATTATTCACCCAGCCATGAAGGTACACGCTGGTACAATTACACGCACAATTGACTGAGTACGAGAGCGAAGTAGATAGCAAAAGCCACTGTTCAAAGGCTATCCATTTCAAAATGCATATCTAAAATCCGAAGCCAAAAGGATCCGTCAACAGCCAGACGAACAAAATCCGGTGCTCTATTAGCATAAACCAGAGACAGCATTACATGGTGCGCATGCCAGTATAATTATAACACATTCAGCAAGGTTGTAATTAGAAGCCTGGAAACCCCATTTGGCACATGCCTATTTTTTTCCCTCTGCCGAGTTGTAGCAATAAGGACCATTAGAACGGCCGACGTTTACATGACGAAGCGCGGGCTACCCACGTTCATGCTATGCCTCACGTAATTACTTACAGACTACTTTCGGGGACCCCAAATTGCCACTTTGGTTTATTGCAAAAATACTCTCGCTCAACATCATCCATTAGATATGCCTATTTGGAACATTTCGGTCAATTGGAGCGGGTAGAGCATGTGTACATAGGCTAGACTGTGCAACCGGCGGAAACACGCATACTCATTTTTGGATCCTTATAGACATAATAGCTTTGTTCTTGCGCACTATACAACCGAACGAGAAATGATGTTTTAAAAATGCGCCCATTTCAGCCACATTCACTTCCCTTGGTGGACTCATTATTATTATTATTATTAAAAACTAATTTTTTAAAGCGCAAATTCCATTACGCATGTTCAAATGCGCTGTACATACAAATTAACATATACGACAAAATAACGTTAAAACAAAAATAACAATAATTAACCTAAAACGCACTTACTGATACATACAACTTAGACAAAAATACACACAAATAGAAAGGCATTCAGTATTAGTAGAACCGTATGTTACTTACATATAACACAATTTGCGATGGATTCTTACCCATCACAAATTTCCAGTTCTTGAGTTATTTCCAAATAGGCCCTACCAGTTTCGGGAAAACCCTGTGGAGACCTATACACTTTTACAATTTCCCTGCATGTGGAGACCCATTTAACCTATTGGACTAGGTCTCCACAAGGCACTAGATCGGCGGCCACACATTACATGCCCAGTACGGTATAGATATACCACTGTGCTGCTCGAACCGGTTAAAACCTATATCGGCCGCTTCAACGCTGTGCTGGGAAATAACAGCCTTTCCGATGGCCCTCATTTCAGGATAAGACTTAAAGGTTTGCATGGTGCAAATACTAAGTGGAAGGTTTGCGTTGACACCGTGTAGCACTTCCCTTTCGGAGAAGGAGTGTTGCTCTGAGAAGAGCCGAAAAAAGGCCGGTAACTTTTAGGACAAGGCAGATATGGTCTGATCCTTGATAGCTTGAATCTAGTCGCCTGATAAAGTCCCTTGAACTCGTTACCACGTTCTGCTCGATGGGAACACAAAATGGTGTAGGCCTATTTATAGGGCCGCATTTTTAAAGGGTCTCTAAAGCTCATTTTCTGCTGTCATCTAGGGATCTGAAGTGTACAGACATATTGCCAAGCTTCTTCTTTTCTTCGTGGAATCAGAAATTGGTCATCTTGTTTCAACTTGCAAATACACCCCAAGAATGAGTCTTAACAACAGTTTGATTGTTAGCAACCTTGCAAAACAGTAATACAAATTCATACCCTTTAAAGGCTCGCATGCCTGCGCAGAGCCTGCTATTGCTCTACTGCAAACGGCTTACTGTCATCCAGTCGAGTCAATCTCGGTAATTACGCTATTCCCTGTGGGCTTGACGAGGTATACGCGAAGTTTATACGCATCCTCACTCTCCAGTTCCGTGCGCAGGCAACGCGAGGATTGAGGATTAGTGGTGCTGGGAATCAACGCGGCCTGGGGTTGCACAGAGCAAGGGCCATATCTTGTCCGCTCGTCTGAATCACTATACGTTACATTTTGGGCGGCGTCTTCGATATTGACCGACTCCGACTTTTGGCGCCGAGACGGACGAGTGTACATACGCGCACTGGATGGACGTTCGGAGCCGCACCCTAAATTACTGCAAAAACCCGCCCGGGAAAGACTTGATGCTACGTGTCAATTTGTCATTAACCACTCATCGCGCCAGCACCTCGGAATACCGAGCGCCGGCGTTGCTGCTGTATACACCGGACACTCAGAATCCGGGCACCACTATTATATCCAATACAGTCTTAAACAAAGACTCTGTTCAGCCTATACCACAAAACAATACGATAGCATTGATAAAAGCCAAAAGTTAGAGGGCCTGACGTTTCGATCCTAGCAGGAGCTTTCTCAAAGAAAAAAGGTCCTGCTAGGATCGAAACGAGAGGCCCTCTAACTTTTGGCTTTTATGTATTGCAGGTCATTTCAGTCAGTGAGCAGTTTGCAACAGTTTTTTTATATTTACTTCATGATCAAAAGCCAGATAGACTTCCGATTATGCCAGGTGCGACTCACTTGTACACAGTGTACTCTAATTGATTTAAATCACGGGTATCTATTGTTCCCGGTTGTTGAGCGTGTTTGGAAAATGTTTAACTTTCCCAAATCCTACAGAATCCTATTGCCCTAGTGTAGGAATGTGTAGGATTGAGGGCATGTGGTAGTTGATGCATGGTAGGAATTTGCAGGATTGAGGGCATGTGGAGTTTTTGTCACTGCAGGATACAGGTTAAAAAGCCCAATGCGATGGAGGATGATTCTGTAGGATTGAGGGCATGTGAAGTTTTTCGTCACTTGAGGAAAATTTAGAATCACTTGGTAGTAAAAAATATACATTATCACAAAAAAGGAGTAGGTACCAATGGTCCAGGGAGACACTGTTGGACTGTCAGGTTTGGGGCTTTTAACTGAAGGATTGTAGTATTGTGCAGGATTCAGGTCATGTGCTAGAAACAGGTGGGTAGCTAGGGTCAAATAAACCTCGTGTGGCAGTCATGGACAATAAAAGGCGGGCCCGGTACGAAATGATCAATGATCCAAGAGAGATGTCTAAGGTTTCGTAACAAAACTATACTCGGTGATAACATTTCTTAAAGGCCAATACAACACCGGGAAGGTCGGAAAACATCGATGTCCACAGATTTTCTTCTAATCTACACAGTTTTTAGATGGTCATGATATAGCCTAATCTTCATGTTGAAATCTTACGGTCTGGGCTGGCTGTACTTCTCGAGAAATCTTCACTCAAACATCGACAAATAGTTAATTACTCGCGAGTAATAAACTATTCCTTACACTACAGAAAACCGTGACGCTTTTTTTTTTTTTTTTTTTACTTTTGCGACTTTCTCAGATCACCATTGGAGCTAAAACCTTCGCAGGATTTCTTTTTTGGAATGTTTAATGGTTTAATAGACAAACTGCGGCAATCTTTCGACCTTTACCAATGATGTATAAGGCCTTTAAGAACCAGTGCCCCTCTGTTTTCCACCTGGAAGTCAATCAAACTGCCAGCGTATAACCAGGATGGATATTGGACGTTGGTATATCCAACTTCGTTTCGAAGCGTAGTTTATGGTGAGCGAGGGCGATCACTTCCAGGTTTCTGTCGGCGATGGTGAAGCTATTGAGGCGGTCAATTTGGTGTTGAATAACATATCCCCGCCCGTTTCCATTTCGCTCCATCAAACGTTTCTACTGAAAAGCGGCTCCTTAATATAAAAAAAAAGTGGGAAAAGGCTGAGGCCAGAGTTTGAAGAAAATATTCCCTCGACTATAAATCTAAACTCTGCATCTTGTCTTAACGGCGTTTTTAGTGTCTTTGGAAGTGCAATTGCATCCTTTATTTCAATATGCCGACTGACTCCGGATCCGGTCGGTGGAGATTTATTGAGCAGGGATTCTCCACTCTGCGTTGATTTGCTGGGTTTTTTTTCCTGCCCGGAATTAACTCTTGTGGTCAACACCGCTGTCCCTGCCCGCTGTGCTGTGTCAGTTCTCATCAGCATCATAAGCCAAATCGTGCCCTTTTCCAAATGCGCAAAATCTTTTGCCAATATCCCGTCCTCTCCGTGGACGAAACGGGGGAGTGGTTGAACCTTTTCTCCTGCGAGGACGTTCTCAAGTAGGAGCTACATCGTATATAACTCCGGGAAGATTAATGACTGCAGGTAGCAAACAAAAAAACCAGTAATGTGAACAAAAACCACATCAGCGCCCGCTACGACCGCAACCACCACAACAACCATACCGACCACAGCAGTAACATCAGCAGCAGCACAACACAACACAACAACAGTCAGAGCAATCGCTGAGGGGAGAGAGAGAGAGAGAGAGAGAGAGAAGAGAGAGAGAGAGAGAGAGAGACGAGAGAGAGAGAGAGATGAGAGAGAGAGAGAGAGAGAGGGGGAGAGAGAGAGAGAGAGAGAGAGAGAGAGAGGGAGGGAGAGAGAAAGAGAGAGAGAGAGAGAGAAAGAGAGGGAGAGAGAGAGAAAAGAGAAAGAGAGAGAGGGATATATTTTGTGTCCCTAATGTGTGATGACCCATCCCGAATTTCCCAAGGGACGAGGGGTCACGAGATAGTAAACAGAACAAGTGAAAGGAGACAGGGAGAGAGAGGGAGAGATGGGAGAGAGAGAGGGGGAGAGAGAACTGAGAGGGGGAAGAGGAAGAGAGGGGAAGAGGGAGAGAGAGGGGGAGAGGGAGAGAAAGAGGGGGCAGGAGAGAAAGGGAGAGAACGCGAGAGAGATGGTGGCGAAGGAGAGAAAGGAGAGAGGAGGAGAGAGAGATGGAGGAGAGAGAGGTGCAATAGAGGGGAGAGAGAGGGGGAGAGAGAGGGAAAGGGCAGATAGGGAGAGACAGGGAGAGAGGAAGGAGAGAGGGGAGAGGGAGAGAGAGGGGAGAGAGGGGGAGAGAGGGAGAGAGGGGAGAGGGAGAGAGAGAGAGGGAGAGGGAGGGAGAGAGAGACATGATGAGAGGGAGAAGAAAGTAGAGTGGAATAGGGGGAGAGAGTGGGAGAGGCAGAGAAAGAGGAGAGAGGGAGAGTGAGGGAGAGGGGAGAGAGCGGGATATAAAGAGAGAGACTGGAGTGATAGAAAGAGAGAGATGATGAGAGAGAGAGAAGAGAGAGGGAGAGAGCGGTGGAGGGAGAGACCTACCGACCGGGATCATTATACAGAATAATTCCCAATGCCGATCGAAATGAACAACCGGGATTGTCAGGAAATTGAGCTGGTCGGCTGCCGTCTCCCCACACTATACTGATTCGGTTCCCCGGATCAAGATGTGAGTTTGACTCCCAAACCTAGAAATGAGCAACGCCCGCCACTGGGGCTTCAATAAAAAAATCCTATATTTTGAAACAACAGCTGAACCGGACGGTGTACACCATAGTAATCAATCATACTCATTATTTTACCTTCAAATTCCAGTGATTTGTTTTCCTTCTCCAAATTCTTGATCGATTTTTCGTTTCCTCTTTCGACATTTCAGGGCCTGGTAATTTAAAGGCATAGTTTGCGATGAGCTAAATTTAATTTCCCCCGCCGGACCATTAGATGTGTGTTTAAGGACTCCGTTTGACCAGATTGGTTGGCCTCTAAGTGACTCTTGTGATTTGACCGGTTCGGGAGTGAGTTTATAAACAAGGCTGATTACTGAAGCAAATATAGCGTTATTTGTATTATTATTCAGAAATGGAATACATGTAATCTCCAATGACAAGATGACAAATGACGGGAGAGATAGGGCTTGTGTATTGTAAGCGACTAACTCGCTTCTTCTTCTTGAGTCCTTTCTCTCGATTAAACTCGACCTTACAGATACTGGACGCATGCGACCCCATTAGGTGTGAGTGTAGTAAGGACAGCTTGGGTACAGGGATCGGGCAGAAAAGGGCATTCCAGGAGACGACTCACTGTGTTTAAAAAAAACTACACTCTAAAAACAGATTGGTTATAGTAACCAAATTCTGACAGTTTTTAACCAATTTAAGGAGCAGATATGTGTCCAACCGAAAAATTTGTGAAAGTAACCAATATTGCTTTTGTTACTTTATAATCAATTTTTGTTGATAGAAAAGTCAACCAATTACATTTGGCTATTTCTAACCATTTCTATTGATAAAAAAATCAACCAATGACATTTGACTCAAGACAACGTGCCATTACTGTAACCGAAAATCAGAATCATGGAGTAATAATATACAAAAATGTTGCAAACTGCTTACGGGTACCGACTAAAATTGCCAAAATACAAATCTCAAATTCCAGTGGGCCTGGCGTTTCTATAGCAGGAACTTTCTCAAAAGGCCAAGAAAGGTCCTGCTAGGATCGAAACGTCAGGCCCACTAAATTTCGAAAAAAAATCAGATTCGACAGAAGAGTTTCTTCTTCTCTCGTGGTTTTTTTTTTTTTAAATAAAATGGCAAATAAATCTTTGAATGCACTTTTGGTTGAGCCCGAGACCTCTGGTCTTTGCGTAGCGACGCTATTCCCGTCTCAGCTATCCAGCCATTTGATGGCGGCCTTCCCAAATAGTCAACGAATCTTTGCCGGGATTTGGGCGGGAAAAAAGTATACGCAACCTGGTTCATTGGCATGGAAGAAAACCCAATGACCTCGCTGAAAATTAGTTACCGGTTATTGATCTCATAAAGCAGCAAACGTTTACCGAGCTGTGCACTTCAGACTTTGTCCACAGTGGATATTCGGCGGGGGGGGGGGGGGAACTTGTACTTCACTCACAGCGCTTACTACGAGGCGGGAGGGTGGGGCGACAGTGCAGGGATTTGTACTGAAAAAGGACCCCTTTTTTTTGGGGGGGGGGGGCATTATCCCCCGGAAAATTGGCGTCTACATAGCTTTCAGTCGATAGCTCATATCGGAGGGCGGACTTCAGCACTGGTATATGTAGATTGAAAAAAAAAAATCCCCATGTCTGACAAAATACGCGTAGGCCTATACCGAAAAAAACCCATCCAATTTCAGCCACGGCGAAATGAGGTTTTTCGTGTCTGTCGCCAGAACTCCGCAGAGAAAAAAACCATTCAAATGATTTCGAGAGGGAGAGGGCGTAGACGCGATCAACATAGGGGTATATGCGGTCCTTGGGTGAAATATCATCTCGATATCGAATGGAATTTGACGAACATCTGGGTTAGAACCGCCCTGTATAATTACTGATGATAATTATGGCGTCTGCCTCTCGTGATACCCGTTTTTACTCCTCATCTATCTCTTTTAAATGCAGGGTTAGGGTTTGTAATGTTCAGTATGTTGGCAAGACCAAAAGCACCCTAAAGCACTTATCTATGGCCATAGGTCTACAATCAAAACGGGCAAGATGGACACCCCTGTTGGGTATCACTTCAATCTCCCTGATCATTCGATATCAGATATGAGTGTACTGGGCATATTCCTTGGTCACCGTAGTAATGATGTCCGTCTTAGCTGTAGGAAACTGTGGATGAAGCGTCTTCGGACCATTCAACCACATGGTCTCAACATCCAGGAGGGTAATGACTAACACCATGCAGCTTTCTGATAATCCTTCTTTTGTGTTCACTCCTCCCCACTTCTCTCTTTGATCTTTTCCCCTCTTCTCACAAGTCCCTACCCTACTCCTTGACTTTCCCTTTGATCTCACCCTACCAGCTTTACTCTTTGTCCTTTGTTTCTCATCCGTGTCCTATTCATTCTCTTCCCCCTTTGTGTACATGTATCTGTTTTGTCCTTGTCACTCTGCCTTTGTGAAAGGTCCTGCTAGATCGAAACGTCGGGCCCACTAAATTTTGAGATTTGCATTTTAGTAATTTCAGTATTTGAATTGTTATTAATGAATGTCTCATTGCCCTTTATTGTGGTGGTTGAGGCTATTTTCCTGTTGACAATAGTAATTAGCTTCATTTCCTTAGCTCCTGTCATCTTGTCTACTATAGAATTGTGTATTTTTGTTGGTTCTGGTGTGATGATGACAAAAAAAATACAATAATTTTAATAATGATAAAGTGCTTGTTCCGCAGGAGTATCAACTGAAAATTAATCACATTTTACCGAATGAGTTTTGTTCTAATCTGTTGAACAAAGTCGGGAAAGGTTTCAGCTGTGGCATGCATCAAAGAGTAGGCTATTACCAAGGGAGTACTGTAAAACGATTATACATATATGCATTTGTACAGATTGACACTTAATGTGGAAATGGCAATGCGATTTTCCAAGACAGGATACTGCGCACGAGATCTTACGGTCAATCGATTGTGCCCTCGACATTGTTCGGCGACTTCCAGTGCCCAAATCCCAAACACCACGCCACCTATTACTTCACGTTGGAAGGCCGCGGGGTATAGGAAACATTCACGAGCAACGCCGCGGAAGACGCTTCTTCGTAAAGTAGTTTGACACCTTGACACCCTGAAATTCCCTGTGCAGTTCCCTTAAAAAATGATATTCACGTATTCATACGTTTTTTTAAAAGAAAATACATATGTACCGGTACTTCATAACTTATTTACATTTGTTACGTTCTACCCCAATATACCGTACTGTAAAGCGTTCTTTGTATTTACGTAAATGAGTGGTTCAGGTAATATATCTGTGTGTATTTGTTTAAATCTCAAAAGTTATAGAGCCTGACGTTTCTATCCTAGCAGGACCTTTCTCAAAGGCAAAGTGACAAGGACATACACAGATAAATATACAATTATGCACTTTTTTATATCTTTTTGGGGAGCCATAGGGCAATTTAAATGTGTTACTTTTCCTTATCCTCCATTCAGGGAGTCACAACGTTGAGTTTTGCAATTTCTTTAAATTGAACTTCAAACGGATCTTTATGTGAAACCTTTCTAATAAAGACGCTCAATTTGCTGAATAATTTTTGTACTTATTTGTAAGTGTACAATTTGTATAGGCCTAATCATTGTGTTACGTGATGGTTTTTGTTATTGTGTATGGAATAGAAAGTAATAAATGGAGCCTTGCAGTTCCCAAGTGAATTAAAAACAAGAAAGAAATTATACACTTATAATTATATACAGATATACACACATATAAACTATATACAAAATTAATGATAAAACAGGTGTTCAAAGCCATGGAGTCTCTGCCTACAAGCTTGCTTTTGGGAGACTGCCTCCGCTTATCCTATCAGGAAATGATCCATATTTATCTCTGTGTGTTCTCTATTAAAATTATGAATAAGAGGAAATAACCATGTATTCTTATGATATATTACGTAGACGTCCGCCCGGATGTGTCGTGGATACCCCTATAGACCCGTCTGCGACTCTGGCCTGGCTGGCCGCACCCGGCATAGTTCTTCATATCTTCCTTTCAACCATGTGCGGGCGAGATTAATCACCGCTGATTGGAATCAATGTGCTGCAATGCTCACGTAGCTTAGGCAAGGCCTCCTGATGAGACTTTTGTATGGAGTGCCGGCACGGGTGCTCATGATATGGGTGCTGAGTGGAAATTCAAACGCAATAATTTACAAATAATCCATTATTCAACAATGCATTATCTCAAAATTTAGTGGCCCAGATGTTTGGATCCAAGCAGAGGTTTCCACCAAGGTTCTCTCTTTGCCTTTGAGAAAGGTCCTGCTAGGATCGAAACGTCACCAGGCCCTCTAACAGTGAGATTTATGTTTTGAAGGTCATTTCAGCCAGTAAGCAGTCTGCAACATGTTTGTATATTATATATATGTACCAATTATTTAACATATAATCCATTTTTTAACCACAGTTCTTTATTGTATTTACGTGTTTACACAAAGTAATTGACATTTAATCACTTCATATTAACACAGTTTGTATGCCCATTGCTCCATTAACACATTTGTGACAACGATGAAGAAAGTGTGCCCATCTGACATAGTTCACAAAGTTAACAAACTTGGTTGTGAAGATAACCAAATGAGCAACAATGTTTCTTTAGTTGTCGAATTAGTCAACTACTTCTTGCCGTGCAAAATTCAGCCAAGGATATTTTTACATTAGACCATTTCTCCATTGCTTTGTAATTGGCCATTGTTTATTCAACTGCATTTTTTTTCATACAGAGACAAGTCATTTAGAGACTTGACCATTACTAAGACATCAGAAAAAGTTGTGTTTTCTCAGGGACAAAGGAAAACATGTTTAATGAACTTGCATTATGCACCACACAATTATTCATAAATTGTATTATATGTAAGTAAATAGTTCTGTACCGCCAATGTATGTATATTTAATTGTCGGACAGCTTTGATTATACATGTATGTAGAAAATTAAACGCATCATCAAGCGTTCCGTTGTATTACTTATAAGGATGATGATGCGTTCAATTATCTACTGATAATGACAGCTGTCCGACAATTAAATATATATAAATTGGCCTGGAGAACTGATTATTTACATATAATGCAATTATATATATACGAATATATATACGTATATATATACATATATATATAAATTTAGTGTATAATGCATTATTTCTTTTGTGCAAAATCGCCCAAAACAATGCTGAAAAGCATAGAGAAAGAAGGAGATATAGAGAGACTCGGGAAGGCTGGATATAGGATTAATCATTCCTATTGAAAAAGGGCAAGATCGTAGGTTTATTTAAATAAATGAAATAACAACTGTGGTTAAAAAAAGAAAGATTATTTGTATAAATAATTGCGTTAGATAAGAAATAATAAATTTACACTTGGCACCTCATATCATGATGACTCTTCCAGGGATATTAGCACCCCCCCTCCGTCCGGGGCGTACTGCGGGCAAGCAGACGGCACGGCCACTTTAGGGGAACCTTTCTTGTCCATGTAAATCTGCTAATAGATATGAACCCCCACCCCAGCATCCACCTGCTCGCGGGAGACACTTCCCCGATGGCAGCAGGTGGACGGGGAGATAGAGATTACGCCGGCAGATTGGCAAATGAGTAAAAAAAAGAGTAAACACTAGCAACACGAGAGGCCCTGGGGTGATTACAACGATAATCGGCAAGGAGGTATAGGGAAGATTTCAGACCCGGGATATCGGCCATTTTGTTGTTGCTTGATGGTCAATGTTAATTGACATTCACATGCTACACGTATTCCTTTTTTTAAATGAAAACCATGCACTACTTTATTTGCCATGCTTACACATTTCTGTCTAAAATGAAGGTTTTATTTTATAGAAAAGAGTGAAGAAATAATTTACGTCTCACACCCTAGATCTAAATAATGTTTATAGGAACAATTCGTTTAATGCTGTATTTTTTGCGAAACAAATGAAGCGGTTTTTCACTATTTTCTCGAGACTCAGTCGGCAGATTGAGCTGAAATCTGTGCTATTTGTGCTATTTCATGGCTATGTTGACCTCGACCAATGTTTGGTATCCCTTTAAATGCTTCTGTTTGGCGCCCCCACTTTGGCAAAGACTAGTTAAATATTTGGGAAGGCCACCATCTAAGGCCACCATCTTTGCCATTTTTGAATTGCATCTTCTAATTTGTTTCAAAGGTTCCCAGTCTGTTGAATTTAAATTTAATCCTTTCTCAAAGGCAGGCCTTTGAAAAAGGTCCAACTTTGATCTAACAGTCTTGACCTTTGGTAATTTTAGTCAGTAGGCGTAAGCCTAAGCAATTGTTTTCAATTTGCTTCAAACAAAGGAAAAGCTGACATGGAACTTTTGAACAAATTGCTAGATTTACATAGAAAACTTTGACTGGACCACGACTTGAACCCGAGACCTCTGTTTTTTGCATACCAGCGCTCTTCCCATCTGAGTTATCCAGCCCCAAATAGTCAACTAGTCTTTGCCGGGGTGTTTGCGCCAGTCAGAAGCAATTCAATGATTAACTGCCGTAGGCCTATATCTCCAGGGATCACACCCCCGCTTTCACTCAGATGCAAACAACCAATGGTTGTAAACCGGGCTACAGCACCTCGGGGATCACGCAAAAGTGGATGTAGCTTTTTCAATTCAAGTCAAATAAACAAATAAAAAAACTGGCTTGGAACTTTTGAACAAATCGAAATGTTTCAATTTGCAATTAGATTAGATTATTACCTTAATCTAGTAACATTGGATAGAAATACAGTTATAAGACTGTAGAGGTCCTCCGCGTCCCAAATAGCAGAATTAGAATTAATCTTGCATGCATAACCGCATGCATAAACGAACAGCTCTCACGAATGGTTTATTGAAGAATTGGCAAAGAAAACTTTTACTGGACGGAGATTTAATCCATCTGAGCTATCCAGCCCTTAGATGGTAGCCTTCCCTAATAGCCAACTAGTCTTTGCCGGGGTGGGGGCGCCAAACAATCAACTGGTTTATATTAACAAACGGCGCTACATAAACGCGTTCGATTATTCATGCCAAAACAACGAACGCGGAGTAGACCGGTGGTGTTTGAGCACCATTAACCATTCTCTAATGCGAACTAAATGGCGAGCCGAATTCCAAGACAAATTTCCGAAAAAAAAGTCTTGGGTGCAGCACCAAACGTGGGCCAATTCAGAGGTCCTTTTCCAAAACCCGGCTTAGGCTCAGGCTCCGGCTTTATCTTTCTTACTTTTGTCCATTTTCAAGTACAAGGCATGAAAATGGGAGGTCTTTGGCTTCGTTTTTTTTTTAATGTATACACTGCGTTTTGAAAAAGAATCCGAAGCTTCAACTGAAACAAAGAACTCCAACCTGTGTTTTCAGCTTTTGGATAACAGAGACGAAGCCGGAGCCGAAGCCCAACATGCATGCATGGACGCGTTCAATCTGAACCATGCAGCTGTTGTGTTTGAACGGATACCGCGCTTAGATGGGCTCGTCTTTAAAAAGCGCCAACGGTAACTTCAGCGAGACGATAAAAAAAGACTGCATGGACGCGGTGGAGCGGGAGGTTGGGGGTGGAGATGGGGACTGGGGAAAGGTCACACGGGTTCACGCGGTGCACTCCAGGGGCGAACATGAGCCGATTCACATCGCTAAGATGTCGGCATCTCAGGAGTGGTTGTCGAGGAGAGCATCCGAGCAGAAGGAGATCCGGGAGAGTCCGGGCAGAAAGGGCGCACGTAGCTTTCTCTCCAAATCACCCTCGGCATCACCGACCGGTGCAGAGTGGCTCTTACAGTATACCTCGGTATCTAAGTGGCCGGTGTGTCACTGAGTCCCTACAGGGGACGACTGTGGTGTCAGTAAGACACAGCGTATACATCTATTGTATGGATCAATCAAATCAAACCTAATGGCACTTTACTTATTTGTTCACCCTATGCCAGACGTAGACTTGTGAGGCCTAATTGGGCGAAGCGCTAGTAGCTCTTCTGGCGTTACTTTTGTGGAAATACAACTTTCATGCCATGTAGGTTAAGCATAAACACCAGATCGGCTAACGGCCAGGGAGCACACCGCACATGGCGTGCTTCGTGGCTGCTATCCATTCGTCCCAGCGTCAAGCTAAGGCAGTGTGACAAACGAGGCGATCGACAAACAAGTCTACTTCTTCTTTTTCGGGAATCTGGTCGTAGGCTTAAGGCTCGAACATTATACGCTTGTGACGGCTCCTCTAAAAACAAGATTTTTTGCAAAATCGAAATATGAGATATGAGTGTACTGGGCATAGAGTGTACTGGGCATAAAATCACTTGGTCACCGTTGTAATGCTGTCCGTCTTAGCCGTGAGAAAATGTGGATGAAGCGTCTTCGTACTATTCAACCACATGGTCTCAACATCCAGGAGGGTAATGACTAACACCATGCAGCTTTCTGATAATCCTTCTTTTGTGTTCAGTCCTTCACACTTCTCTCTTTGATCTTTCCCCCTCTTCTCACTAATCCCTACCCTACTCCTTGCCCTTCCCTTTGATCTCTCCCTACCAGCTTCACTCTTTGTCTTCTGTTTCTCATCCGTGTCCTATTCACCCCCCCTTCCTTCGTGTACATGTATCTGTTTTGTCCTTGTCACTCTGCCTTTGAGAAAGTTCCTGCTAGGATCGAAACGTTAGGCCCACTAAATTTTAAGGCAAAATCGAAATGTTCAATTTCTACCTATAGACCGTCTTCTACCTAGGCCCTACATTATACTCAGGTTTGTTTTCTACAGGGCTAGGATCGTTTCCAAAGACTCGGGGCAAAATACAGAAGCAATGTTTAAGAAAGGACAAATCGTCAAAACAAGAGAGAAAGGATCCGTTAAGGATTCCTATTGAAGCGCGACCTTCTGCACTTTTCCGCCCGCAATTGACAACGCGTTCAGACGCTGAAACTGATACGTTAAGATAACGTAAAGTGCGCGAACGACGGCGTGTCTTAGGTCTTAAGTGTCGACTCTGCCGGGGAGAGTTTGAATTCTCGGCAGCGCTCTCTAATTCCGCCCCTCGACTTAGAGACAATTGCATTTCGGACACCAGAAGAAGAAGAAGAAGAAGAAGAAGAAGAAGAAGAAGAAAAAGAAGCCCAGAGCGGGATTCCCCTCCCCGGCTGGGATAGGTTACATCCAGTACTACCACGCGAGTCGAGGAAAAAAAAACCTGCAGGGAAATACTGCAGCTTAGAATATGCCGGGACTTAAAAAAAAGTGAATCCATCTTGGGTTTCAGATGAATGGCGAAGAGAGGCAGTAAGAGCGGACTAAGTTAATTGCTCTCATCGATACTGCCTATAGAATTACAACAATTTATAGTGGAAATTGTTTTTTTGGGTGGGCAAAAAGTAATGAAATTAAGGGGGGATGTTTCCCCCTTTGGTCTACTTGCACGGGGGATCGAATTTCCTTGATAGCCGCACAGAACTAATTTCTCTTTGAAAACGTTCGAGCTAGAAAACGATCCGGATATAGCCTACTTCTCACACCTGAATTGAAACGCAGCCCGTTAAGCGAAAACTTAGAAAATAGAAAGCAAAGCACCGCCATAAATTCGGCGAATTATTCCCTCGATTTAAGCCCACTCGAAAGGCAACGATCACGCTGACAGTCCGCAGCTTCGAACAAGAACGGCAGAATTATCGTCGTCGCAACACGCCGTGGTGGTGACCTCGGGAATCGAGATATATAACAGGACCGACATATGTGACACGGCACAACGACATGAGGAATATCCCACCAAAACACCTTTTGAGTAAACAACGCCTGAAGTTAAAGTATCTTCACAATTCGATAACAAATAAATTTTCATTTTGGGGTATTTTCGGAAATTTTAAGTATTAGAGGATATTATATTTTGATATCATTTGAAAGTTATTGGTATACTCTTTCACATCATTACAAAATCTCGAAATCTCAAAAGTGGGGTTATTTCTCATTATGCTGTGCCGGGTTACATATGACGCTCAACCACCGTCATTGAGCTATGATGGTACCCCGTAAATTGTGTGGGGACTAAACAAGGACGTGTTTAGTAAACCAGCGTAGATTAGGCTAAGGGCGTTACGGTTATTAGGGTTACGGTTACGGTTAGAGTTGGAGTTCGGGTTGGGTTAGCGTTAGTGATAGAGTTATAGGATTAGGGTTAGGATTAGAGTTAGATTTATGATTAGAGTTGTTAGGGCTAGGATTAGGATTAGGATTGTTTTGTGCTTGTGCCTGTAACTACCTGAGAAATGAATGAATGAATGAATGAATGAATGAATGAATGAATGAATGAATGAATGAATGAATGAATGAATGAATGAATGAATGAATGAATGAATGAATGGGGGGAGGCCTCAGTAAGACCTGGCTTTGCACATGCGTACTTATAGCTTTGTCACGATGGTTAAGTGTCATACGTCGTGACGCTTATATGCCTCCGGGAATCCCACCAGTTCGAGTGAGTGCCCTCCAAATGGATACTCCTGCATTCTTCCAGAATGCACCTGGCGCCTGTGCATATTTGCTCCAAAAGTGTATTCATATTTGTCTCGATTAAAATTAATTAACTTTTCGTCGGCATGTACTGACACCGAGCACGTTTTCGTTCACGTGAAGTCCCCAGCAGATAGCGAAATCAACGAAACCCGCAGCGCTATATTCTGTGTTCGTGAGACTGGGATTGCAAAATTTCCCTGTCTGAAAAAAAAAGCCGTGCTCTGTCCACGGTGCAGAAAGCTGTTTAAATATAATCATCGATTCATCAACAAATCTAATTTGTCACAATGAATCTAATTCGTGAAAAGGTACATAGTTGCCCACGTTGAGCATATAACGAAATGAAAGAAGAAGAAAAAATCCTGACTGCGCGCACGACCCGCGTCAGATTATGTCAAAGTCTCACCTTAATACTCGGATTCACCGGCACTTCGTCACGGTCGGATTGCATGCTGATTACTTCAGCACGTGCAGCGACGATTATTCCATGCATTATTTTTTTTGTTTGAGGGGGTGGGGTCCAAATGTCCCGAGACAGATATGGGCCAAAGCGTCAGTTTACTTTTCGTCCTGCATACAATTTTTCTTGCTTGTCTTCTGTGATTACCTTCCAGTGGGAGCCGAGGTTTCTTCAGGCAAGCCCACATTTTTTTAAGGGGAGCGAAGATAGTTGGAGCTTCAAGTCACACACCGCAGTGGCACAATTACCGACCGGGTCGAGATATTGGGGGACATATCTGATATTGTCATTTCTTTGGCAATCATTCTGCAACTAGTTTCAGGATCCTCTTACAGATAGCCAATCTTCCCCGACATACTTTCCGGAAGCGTTCAAGTCCGCGCTGGATGTAGTTCTCCGGGTGGATATACAGGGCTCAGTCATCGGTGGGCGCGGACTAATGCTTCACGAAGTTCCTTAAATCATTCGGCATATGGTGAACATTGAATATACTTTTACGTTCGGTGGGATGATGGTTTAAGGTCTTCACTCGGGAAAAGTCTTGGGAAAGCTCAAGAGTACAACGACATTGCAAACTGTGAGTTGACTGAGGGTATACCAATAATGAAGAAGTTCGATTGCCCGAAGTCCCGATCCTTCAGCAGGAGTTAATACAAAATAACTGCTGCAAATTGCTCACTTTCTAAGATGACCTGCAATACATAAAACTCAAAAGTTTGAGGGCCTGACGTTTCGATCCTAGAGCAGGAGCTTTTCACAAAGTCAAATGAGTGGTTGAAACCGGCTAGTATCGGAACGATTGGTCCTCTTCGTGCATCTTTAAACGTAACCGGTTTGCTTTTCATCTAATTCCATTTCAATATCTGCATTCACATCAAATAACTCATGGCAGTCGGCGGTAACCACGGTCTCTGGTGACAGGAGACAGCGTCACGCCTAATTAATTCATGAGGGCAGGGGCGTATTCGTCCGCGTGCCGGTCTGGGCTGCTCTTTAATTTGCAAATCTCCAGACGATTTTCCGTCGGAGGGGGGAGGGAACGAGCGGCAACGTTCGGAAAATGCAGGGGTGAGCTTATTTTTTTACTCCTATACCCCTCTTCCCTTCTGAGAAGACATATATGAAAACAGTAATTTTGTTAGGACAGGCAAATTGAAGACGACAGAGGCGGAGGCGCTGTCAGTGTCGGTTTGCCACGATACGAGGGCAACAACTTTGTCATAATTATAACGCTCTCTTTCTGCAGGACTTTGGACCGCCTTCGGGAGATGCGGCGGGGAGAGGTTACAGGACCTGCGGGACGCAGGGATGTCCCGGCTGTCAGCAAGAACTTAAAGAGGGGCCATAATGGTATTTTGGTCGTCCCATCTTCCAAGTCCACCCATCGACCCTGCAGTATATTCGTGAGTTACTTGCGCCCACAACTTGTCGTGGGGTGGATTTCATAGAGCCTTTTGACGAAACGAAACTCAATTTACGGTGGATGAGCCGTTGTTAGTTGTGAAATATCGTATAGTTTCCGTGCATCGCTCATCGTATTGCGATTGAAAGAACGTTACAATGGGTTTGATGACATCGACTAGTCAGTCAAATCTGTGAAAAAAATTACCTATCACATATTTGGGGAAGATTGGAAGTGACTGTCAACCAGTTGGTTTGGATTTATCCGAGCAATAATGTCAGCAGTTAGTATTTGTAACAATAATAGCCGAAATGTTGGTTAAAAAAATACATGCCAAACCGTGTTGACATCGTACACCAATGCATGATTTGTTATGGTTAAAGCAAGATCAGATTAAACAAATAGACAAGAGTAGGGTCATTCATGTCAATCCATAAACATGCACATGAATCATGAAATAATCCACTAATATAGACAGCGATTTAAAGAATAATGGATTAAAAAGGTATTTTTTGGGGGGAGATGTGTATACCCATTTATGAAACAAATACTCATACGAAATGCATGCAAAATTGAAAACGTCAAAAAACCAAGTAAGGCCGTTCAACCCGGGAAAACGTACAAGCACATTATGTAGATCAGATCAGTATCTTGAACATCGTCTGAAGGGCTTGAAATAAATTGGAATAATCTTTTCGAGCGAAATGAATTCGAGACGACGTTCTAGCCACAGCAGCCCGACCCTTTGTTTAAGATAAGAAATCCGCCAACAGCCTATTTTTTGTGCGCCGGGTTGATTAATGTTGTGTTTCGGCTTCAAGGTTGGCCGTGAGGAGTGGGTAAAATCAGTCGAGGAGAAATAACTTCCATGTGACTGTCCTTCGTGCGCACATCCAGGGCCTCGTTTTCTTATAATACCTTGAAACGAGGGGGACCAGCGAGACTGAAAATAACCAGCCTCGGGCCGCCTCTTCCGTGGTAGCCGGCTCCGTCGGGAGAACACATTAAAAAGATGAAAACCCGAAGGCCCAGCGACTTAATCATTCCAGTTCGGTACTGTATGGATTCCAACTTCAGATAATTCATTCATGCAGTAAGGGGGGGAAACCTCTTCTTTCTTGAAGCCCACCGATGTACTTCTCGGCCCCTGTACATAATGTAATCATTCTTCCAATGGGGATGTTACAAAAGCATATTTTCCATAAAAAAAAAATAGAATGTAGCAGTTCGACAGTAGACAGAAGTATTCTTCGTGCGCCGTAAGCTTCGGTCATATATCTCTTACCCGTTATGATATCACAGGCATCTAGAAACAAGCGTTTGGCCCCAGTTTCTTGGGGAATACTCTATACCTACCAAGCCAACAAACCTTCAAATTCGGAAACGAACAAAAACCTGGATTTTTCAGGTATTGTTTGACGGAGACGAAGCCTGAGCCAGAGCCTAAGCCTTCATTTCGAAAACGGCCTATGATTGTGCTGTGGATTCAAATACCGGTAACTAAAAGCGGTAACGTCATCTATCTGGCTAGCTTGACCAATTTCCGGACACTATTCAGCCCTCCCCCCAAAACCCACATCGTCAACAGCAATCAATTGGCGCAATGAACATTCGAGTGTGAAGGTTAGATTTAAGGTATGGGATGATAAATATGAATTGATACCACAAACCCATCGCGTGGTTTGGTTGATCAAAGAGTGTCCCACTCTATTTGAACTGAAAATAAGGAATTTTCTTTATTTATTTGACTCAAATTAGCAACGATGAATAAAAGACACATTTAATGTGGATGTAGGCAGGTTGGAAATAGACTTTACACAAGGCCCAGTGATTCCTGTATTCCTTCTGAACATAACATACACTGTGAGTTAGAAATTGAAACCTTGGCTGTGGGCTAGTTCTATTTCAGTGCAGCATCCTTGCTCGAAAGACTGGAGTGACATAATATCGAGAAAAAAACATGACTTACCTACGTTCCATATAGCAACGTCCATTAAACTGGCGGCACCAGAAACGTTTCCTTATAAGCCTTTATCGAATCATGAATTTATGACTTACGGTCCTATTTTCAACCTTCCTCCATTAGGTTGTTTGAAGACTACTTCAGGGGAAAGGCAAGCGAGACTGGTCTGGTTTCTAGGCGTCCATTGTAACTGATGGACCGTGGATTGAAATTCTACCACGTTGCCAAATTAAGAATGACCCCCATCCCCTTAATAGAAATTTAATAGCTCGCGCATAACAATGGCGGACTGCTATTTATTCACACGCGCACATTGTGGGCGCGAATCTAGCGCTTTGTGGAGACCTAGTTCAATAGGCCTCTTTCCGAGATGTCGGCGAAACACTGCGCGGTTCCACTGTGCTCCTCCAACAAGAGAAACACACCGCCAGAAATCAGCTTCCACCTATTTCCAAAGGATAGAACCCTCCGGGAAAAGCTGATTAATAAGCTCAGGCGAGATGAGGGACCATTTTTCAAGGTAGATTTCTACATTTAAACGACTTAGTTTTTAAAGTTACATTCGTCATGTTTGTAAATGGAATCGTCCGTGTTGAGTGTGTCTGGTTACTACACACGTAATTTCGTAAAGTTCGTGCAGTAACACGCGACACACTCGGAAATAAATCGTTTAAAAGTCGAAATTTACCTTGAAAGGTGGCCCCTCCTTTCGCCTGATCTTCACAATCCACTTTTCCCGCAGGGTTCTATCCTTTGGAAATAAGTGGAAGCCGATTTCTGGCGGTGTGTTTCTCTTGTTGGAGGAGCACAATGGAACCGCGCAGTGTTTCGCCGACATCTCGGAAATCTAGCGCCCATAGCCTCGCTTTCAGTTCGATGCATAAGATTTGCATAAATATCAAGAAAGGCCTATAGGTTGAATAGGCCTCCACAGGGAAATTGTAAAGGTGTATTGGTCTCCACAAGGTTCTCACGAAACTGGTATTTGGAAATAACTCCAAAACGGGAAAGGTTGTGATGGGTAATAATCCGTCGCACTTTGAAATGTTATAATATAAAAAGGGACATACGGTCTAAATTTCTACCCAGGAATGTGAATGTGGTTGAAATTGGAGCATTTTGAAAGCATCGTTTCTCACTCGGTTAAATAGTGCACGAGAACAAAGCAATTTCTTTGCAAGGATACAAATATGTGTGTGCTGCCACCTGTGCAAGAAGGGCTTCGCCCAGTGAACCGCTGGTTCGCACGGGCGCCGCGCACCAGCGACAGATCATTGGCACGGAGCTGAATGAAAACGTCGATCGTGTCAGCGTTGAGGGTTGCCACAGTCTCTGTCGAGGAGGAACAAAGCTATATAAAGGGGTATTAATGGCTGAGAATGAAACAATATTCCAAGTGACGGAAGGGGGTATCGGGTGACCCGGGGTGACAATAATCCAATTGAATAGCGTAGTCCTGTGGGGTATACTACAGCGTGAAGGCTCTTCGATCTCCAGGATGAATGGTCTTACCGGTGTAACGGTCTGATCCGGGCCTCATGCTCAGATGAGACCGTTACCATAAATGGATAAAAACGTCATGCGCAGTGCACGTAGTAGTTGTCCATTTTGAAGGCCGTGCTGAGTCGATACGGCCATTGGCAATGCAGCGCTTTCAGGCACATTCGTTGACCCGTAGTTGACCCGTAGTTCAACAACGCTCAGTGCGGAGCCTAGTAACTAGACCTAGAACTTGGAGTAGAAATGCTACAGTTGTTCCCCGTAATGAGGGTGCATCGATTGACTTTATACAATCAAACGCAAAATATAGTTTTACAAACTGTGTTTGTTAGCGGATAATCATAAACAACAGTCACATGAAGGGCGTCCCCATGTGCTTTGTTCACTGACTCATCTGAGCACGCTGAGCAGCTGAGAACGTTGCTGCAACGTGCCGAGGTGAGCCAGTGACGTCATGGCTCAACTCAGCACGGGGACCCGTCTGAGATCGTTACACCGGGCTTCGATGGGATTTTGTGCACTTCTGTTTGAATACTCATGTCTCTGCCGAAATGCTTAACTCGCTTTAAAAAAACCAGACTGAGTCTTGGGTCGTCCATGTATGTCAAGGCCTCGAGTTATGTTTAGAAGTAAAAGCATGATACACGTGGTATACAAAAATCCAACATCATCAGTATTTCGATCATGTTTAAGGTCGCGATGAACTTTGATTCCTTTTTTTTTTTATTAATCTAACTTGCAGGCCTGGTCCACTGCGTATTCCGTTTATTTGCACCATCGCCAGTCCTGTAAATACCTCCCTTTTCCCCCAGAACCCTGGAAAGTGGATTTCCATCCTGGGAGAAAAAACAACCCAACAGATGAACGAGTAATTTATTAAGTTGCACACCGCAGGTCAACTCGTGGAATTCAAAGCCACGACGACTGTCTGGGGAGGAAACATTTGCAGGGGGAAAGTGGAAGGAAAAAAACAGAAATCCCTGAAGGATTAGGCTAATCGTTTACAAGAAGCAGGGTAGATTTCAAGTCCTTTGTTTCTTGGGGCAAGAATAAATACAAGGAAACAGCCTTAAAGGTGCAATGTTGGATTGGTATTACGGAGAAAGAATTTAAAGAATACCAACAAAATTGAAGGGCCCGAGTTTGGAAAAGAACCGGCTGTGATAGAAGATTCAAGCCCTGTTAAAATGTTTGATACTTCCATTTTGGTTGCTTGAATAAACAAGCAGTCGGCAAAATGTCTGTAGGCCCCTATTCCTTTTGACGACAGAACACCACATACAAAAGGAGACCGTCGTGTTTATTGGAACGTGGGTTATTTCCACCACGGATGGAATGACCTGATTTATGTGTGTGCGGAATTTAGCGCGAGGAAGCTATCGATGTAAATCATATCGCGCGTCTCAACATTTAGTGGACCTAACGTTTCAATCCTAGCAGGACCTTTCTCAAAGGCAGAATGACAAGGACAAAATGGATACACGTAGGAATGGGGGAGAGAGAGTGAATAGGACACGGATGACAGACAAAGAGGAAAGGTGGTAGGGCAAGATCAAAGAATATTATCGATTGTTCTTTGAGTTTTTTCTTTACCTATTTGCTCATTTAACTTCAATTATTTAATTGATATACGTACTATTTATTTCATAATTTATAATCATTTTCACGCCATAGTCTACTGTGCTTAATAGCTACCTCGTCCATGTAATTTAACCTCACGTTCTTTGTCATGTATTGTTTTTCGTTTTCTTTTTGCTTTTTTTTGTACCACTTTTTGTTTTTCAGGGAGCATGGAATTGACAAGCCATGCTTTTTACGGGCTCCCCCATATCAGTACTCTTGCCTCTGTTATTATTATTTACTTACTTACCTTAAACCATTATGAGAAACTGCATTTATTGATATTGAAATGAAGACAAGTCAAGGGAAGGGCATGCATTTGAGTAGGGATTAATGAGCAGAGGAGGACGATCAGGGAAATAAGTGCAGAGGAGAGTGAACTCAAAAGAAGGATTATCAGTAAATAAGCGAAGTGTTATAGTCATTCCCCTTCTGGATGTTGAGGCCATGTGGTTGAATAGTCCGAATACGCTTCATCCACAATTTCTTCCGGCTAAGACGGACAGCACCACTATCAAGTTATTCTATACCAGTACACTCATATCTGATATATGATATCTCATATCGCGCGTGCGGCAAAATAAACTGCGACGTGCATCTGAACTAGCAACCGACTCATCCAAAGGGTTTGTGACGTCTCCAGTTTTGAGGAGTGTGTACTTGTTATGTTTACTTGTTGTGTTTATCGACCTGTCTGCTCAAATGCAATTTGTATCGAAGGTTTACTTTACCCAGAGAACGAGAGAGAGATTTATATGGAGAGAGAGGGGGAGGGGAAAGATAAGGGGTGGAGAATGAGAGAGAGAGGGGGGGGGGGGGTGGAGAGAGAGGGAAAGAGAGAGACATAGTACAGACAGACAAATGGAGAGAGAGATACAGGTAGACAGAGATAGGGAGAGGGAGAGGATATAGAGAGAGGAGGGGGAGAAGAGGGGGAGGGGAGAGGGTGAGACAGGAGGGAGAGCGAGGGGAGAGAAAGAAGAGAGGGGGAAGGAAAAGAGTCTTTCTCTACGCATGTAGTATGCAAACTCTCTTAAAAATAGGCCTATGTGAATCCTTCACAATACTTTTTTGGCGTCTGGGTAGGAGGTTACTTTCCTCAAGACAGCCAAGTCCAGACCATTTATGTGACCGCCTGGGTTTCCTTACAGACGCGAATTCGCCAATCATTCCGACCGTTTTGGTGAGCTGAGAGGGGGGGGGGGGGCTAGGCCGAAGCTCCGATCGAAAAAAAAAACCCACCCAAATGCAGTTTACTATTTTGTAAACGCAAGCTTTCTCGCCCCCCCCCTTTTAGCTCGTGTTTTGGAGCGGTCCGTTGTGTTAGCCGTAGCTGTGACAGACACGCTCCAGTGTCGTATATCAGTGCGAATCATCCACTTACATTTGCCGTTGTATGGAAGGTGACGGGTTGGGCGACACACAGCCCCCCCCCCCCCCCCCCCCGCTTCCCCGCGAGAATGAATCTGTGAAAAACACACGACCACGGATGGAATGGGAAATAGAGAGAAAGAGGGAGGGAGGAGGTAGAATGGGAGGGAAATGAGACGCTCTCTCTCCCCCCCAAAAAAAAAAACCCACAGGAGGAACCTTAGTTTCATATTTTCAAGATGGGGAATGAAAGGCAACCATCTAAATGATTGTGTAGACGAATGGTAGACCTGTGTAAGATTTGAATTGAGATACATCACGAGGACTTCCTTCTCAGTTCCACGTCGACGGTGTTTGCTTTCCTTTCAGGGAGATCCTCCACCCCCCTTGCGGTCGAAAAAAAAAACCATGGCAGGTTTCTCTTGTAGACGTGTCTATTGCGTGGCCAACGCTAATTAATCTTGATTTCCATCCTACCTACCCTAGATTATGCGGGGGGGGGGGGTTGTGCGAGTGAAAGGGGTTAATGATTAATTCGACCCTCGTCCAGTGCACTTATGATCATTGCGATGAGGTGCACTATCTCCCACCTGTCCCTGGATACAGATGGGTATGAGTAGTGTGGTATGACTATTTTGATGCCATACTCAAGTAGCTCGTTTATATGTCTGACCAACAGTCACCTTTTTACTGCAAAGGGGGGAGGAGATCTCAGTGGAAAACAGCACAGTTCCCACTGTTTTTGTGCTGTGCAGAATATTGACAGCTGACTCTGTCCGGTGGAATTTATGTGTAGCAGTTCCTTTACAGGGATAATACCACATTGGTCGAGGTCAAAGAAGAGCATCCATACTTCGTCTGATCTAGCATAGGCATATGTATGAAATAGCACACCTGTGAAAATTTCACCCTCGAGAAATGATTGATAGTGATAACCACTTCATTTATTCGCAAAAATGCCCTATTCAATGTATTGTTCCCAAACAATCGTTTAGATCTAGGCCTAGGGGTGTGACGTGAACGATTTCTTTTACTCTTTTCTAAAAAAATACAGCATTTTAGGCAGAAATATTTCCGTGCGAGGTTTCCACCATAGGCCCTAACCTTTTTCAAACTGTATAAGTTTCATATAAATCTGTGAATATTTCTGTTTTTCGATATTACCAATGTTGTGTAGGATTTCAAAAAGAGCTAAAAACTCCGGTCATATTTATCTTACTCTTATGGTATCACAGGCATCTAAAAGTAAAAAACAAGCGTTTGGCCCCAGTTTCTTGGTGAATAATCTGTATACCTATCAAACCAACAAACCTTCAAATTCGTAAACAAACCACGACCTGGATTTTCAGGTTCTGCCTGACTCCGAGCCTAAGCCTTCATTTCGAAAACGGCCTATGATCAATTGAAAGTTCATCATTTTGACCTCGTCTGTTTCCTGTATACGGTCAAAGGTCACTTGTGTATCACAATTGTCTTCCTCTGGCTTGTTCAAACATGTTAAACCCTCATGTCTTTTATTTTCCATGTTTTCTCTCCTGGTTGATTTACCCACTCCCTAAGTCATCACAATAATTAACTTTTGGGGATAATTTTAAGCAATCTTTATACTTTCCCCACGATCAGTAGTCACGTGATAGCCAACCAACTCGCCCCACTTTATTCGGTTTTGCCCCAGCGGGGTTAAGTAAGAGAACGACAGAGTAGATTCTCTCGTTCACCATGAGGCAACCGTAGTATTTTGTAAGTGCTTCACTTGTTGTTCCAAGCATGTTCCAAGTAGAGAGCTGGTTTTTCACTCCGCAATTGTTATCGAGACGGAATTGATCGATCCATCGACGCACGCGAATCAGCCCGCCAGTCCCCCATCGCGTAAGATAACGCTATTTTCTTTTGGCGTGGTCGCCGTCAAAACAGCGGCTGTATATTCCGTGGGCCATCGACCGGGCCCGTGGGTGTGGGGGCTCGGAAAGCCAAGCCGAGGCATAGGTATGGAATTACAAAAACATATTTGCCCAGACCCTATGTCGGGGATCGTTTAGTGCCGCTTACTTCTAGGTGTTTTTTTTTTTTTTTAACTCGAATCGAACGGTTAACATCAGCTGTAGCTGTAAAGTGCTTGAGCCTTGTATCACATTATGTGAGATTTTGGCGAAGGCAAATAATTATGCGGTGAGCAATGAGTAATCACAGCCTTTGAGCGATCCCCCCACGAAACAAACGCCTCTCCCCGGGTGCACCAACAACAATCACTGTGTGAGCAATTTTATTATACCACCGTCATTGTTCGCCGCCACGCCGAGTGTGGAGCGGCCAGGATATTCCCCAAGCCGGGCGTGTCAATCGTAAAGGAGTGTTGGTTTGGGTTGAGGCGCTTAATTACCTTAACGGGCCTGTCCTGTCCTGTCCTGTCCTGTCCTGTCCTGTCCTGTCCTGTCCTGTCCTGTCCTGTCCTGTCCTGTCCTGTCCTGTCCTGTCCTGTCCTGTCCTGTCCTGTCCTGTCCTGTCCTGTCCTGTCCTGTCCTGTCCTGTCCTGTCCTGTCCTGTCCTGTCCTGTCCTGTCCTGTCCTGTCCTGTCCTGTCCTGTCCTGTCCTGTCCTGTCCTGTCCTGTCCTGTCCTGTCCTGTCCTGTCCTGTCCTGTCCTGTCCTGTCCTGTCCTGTCCTGTCCTGTCCTTCCCTGTCCTGCCCTGCCCTGCCCTGCCCTGTCCTGTCCTGTCCTGTCCTGTCCTGTCCTGTCCTTCCCTGTCCTGCCCTGCCCTTCCCTGTCCTGCCCTGCCCTGCCCTGCCCTGCCCTGCCCTGCACTGCCCTGATCTGCCCTGCCCTGCCCTGCCCTGCCCTGCCCTGCCCTGCACTGCCCTGCCCTGCCCTGTCCTGCCCTGTCCTGCCCTACCCTACCCTGCCCTGCCCTGCCCTGCCCTACCCTGCCCTGCCCTGCCCTACCCTGCCCTGCCCTGCCCTGCCCTGCCCTGCCCTATATTAGCAGTTACAGAGGAGGGAATAGATAGGAAGTCAGGGAGAGGGGAGAGAAGAACGATGAGAGAGACAGAGTGGGAAAGATAGACACAGTCAGACACACACAGACAGATATATAGACACATTGGTAGTTTATGGTTTCTGCCTATATGTTATGACATGTACCACCTGTATTAGCCCCATGGAGACGAAAGATACACTGAGCCCGAGCATTTGCAAAGTCACCAAGGCGAACCTCTCGTCGTCAATTCCCTCCGAATTTGCCGTTGATTATTTTTTCATTTACTCCTTTTTTTCCCAATTTCACCTGGACAGGCTGCGGCGGGAAGTAGAGGGAGATGGAGGGGAAAAGGAGAGAGAGGGAGGGAGAAAGGGGGAGAGGGGGAGAGGGAGGGAGAGAGAGACAGCCAAAGAGGGAGGATAGGGAGAGAGGGAGAGGAGTGGAGAGGGGGGCACGGATGAGATAAAAGGTAGAGCGACAGAAAGAAAGAGAGGGAGAGAGGGCGAGAAAGAAAGAGAAAGGATAAGAGAAAGAGAGTAGAGAAAGACAGAGAAAGAGAGTAGAGAAAGACAGAGAAACAGAGGTAGAGATATCGAGAAAGAGAGCCAAGGAGAAAGAGAGAGATAGGGAGATGGAGACAATGGAGAGAGAAATAGAGACAGAGTGGGGGAGAAGGATTGAGGAGGTACGAATAGCGGGAGTGTGTCAGGGACGTAGGGAAAGAGAAAGGGGAGAGAGACAGAGGAGGGTGGGAGAGGATCAATCGCAACCGTTGGTGTATATGGGCGCGAATCTAGTGCCTCGTGGAGACCTAGTGCAATAGGTTGAATAGGTCTCTGCAGGGAAAATGTAAAGGTGTAGGTCTCCACAAGGTTTTCACGAAACTGGTCTTTGGAAATAACTCAAACACAGGAAATTTGTGATGGGTAAGAATCCGTCGCAAATTGATGTGTTATATATAAGTCCAAATTTCTACCCAGGAAAGTGAATGTGGTTGAAATTGGAGCATTTGTAAAACATCGCTTCTCGTTCGGTTGTATAATTATATAGTGCACAAGATCAAAGCAATGTCTCCACAAGGATACACAAATGGGTATGTATGTGGGGGAGGGGGTGTGTCACGATCCACGGACTCGTGGTGCCGACCACTATTCGGCGGACAAGCCGGACGTCGTCAGCGGCAACATCATACAGACTGCTCAACGCTGAGTGAATTGGATGACCTCTCCTGATGGATTCACGTCGGTCTCGCCTCATGACATTAATTGATTTAGGGGAATTTTTCTTCCATTCGATAAAATGTATTACCATCGTTCTTTCTGAAGACAATGTACGATTGAGAGACGGAGGGGTCGTGTCAGGAAGATGGAGCTTATAAGGGCATGCCTTTTGATGGATACAATAGAACACAGACAAGGCGATCGAATAAATGACACACAAGCAGACGACAAGACTGGACGGACAAACAGACAGGCAGGCGAGCAGACAGGCTTGCACACGGCACGCAGGCCGTGCCGCCGCCATCCCAGTCTACATGCGTACATGTGCACGAGCGTGTAGTACGCAGTCATCCTGGTAGCCCTCGAGTAGCGAGACCAAGGAAAAGGCCCGCACTCAACATGATTGTACGCATGCGAGCCACGGGCGGGGAATGGCGTGCGCACGCTATGAGCGGAGAATGGGGCTGCATTTCTCTCGCAGCGGTATTGCACAAAGCAACACGCAGTATTTCTGAATGCCGGTGTAACGATCTCAGACGGGCTCCCGTGCTGATTTGAGCCGTGACGTCACTGGCTCACCTCAGCACGTTGCAGCAACGTTCTCAGCTGCTCAGCGTGCTCAGATGAGTCAGTGAACCAAGCACGTAAGGGCGCCCTTCGTGTGAATGTTGTTTATGATTTTCCGTGAACGAACACAGTTTGCTTTTGATTGTATGAAGTCAATCGATACACCCTTATTACGGGGATTTCTGTAGGATGTAGGATTTCTTCCCCAATGTAAAACTGCAAGTTCTAGGCCTAGATACTAGGTAGGCTCCGTACTGAGCGTTGTTGGTAAATAACTATACAGTTCAACGAACGTGCCTGAAAGCGCTGCATTGCCAATAGCCGTATCGACTTAGCACGGCCTTCGAAATGGGCAACCACCATACGCACTGCGCATGACGTTTTTATCCATATATGGTAACGGTCTTATCTGAGCATGGGACCCGGATCAGACCGCTACACCGGATTTAGACTTCTATATCGTCGGTCAACGCCTTGATCGAGGCTATTGATACCGTTAAGCACGGTCAGTGGTATGGTATACTTTTAGTTCTTTATTGGCACGCCGCACCACAAAACGTAGCCTACCCGTAAACACAGACCACGCTCAACGAAGCCTACATATTAAATCAGGTCGTTCAATGTTTCAAGGAAAAAATATAGGATGCCTGAGATTTCGTTTCTGGCAGGAACTATCTCAATAATTCCGCCTTCGATATCAAGGCTTCTTCCCTTGTTCAGCCTCTCTCTTGAATTCCCTTCTTGATTCGTGTTTTTTCCCCAGCCAACGATCTTGCCCTTTTTAAGAGGAATGTCAATTCCTATCTCCAGCCTTCCTGAGTCCCTCTCTATCTCATTAGCCATTAAACCTTGAGTGGTTGTTTAGCCTTGTACACTGTAAAGTAGGCCTAGGCCTATTACTATTATTTCATTGAATCATCGGGGGGAAATGAGCTGGTTTTGGTTAGGACATAATACAGATAAAACCTAACCACCCAATTTGAGTAGACATCATTTGTACAACTGCTGGCTGACATGAGAGTTTGATTTTGGAACCACTCGTGGGTAATGAAGAGGTATAGACGTTCACCGTTAGTGCGTAGGGATATGTTTAGAATTGTGACATATGCTTGGCCCATCAGCCGTACGTGTGCAAAGATACCCTTCTAATGACTGATATGGCTGGTATTGTGCCGAGTTATAATAAAAATAACAATAAGCAGACTGCAGCCCACACCGCTGCAAAACGCCCACGCCACAATTTCATTTATCTGACACCAATGTGTCGGCAGTCAGTCATAATAAAATGGGAGGATGAAAAGCAATCAACAATAGGCCTAATGGTAAAAACCACAGGTTATTTACGCTTCCAATAATAAAATTCAGGTTCCCTTACCAGTGGGACACAACCACTGGGACCTCATGTTTTCTCTCGACGTGTTTCACTCAGATCGCACTGTGTTCTCCTCATTACCCCATCTGTGTAACGGGGATTCGAATACAAGTCCCTTTTTTTCCGAAACCCGGCTTAGGCGTCGGCTCCGGCTTCGTCTCTGTTATCCAAAACCTGAACGCACAGTTTGGAGTTCTTTTTTGAAGTTAAAGCTTTCTAATTGGATTCTTTTTCAAAACTAAGTATAACAAAAGCCTTCCGTTTGTATGCCTTGTACTTAAACATGCTTTATATTCAACCACTTTCAAGTTGTCGATTTTGTTCACGACCGAAATGGCTCCATTTGCAAAACGTAAAACCCCTGAACATGCTGGGAAATAAGCGAGAAGTAACATTCCCTTCATTTTCATGTTATAGTTTGTGTACACAGATGACACCCTTCAAGCCTTCAACTTAACTCAGGAAGTGAGAAAATGGCTTTGAATCGACCAACATTCCTTATTTTGCCAACCCGAGAGGGGAAGAGTTCGTGCGCACAGTTACTCGCCATAAGCATGTACCGGTAACTGCACCAAGTCCCCGGGCCACACTCAACGCGAAGTGACGGCGAAAGTCCACACATTTTACGGCGCCGTGAACAGTGGTCAACCTGCAGCCGAATGTTTTTAGAGTAAAGCCTAATGGATGGATAAAAAGCAAAATACAGTCACGATCGGAGAATATTATTGTCTCCCATGTACCTCGCCTGCGTTTTCGTCTAAGATGCGTGGGACAGCCCGTATAGATTATTTCCGACTTCGACGGCTCTCGCCCTAATGGCGGTGGAGGGTGGGGAATAAGAAAACAAGTGAGGAAAACAGGAATCCAAGGCGGTTGGGCACGCGTCTTGCGGTCGGATTTGTGGTGGTTTTTTTTGTCAATGCATTGCTTGCGGCAATACAAGGGGGTAGCATGTAGTGGGGCGGAAGGCGAACTCGACCGGTCAAATCCCGAATTGTAGCCGCGGGCAAAAAAAACCTCATCCTCATTATCACCGCCTTCGACAGACATGGGTATACAGGGCTGGCGAAAATGGTTCGCAAATGCCCTATGAGAAATCTGGGTGATTTGAGGGCACATGGTGCAACAATTTTGTGTTTTTTTGAAAGAGAGAGAGAGATGGAGAGAGAGAGAGGGGGGGGGGGGGGGTGATAGAGAGAGAGGGGGAGGGAGATGAGAGAGAGATAGGGGGAGAAGGAGAGAGATATATCGATAGAGAGAGATAGGGGAGAGAGGGGAGACGGAGAAGGGGAGGAAGAGGAAGAGGGAAAGGGACAGGGAAAGTGACAGGGAAAGGGAGAGGGAGAGGGAGAGGGAAAAGGAAAGGGAAAGGGAAAGGGAAAGGGAGAGGGAGAGGGACAGGGACAGGGACAGGGAAAGGGAGAGGGGAAGGGAGAGGGACAGGGAAAGGGAGAGGGAAAGGGAGAGGGAGAGGGACGACCGAAGGCTGGTTTGCGGTAACTCTTTTATGAAAAGAGAATAAGTGCAACGCATACTAACAAACGAGATATCAAAGAATATTTGCTAGTGTCCTGTCTCCTGAATACGAACAGAGCCTACTGTTCGAAACATCGAGTTCATGGTTCTTTTCAGAACCACACATACTCACAAAAGAGAATGTTACATGGTGTTACACCAAACCTAGTACTTCTGCTATTCTCACCATGAAAACCTTCAAATCACATTTTGAAGATTTGGTGGAAGTACAAAGCAGACGGTTTGCGGTGAGACCACGTAGGTCTATAATACGTGATCTCTTGTGAGATCGGCTAGTGTGGCTCTGAGTAGAGCCGGTAGTGTGTACTCTGCCCGTCGTCAGGAGACTGCTGAATTCCAACTACCTGCGCTGAAGCGTCGGGAATCTTTCCCGCCTTGCGTGACCACTTGAGCGTGGAGAGAGGAATGGGTGTTCACTGGAGCGTGTCCATGGTGCGAGGTTGGATACCAAGAGTATTTGTGACCCGGCACAGCGACATGAGGAATATCCCACCAAAACACTTTTCGAGTAAACAACGCCTGAAGTCAACGTATCTTCTCAATTCGATTAAAAATCAATTTTTATTTTTTTTGTATTTTCGGAAAGGTAATGTATTTGAGGATATTATGTCCAAAGGATTTTTCCGAAATCCGTTTCTAAATGTTGAAAAAACGAGGATTTCAGGGGAGTGTTTGTGTACTGTTTTCATGAAAATGTAAAGTTCCTGCCTTTTTGAATGGCCGCTTTCGAAGAGTTAGTATGGTGCTGCTGTATTGTGTCTGGTACCAAATGAACGAGCGAAGTCCCCTTGTACTATTTACAAAACAGTTCACCCGGAAATAAATTTGGTATCATTTGAAAGCTAATGGTATACTCGTTCACATCATTAGAAAATCTCAAAATCTCAAAGGTGGGGGTTATTCCTCATTTTGCTGTGCCGGGTCACATTTGAAGACCCAGGGGGCAGACTAGGTGATAGATGAAGTGAATATAGAAGACCCATTGGACAGGGTAGATCGCAATATGTCGCTGATGAGAATACCGACATCCTGACGAACGGTGTTATGGTCCTCCCTCGCCCGACGGGGGTGCCATCTCTCAATGCTTGTGAGGAGTCTGACCCCGTTCCACTGGATGACGTGCCACAGTCCTTCGCATGCGAGCGCTTGATGATCCCAGACATGCCGCCATCACCCTTGCGGTCATGGGCTTTGTGTCCGTGGAGTCTAGTCCGGAAATATCAAATAGCCTGAAACGTCACGTTGGTCCAAGTACTGACGGGTTACTGCATCTGTCAGTAAGCACCCAACCGAATGGATTGCGTCGTTCAAAGTCACACATTAAAAACTCCCTACACTGCTCAAATTAAAACATTAGGAGAACCTAACGTTTGGATCCTAGCAGGGCATTTCTCAAAGACAGACAGATCCTCAAAGGCAGAATGAAAGGCAACGTTATAATCTGATAACCCTTTTTTTTTTTTTTTTTTTTTTTTTTTTTTAACAGTGCACCGTTGTCACCAAGATGGAAACCTATTGCTTCGCGCACCTTTAAAGGTAGTCCATTCTTAATGCGGACCACTCGATCACTTAGTGCGCGCACTATGCTTCGGCGACCTCATGCGAGTAGAGCGGCGAAGGTAATACCATTGACTAATGCCATGAACCTATAGCTCCATGGTGATATAAACGCGACTTAATACGGCCGGTGTGAAGGTTAAATCTGTCTCCCACCACTTTAAATTTCTCTGCCCGGACACATTTACCCGGTTGTGGCCATGTACATTTGTCCGGGGGGCACATTTTGATTAAAAGAAACCTGGTATTTATATAGCGCGATATGAATCAAATATTCCTCAAAGCGCGTAGCACAGATAATAACCGAGAGTTCAGCCCAATTTAAATCAAACTTAATTCTAAGCAAATAATGTATAAAAAAATTGATCTATTACCAAGAATGATTAAAATACTCTAAAACTGCTATGCATTAAAAAGCCCTAGAAATTCATAGTGATCATTACAATAAGTCAGCCTAATACATATCATGCAGTGCACATAATAGGGTGACAGTACAAATATAGTTTATATAAGTAAAATACAGACGTATTCATGATCAATTACAATTTAAAAAGATGGGTCTTAAGTAATTTCACATTTACCTGGATAAGCCTGTTTCGGGGGACACTTTGATCCGGGTGGTTCTGTCCCCCGGACACATTCAGCGGGTGGACAGAATTAGTCTTTACACCGGCCACACGCGAGCTATGTGCTAAAGGTGTGAATACATAAGCGTCACGGCGTATGACACTTAACCACCGTGGCTAAGCTATAAGTGCGCATGCGCGAAGCCAGGTTTTGCTGAGGCCTCCCTCATTCATTCATTCATTCATTCATTCATTTCTCAGGTAGTTACAGGCACAAGCACGAAACAACCCTAACCCTTATCCTAATCCTAACCCCAACAACCCTAATCCTGAACCTAAGCCTAATCCTAATCCTGATCCTAACTCTATCAGTAACGCTAACCCAACCCGAACTGTAACTCTAACCGTAACCATAACCCTAACCGTAGCGCCCTAAGCCTAACCTACGCTGGTTTACAAAACACGTCCTTGTATAGTCCCCACACAATTTACGGGGTACCAGCATGGCTCAACGACGGTGGTTAAGCGTCATGTGTCGGTCCTGTTATATATCTCGCTAAAGCGTGTCTTCCTGTGACGGTATTACGAGACCAACTCAACCGGCGACACGGAGGCCAGCCTTCCGCGTGATGCATAAACAGATGGGCAATCTGTTGTGTATCCTTCAAACAAACCAAGGCGGGGTAAAAAATTACTTCTTCTCCACTTTGTTTGTCTGAAAACAAGAGTCCGATAAATGCGTCCATCTTTTGGGGGTTCCCGAAACACGCCGGACGGATTTGCAACTAATCTAAATGGAAATAGGGGGCATGTTTTTGGTCCAAAAAAATAAGTAGGCCTATTCACATGCAGCATGCACAAAACACGACGTGTTTCTAATGGTGTCGCAGCAATGTCCCGAGAGGAATTGCTGCCAGTCAAAGTGTCGCAGTCAGTTTTTCCCATTTGTTTGATTTTCAATCGAGAAAGCTGCATCCCCTCAGCGTGATCCTCGAGCTGCTGTATATAGGCAGGATCACAACAATTGGTTGCTTTCATCTGGATAGGAACTGAGGGCGTGATCCCTGGAGATATATGGCAGTTAATGGTTGAATTGCTTCTGACTGGCGCCCCCATGCCGGCAAAGAGTAGTTGACTATTTGGGAAGGCCACCACCTAAGGGGCTGGATAACTCAGATGGTAAGAGAAGGCGTCGTTTTCAAGTCCCGGTCCAATCAAAGTCTAACATTTATTAAAAAACAAAAGATCAAAACGTTCCCAGTCATTTTTCCTTGATTTGCTTGACTTATTTCCAGTAGAGTTATCTGAAATCAAAGCTGAATCTTCTCGAAGATTTCTTGCTTGCAATGGGATTCATTCCTTATACACCGCCTCCTCCAGCATTGCCCTTGACATTGAAACAAGAAAAAAAAAGCGTGCAGTCGTTTTACGAAGCTAGACGAACGTGGCCAATATGAGCACAATGATTATCATTACATGTGTACAAAAACACACAAGAAGAAAAACCTTCACCTTGGCATGTACACGGTCTGCGACATCCAGTGGGACATTGGTAGTAAGAGATAGGATATAGACTCCCTCCCTTCCTATATGACTGCCTGTCCTAATCCCTGCCTCACTCCCCTCCTCCCTCCCTCCCTCTCTGCCTCCATCCCTCCCTCCCCTCCCTGCCTCTCTGCCCTCATCTCCCTTCCTGCTTCCCTCTCTCCCTCCCTGCCTCCCTCTCTACCTCCCTCTCTTCCTCTATGACTGCCTGCCTTCATCCCTGCGTCCCTCCCCTCCTCCCTCCCTCCCTCCCTCACTGCTTCCCTCTCTCCCTCCCCGCCTTCCTCCTTCCCTCCCTCTCCGACTCCCTCCCTTACTTCCTCTCTATCTCGCTGCTTCCCTGCTTCCCTCTCTGCTGCCTCCCTGCTTCCCTCTTTCCCTCCCCGCCTTCCTCCTGAACTCCCTTTCTGCCTCTCTTCCTCTCTCTTTCTCCCGCGGCCTGCACGTCACCCCTTTCTCCCCTGCCTCCCCTTCCTCAAAAACATTCTCCAAGAGAACAGTAGTGACAGGAACGCGCAGGGATTGGAGAATTAGCTAGCATGACACCACGAGCCAAACGCCTTCCCCACCCACTGATATTAGTTTTGTTCAAGGGGAGAGTGAGGCTGATCACCAAACCTTCATATCGATTACTTCTACGCGAAACTAGCCCCCTGAACCCGTTTTAACCACGGAGGAGACCGGTTACCTATTAAGAAGACGGAGAGGAATAACTCAATCGGATCCAAAACAAGAAACAATGTGGTGATTCTTTCCCGGACTAGAAAACCACCCAGAGCGCGCATACCTCCGCCAAGCACCATTTACCGTAGTGTTAATAGCCTCGAACGAGGCATTGGCTGACGATATAGAAATTTATCAAAATCCGGCATTCAGAAACTTCGTCTATTTTATGTTGCTCTGTGTGCAATACCGTTGCGAGTGAAATATTCAGGCATTCTCCGCTCATAGCTCCACTCAGTCGACACGGATAGGGATTATCAACGATCGGAAACTCGTGTGTGTGTTGTATGGGGGGTTATGGCACTCGTCATTATTTATCCAGTTGTTATTCGCAGCAATGGTCGCGATGCCACAGTGTACAGCGGCTTACACTACAAGCACACTCTTATTTACTCGTTTATTTCTGTATCTTTTAATGGATTCATTTTTGGAATGGTGTAATTTTGTGACGTATGGTAATCATTGGGGAGCCACTTGATTGCGATTTAATTCAATTCGCATTTGGTACCGTAGTCCGTCAAGGGTGTTGCCATTGCATTGGTATTGTGTTGTCATTGTTTGTTCTTGTTGATGCCTTAAAAAACAAGAAATGAAATGAAATGAAAGAGGAAATAGTTGTCCATCCTTATGATAATCATACAAGGTCATAGAAATAATTATTCGGGTCAACGCTAACTGTTCTTGACTTTCGTAATCATAACTTCTGACTACATTGATATGCCAAAAAAGTTGCAAACTGATTAGTGGCTAAAATTACCCAAATGCAAATATCAGAAATTAGAAGGACCTGATGTTTCGATCCTACCTTTGATAAAAGTCCTGCTAGGATAGAAACGTCAGGCCCTAATCTAAACACGCAGTCAGATCACGGTCGGAACGCAGTCGGATCGCGGTCGGATCGCGGTCGGAACGCAGTCGGATCGCGGTCGGAACGCAGTCGTATCGCGGTCTGAGCGTGGTCGAAAGGCGGTCGGATCATGCGGTCGGAACGCAGTCGTATCGCGGTCTGAGCGTGGTCGGAAGGCGGTCGGAGCGTGGTCGGATCGCAGCCGGAAGGCTGGCAAACGATATCGATCATTTCGCACACTCCTGTCGGGCATAGGACAGAACACGGACACTTTGTCCGCGACTTCGACCTGATATTATCCTTCATCAAAAGACAAACAGCGATCCAAAACAAGTCCATGGCTCAAATGTTGATATTCGGGTCTCAACAGAGATAAGACAAAAAGGAGATCTTTCAGAGTGTTATTATTACCTTCGGGAGGGAGGCGATGAAAAGCAAGGCCTTGGTTTCGGGCGACGCCTTTTTTTTGGGGGGGGGGAGTTGGATAAACAAGTGGGCTGGATAGTCCTTGAGAGATGTTTGAGGCTCCCACGTCATATAGACACATGTCGGATGCGATAGGTCCTCCTACCTTGCATACAGACACGCACACAGACGATGAGCCACGATATGTTTCCCTTTTTTCTGAAGGGCAGAGTCTCCCGACCCACTTCCTTAGACTCGTTCCTGATCTGCTGGGCGCTTTTTTATCAAATATACAGCCGCTTAAAGACCCAATACAACATCGGGAAGATTGGAAAACATCGATGTACACAGATTGCCTTTTAATTTACACAGTTTGTAGATGGTCATGATGGAATCCCCATGTTGAAATCTCACAGTGTGGGATGCTGTATTTCTCGAGAAATCTTCGCTCAAACATCGACAAATAGTGTATTACCGGTACTCGCGAATATTTCTTACACCACAGAACGCTATGAAAACCGTGCCGTTGTTCGCCTGTTTCAACTTTCTCAGAGTACCATTTGAGCTAAACCTACGCAGGATTTCCTTTTTGGAATGTTTAACAGTTTAACACACAGACTCTGGCAAACTATTGACCTGAGTTGTATAGGGCCTTCAAAATATGTTGAATAGGTCTCCACAGGGAAATTGTAAAGGTTTAGGTCTCCACAAGGATTTCACGAAACTGGTATTTGGAAATAGCTCAAACACGGAAAATTGGTACGGTAATGGGTGAGAATCCGTCGCAAATTGAAGTGCTATATATAAGGGACATACGGTCCGAATATCTACCCAGGAAGGTGAATGTGCTTGAAATGATTTTGTTTTTAAAGATAGTGTCTCACTCGGTTGCATACTGAACGATAACAAAGCAATGTCTCCATAAGGATACAAAAATGGGTATATGTGTGGGAGGGTATATTCCCTGTTGGCGCCTATGCGTCGATCACACCACACGGAACACAGAAGAAATCACAACGAGACGCAAAGCTAAAGTTAAGTGTATTAATACATATGTTGTTCATTAACTATGCAGTTTTATAAATAAATAAATATTATATGTTTACATATCTTTGTAGCTTTAGATACATCTTTTCCCGTTTAAATTGAGGCCAAGCCGATGCTATGAATACTACACGCTTTCCATCCTCCCTCGGGCATGGAATGCCATTAAGACAACATTGACATTTACCACAGGAAATGACTTTGGTGATAGCATTTCAATCGTCGAGGACTGAGCGAGCCATATATCCATAGGTTTTTTTTTTACCTTCTTCTCCAGAAATTGGGCATTCGTTCCGGCAGGTCGCCCGTAGCGCTATAGGCCCACAGGAGACTTATGCAATTTGCAGGGACCGGATCGCCCACCCCGCGCGGCATATCAATATAACCCGCCCTTCCCTGTTCAAGCATTATATCAAAGGCTGTTAAGGGTCGCACCGCGCCGGCTCCGCGACCCGTGCCGCGGTTTGAACGATTCGGCCGGCATCTAAGGGCGACCAGGAAGCTACGCCAATCATAAACTCGTGGGGCCCCTATATAGAATCCCGTTTCATGAACAGGCGCTCTGCCGCCATTTTACAGAAATGCATTCCGGCCGGCAAACTGATGTTATGGCGCGGCAGTAAACGGTTACATTGTAATTCGCTAGAAACCACATTATAAATGTTGACCAAAACATTAGACCTTGGCATCTATAAGGAAAGATCAAGGGTTGATATTGAATTGGCAACGCACGCTGCATGATCTCTCATCGAATAATTACCTTCAAAGTGGCCACGCACGCATCGGTCCTACCAGATTAACCCGTGCCGCGCGTGGCGACTTTGCACTCTTTAAACACGGGGCTCGCGCATTCTGGGCTAATGATTACACCCACTGCACGAAAGCCTGTTGGTGCGCCATATGACCGACGTGATTCCTGGTGGGCTGATTATTGTCAGGCCGCAATTTTGCCCGGCCAGTGCGATTGGTGTAACGCTAAAACAGCGTGGACTCGGCGAAATGCGATCCATCCAGACTCAAACGAGGTAGGAGGATGCGGGGGTTCGGCAGAACTCTGTGGCATTCGCCCAGTGATAATAATGGATGACTTGGCTATCACATTATAATCTAGTCATTTTTCCTCCCACGCATAATACGCCTACGGAGGCCGAGGATAGAATTCTGCGGGATGATGCACGCACAATTATCTATCGACCGACAGACGGGGCAGGGTCGTTACTCCAACGTCATAATATCCTTCTATACAATCATGCCGTGGAAAACGACTGGCATATTGGTTTGCGCGTGTGGGCCATGCACGTACATGTAGGCCGAGTTTTAATACCGTATACGATCAAATTCATTATTTACGCAGAAATCTCGCCGCTCGAATTGAAAGCGTATATACACCTTGGGTCTGTGCGTGGCTCGGTCGGCACGTACAGCATTGGGTGACGAACACCTTTGGCCCCGTGGCATTGGGTCGGGTCCAGACCACCAGTGTTAGTGGCGGGGTGGGGGATGGTTGGATCCGAGATAGCGACGAAGAGGCTAGCTCGTGCCAAGATGCATATCGGAGACCTAGCAGCCACGGGGAGCTCAAACGGCGCCCTTCTCGTATAGAAGCATCGTGTAGGTCTGCCTCTAGCTTCATTGGGACAAATCAACATTCCCTGCTTGGTTCCAATGCCCGACTGCTTCACCGCTGAGAGATTCATTCTGGTCACCTTCAAGGCCCAATACAACATCGAGAACATCGGGAAACATCAATGTCCACAGATTTCCTTCTAATTTACACAGTTTGTAGATGGTCATGATAGGATCCTCATGTTGAAATCGTACGGTCTAGGATGCTGTACTTTTCGATAAATCTTCACTTAAATATCGACAAATAGTTTACCGTATTGCTCGCGAGTAATACTAGCCTCCGTACACTACAGAACGGTGCGAAAACCGTTATTTTTTGTGACCTTTTTCTACTTTCTCAGATTACCATTTGAGCCGAAAACCTTCGCATGATCTTTTCGGGCATGTGTTATGTTTAACAAACGAACTGTGGCAATCTTTTGACTTTCACCAATGTTGTATAGGGCCTTTAAACAACGGTATAACACCACCTTCGTGGCGTGTCGCACTCCCACCCATGTCATTGAGCGCGTTCAACCCGGCGACGCCACTGCCACGCCAAAAAGGACCTCGTCACCACCACATCGTGATATGATCACATAATCTGACAACAACAAGTATTAGATGATTCAATAACCAAAGGCAAATCTGACTCGACATAAATACAAACCTCGAGGCAATGCTGCGTGCTGAGCTAAATGCCCGTTATAATAAAAAACCACCAACACGCGTACAGGGAAATATTCGTCGCTCTTCGATTGATATATATATATATCCTATGTATATAAATTCCCCGCTATTTTATTATTGTTATTTTTTTTTATACAAATTTGTTCGATTTACTGCTTCCATATACGCTCACAGACGTCCTACGAGAGCGAATATTCCCACGCAAAAACAAAACAGAAATATGAGCCGACGTTAAGTAACTGTTATCGACACGACACATTTTTGTAGAGCAGCTCTGGGACAGACGCACAGTCCCCTCACAGGAAAAAAAACACCACCCAAAACAAAACCTGTTCCACATTCACTCTTTTACCGTCGTCAAATGGCACAAGCCACTAAATGTCCGCGTCCAATTCAGTTCCATTAGATCGCTTATAGACTTCCTTTGCCGTAAATCCGTCGGGCTTCAAGCTGCCGGTCGTCGGGTATCGTTTTTCTTTCCTCCTGCTCCTCTGTCGTTCCTCTCCTATCCGGAGATGCGTCCCCTCCAATCGGCATCTTTGCATTCTATTGATTCCCGTCCAAAGTAACTCTGACGCTTTATCATTTTGCTGTCAAATCCCACCTGGCTCTTGTGAGCCACTTCCCCCGTCCCCTCTCCCACCTTCCCTCCCTCCGTCCCTCCTCCCTCCCCCTCTCCTCGACAACTGTTTTGGACAAAATGACAACTATCGATTGCTTGAGAACCGCATCATATTCGCATCGCATATCTCAGCGGGCTTGTCCATCTGTATAGCAAGCAAACCCCGGGGTGTTTCTCCCACACGGGATGGTATTGGAGCGGTAAAAGATGATGTACATTAATTGGTAGCCTGCGAAGGTAAAGTGGCAATCGGTGCCCCATTGTAACACACACACGGGACAGCGCTCTTGTCGGTCCGATCCTCCGATGGACGCCCACCACTCCGTGTACGGGTCCGCAAGGCATTGGCCGTATTCACAGCTGCGCTACACGGGGAGGTGATGCGACCGTGTGACGCTGAAAACTCGGTCGGAACTTTCCGCCGATTTTACCGGCGACCAATGCACGCTTATCCCCGCACCGAAGCGCTCGAACTACCGGTACCGTATTTCAGGTCGCCACTGCAAAACCCTCCTTATTCTTTCGCACACCAATAACAAAAACCAACAACAACTAGGCCCCTACGCATTATGTCATTAGTCACTCTTAAAGACAGACACCATAATTGTTGCTATCATTATACACGATGCATATTGAAACATTAGGATCTATGATGTTGTGTGATTAATTTTCAGGAAAGCAAATACATGTACATGTATACATATTCAACATTTACAGTGACTGAACAAAATAGACTCATAAACGGAACAGACTGTAAAGAAGCAATTTCATCGATGATAAAGTTGCTGCCCCTTTCGAGTGATGAACTATGAACTAATGTCAGTCATTTTTCGTGGGTCGCACACTCAACCATGTACATTGAATTAGGTGGGTTCTGTTTTGAAATAAAATTAAACCCGACCTTCTATAGCCTGCTTGGCATAGACCCTCTGTCTGTGACGTCATTCGAGCGTGGCGCCCTCGGGTGGTGATCACGGGAAAGGTCCCATCATGGACCTCTTGGACTTAGTCAACGTCGCCATTGCTCCCCCACCCTCAGACTGATTTCCACCTCCGCGCAAGGGCACCAGACTAAATTGGCCCGAGAAGTACACGGACGCCCATTTTGCATGTGCAGCACGATTTGAGGCAGAGAATTCAGGACAATCATTTCGTACAGCGCTACACAAACCCTACACAACTGGTATCCTGCTTGAGCGTGTAGTGCAATGTCTTTCCGTGTTACCAATGAATTTTTCGATTTTCTGCCTCAAATCGTGCTGAGTATTCCCTTTTGGCATCCACACCCGAGAATCGACTCCACTAACTATTCCGGCGGCTTTATTTCCGAAGGGGAATTCTTTTAGTTAGGCTAGAGTTATACCGAGTTGTCTGAGTGCACAAAAAGAATGTGGCATCGTGGGCTCAATCTGAAAGGTCCGAACTGATTATTGGACCATACCGCCAAAACCACATTCCGTCCCCGCCCTGGTTGGCTCTGAACACGAGACAAACCCGACTCGTCGTTCATCGTGCAGAATGCACGTTGGACCATAGGCTGTACTGTGCTTGTAGAATGAGGGTTGAATTTTGTTTGTTCAATTTTTTTCCAATTTTTTTTTGCCAGTGCCTCGTGCATTCATTGAACGTCTGTCGTCAACACATATCGCTCATTTCGGATGCGATGAAATAAACTAACGAGGCTCTGGTTCTGGTGAAAAAGTCGGCACGAAGAACGACGGCGGGCCAAATTTTGGGAAACAACTGCTCGTTATAAAACACTGCGAGACGAACCAACGCCCCTACACGAATATTCGACATTAATTAACACTACGGATTACTGTACATTTATGCTTTGTGACCAGTATAAAGAGTGGGGGGATCGTCAGCCTTCACAACTCAATGAAGTGACCGTTATGTGAGCATGGGTGCAATGATTGTTAGGCAGCCCTTTCAAATCTACTGTCCCTGCACTGTGCAATACAGCGTCCTTCAAAAATGTCCCCTTGGACAGTCACGAGGCCCGTACAGTCTGTATTCGTTCAGTCGCAATGTCCGAGGCTGATAGGCCTTTCCTAATACATGTATTTACGCATAGTGTATGCAAAGAACTGATAGGGAGGCTATGGGCGCTAGATTTTCAAGATTGATTGATTAAAATTAATGATCTTTTCTTTACATAATCTTCAACTAAACCGAACGTTTTCTTAGGAACAACGGTAAGGTCCCTTGAATTTACCTCCATCTTGAGAAATCTAGCACCCGTAGTCTCTTTTTGGGCTCAATGCATACAATTTGCATAAATATTAAGAAAGGCCTATACACGTATCGAAGTACAGCATCTAACGCTCATGTCCACCGCAAATAGAAATTCCTTTGCCGATTTGAAGCGCAGTTTTTGTTTTCTATCGTTTGGCGGAGCTATATTACAAGGCATTTGAGATTACCACTGATTTAGGGAATGCACTGATTTAGAGAAAGGCAAGCGGTAGTGCGTGTAATTCACATGTCAACGAAACGCCGATTCGGTCGTGGTATACTTACGAGTCCAGAAGATTAGTCCTAAATTCTGAATGATCGCCGTGCGCTTAAAGGGAAATGAAACCCAGAGAAAAATGTTGGCTTATCTCATTGGGTGTTAAAAACAACCTACAATTACCTATGTGCTACTCACCTACGAGTTTCATAAATCGGGAAAAATCATGGAATTCGGTGGTCGAATTCGCGTTCCCGCAAACCGCCATCTTTCGAATGGCCCGCCAGTCACTGCAGGGGGTATGACATCGCAACGGAAAACTCCCGCATGGGCCCGGACGGATGTACCCCTACTACATGTATATACTGCGTTTTACACTCGCGAGCTGAACGATGGTGTACTGGCAGGCTTTTTGATGTCAAAATGCCAGCGGGATTAAGCTTGGGAAATATTTCCATGCAGATCTCAACCAATAAGGTCAAGAGACCTGAGTTGTTTAGGCTGCGGCCATCAAAGTTGAGACATCTCTCAAAGTCGCGACTAGATCGAGACTATACGCAATCACCACGCTACAAAATCACGTCATTTCAACTGTATACTTTGATAAATTTCTCATTCCCCTTTAATAACACCCTCAAACCAATGGAGATAGCTGTAAGTCAACGTTACCTCTCGCGCGGCTGCAGCTGTCTGTCGCCATCAGCACTCTCCACATAGCGGTTCGTGTCAGAGAATTCGTGCGCAGGTTTGGAGTCAGACCGTCTGAATTAATCGAGTATGCCACGCGTATAAACCCACATCTCCAGGGGAGTTTGGTTTGCGATTCAAAACTGAATGACGATTGTTTGAACAAGAGGAGTATGTGGGTCAATGCCCGCTTTAGTATTTGAGTGAATTGTGGCGGAGGGGAGCGGGGGGGGGGTATTGTCAGGATTCAACGGCAGCTGTCAGAATCGTCCAGGACCTTTTTGGGGGCGGGAACATTGAAAGCGTTCACAACGTCATAAGTCCATTCCATTGTGTGTCGTGCGTTACCTGTCATCTTGTCCAAAGTGCACCATGCTCGTGTCAGCATTATCGATAGATAGTTATCATTATACAAATATTTTTACAATCTTCGAATTTTCTGATACCACTGATCTCCTTATAAACCGGATGGCTAATTGTACCGCGCTTCAATAACTCAATAACACTCAAAACGCACGCTATGCATGTTTCCCGTAAACGAGGGGATGACATAGCATGTTGCCTTTACGGTATTGGACAGCGGGTTTCCAAGTTTGTAAGGAGATCATTGGTTGGGCACGCAATGCCGACACCCTAGCCTACGCCCTACGAGTCCCCACCGTCCCTGGCTCTGCACTCGGTCACGGCAGTGGTCGGACGGTCCTTCATTCGATTCAACGGTATGCTGAGCTCATAGCGGACCATGTCCCGCGACCTGCTCTGCAGACAGCTGAAGGCCAGCCCGTAGGCCTTGCGGTACTTGGAGTTGGTGACGCCGTAGATGATGGGGTTGACGACAGAGTTCAGGTAGACGAGGATGCGGAAGGCGTGCAGCCAGGCCTCGCCCACCTGATAGAAGCCGGAGAAGCGGAGCAGCGAGGTCAGCTCGAAGGGGAAGAGGCAGAGGAAGAAGACGCAGCCGTTGGCCACCAGCATCTTGGTGACGCGGTTGCGGATGCGCTCGTTGACGTCCTTGCAGCCGAACTCGCCGCCCTTGCTCACGATCTGGTTGAGGGAGAGCACGATGCGGACGTAGAGCATGGTGTTCAGGCTCATGGCCAGGAAGAAAGGCACCGTCTGCATGAAGTTGGCCACCGTGGACATCCACTCCTCCACCGCCATGCACTGGCCGATCAGCTCGGGCAGGCCGGCGAACTCCGGCCAGTCGGGGAAGGTGGGAAAGTGGTGGACCCTGAAGACGCAGTAGCTGGGGATGAGGGCGCCCGAGAGGAGGGAGCCGGCCGCCCAGGCGGTGCCGATCCAGCGCATGGTGCTTGCCCGAGTCTGCTGGTGGCTTCCCGAGTGCGGCCGGCAGACGGCGTTGAAGCGGTGCACCGACACCAGGGTGATGAGGAAGAGGCCGGCGAAGTAGGCCGAGTCCTTCAGGAGGTCGCTCAGCACGCAGCCGGCCGTCCCGCGGAAGGACAGGTCGTAGGCCAGCGGGGTCCTGGAGTAGTGCCACAGCTTGTCCCCGACGCCGATCGTCAAGAAGAGGATGTCGGCGATGGCCAGGTGAAAGAGGTAGGTGTTCACGTTGGTCCGCATCCAGGTGACGCGGTATACCACGAAGAGGAAGGTCGAGTTGGTGACCAGCCCCACCAGTAGGATCAGCGGCATGATGACCGTCACCAGCACGGTGTCCGTGGAGTTGAAACGCGTCATGAACGGGTCGCCCAGGAGGCTGAACCAGTACTCGTCCGGGTCCACGGACGTGTTGCCCGACTCCATGCTGAGAGTGTAGGCCGGTCCGCTGCTACCGGTCGCCATTAATGCATCGCCGCGCACCGCCGGCTAGTCCCGTGTCTCTGTATATATACCGGGCACGATTCGACGAAGGACCGATGTCGATCTATAGTGCCCCGGGCATCAACGATGATGAACACGGAGACACGCGTGGACACGATGCCATAGATCACGCACGGCTCGCAGTCGGCGAGTACAACACTGACTGGATTCTATTGTGAATGCAACTTACCGGGCGTGATCTCTCCAGCATTTCCTTTTCGTATAATGGTACGGCTTTTCCTCTATGACGTGTAAATGTCAGGAGCCGCTTCATTCACGGGCAAGGAGATTGTCGTTGGAAATCGGTCTGCTGATGCACAGTGTCGTGCCTAGGCTCATGAAAGACGCACTATGCGTTGATACATTTTTATTTTGACGCGGGAGTTGTTAAGCACCCTGGACGTCCACACCGGTTAGTGATTGGCTGCAGTGTCCCAACACCCCGTCAGTGTCTGCCTCACAGGCGAAGCAGGCGCGAATGGTTTGCTCCGATCATCTGAGATCTCACAAAAAGAAGAGGTATATCTTTTTGCGGCTTACGTGATCGGACGAAAGACGAAGTGACAGGGACAGCGGTGTTCAACAGTTCCTCCTTTTTCATTTTCCCGAGGGAGAGAGGAGGTTGGACAGCGGCGGTGTCGATGGTTGCACTGCACCGTGTCACTCAGCTTCGCTCACGGCGTCAAGCGTCGGCTACCTGGCGGCCAGAGAGCGTCACAGTCCATCCGCTCGTCTCGGCTCCGCCTCGGTAATGTCTCCTCGGGTTTCAGGGGGGCCGGTCTTGACAGTACTCCCGAAGCCTTCTGTTTCTGTGCCGACACTTAACGGCAGATAGGAGGGGGGGTGGCAACGATATGAAATCCGCTTTTCTATGGAGTGGACTTGGCGACAGCTCGGCAGCTTTTAAGCAGGAAGAGCGGTCAGATCACACGGGTCCAGTCGCCTCTCTTTCTATCTCTCAAGCGGTAACAAAAAAATCCGTCTTAGTCCCTCTACCCGCCGAAAGCTATTGTTTGGCTCATCGCAGATCGGTCGACTGCGAATTGAAGTGACGAGTAGAGCCAGTAAACACTCTCCTCTCCCCGAGCGCTCGCCTGGACTTTGTCCGTCCACGCAGGTCCGCAAAACACCGCCCACGCTCCCCAAGTTCAAAGACGAGAGCCGCCGGTGATGGGCGAGCCGTTCACCCGCCCCCGCCGACCGTCAGCCGCCGTCGACCGCTGCGCTCGGCGGTTGCGCGAGCGAGCGAGCGAGCGATGCGACGGAGCGGACGACAAGTTAGAGGTCGCCGGGCAAACCCGCGGGTTCTCGCCTCCTCTCCACTGAGTATCTTGACTAATTAACCAGGCATCCCCACCTTCTTGCCAAGGCTGAAAATGCTTTTCAGGCGGCCGGCAGACGATCTCCAACCTTGTTTTGTTTGTTTGGTCCGGCTTTTCTTGTCAGTCGACACGACGCGTCGATAATTCTTCGCAGCTTGAAAGGCGATCGAAGACGTTTCCTCCCTGCGTCTTGCCTGGCCGTCTCTCCTGGCGGAACCCGACAAGGCACGCTGCTCGCTCTGAACGCGAGCCACACACCCGACCGGCCGGACATAGACTGAAAGCGCTGGCCCCCGCGGATTCCGTCAAGTCCGTGGCTGTACTTGCCGCACCCACACACATCCGAGCGATGACAACGGTGTGCGCAGCTGCAGTGGTGGAGCGTATTGCGAGCGGATTTTTATAGCCGGGACAACCGGCCGTCAGTGTCAGTGACTTGCCCCTCGCCACGCAACACCGATGCGCGACCAGTCGGCGTGCATCGACCCGACTTCTTCTTTTTTCTTCTTCCTAGCAACCGGATTATGCAGCGCCCTCTCTTGTGGAAGTCCCGGTCACCGACATTCGCGTCCGAGACACCGAGTAACGGTGGTACTGACTCCCAGGTGGAGATTAGTCAGACTCGTATTTCTGCGAAACAACTCGGTCCTTGACGGAGACATTCCTGGCATTGACGAAGAAACAAAAGACAGGTGTCGATGATTAAAAGCGCAGAAAATGGACAGAACGAAACACGGAAAGGAGATACAGGGAAAGAGTATTCGCAAACCGATACGGGGCGAGCTTTGAAGGCAGATTCCGATTCCGAGGAATGTGTTTGTGAATGCCGTTGTGAATTGCTGCTTTTTTAGGAGAGCCCCGTGCCGATGATGGCGGAGAGCGAGCTGTTGGACGCACTCACAGCACTTCAATAATTAAACGCTGTGAGTCCGTCAAGGTCGACTGCTCTGAAAAGGATCCTCTTATTATTAATTAACTCGCCTCGGAGAAAGACAGGAGGACCTATTCTCTCTCTCTCTCTCTCTCTCTCTCTCTCTCTCTCTCTCTCTCTCTCTCTCTCTCTCTCTCTCTCTCTCTCTCTCTCTCTCTCTCGGCATGCTGCAAGGCGGGATACCCTAGTATGAAGTTATAGTTTCTCGTAAAACTCGAGAGCCTAAACCTAGTGGGGTTTTTTCTTCTATTTCTAGAAAAGCAATAACTCAATTCAAATTTACAGCTCCATTAAACTAAGCTCCGAATGTGTGTAGCGTTTCGGGCGAACATCACGTACGTCGCTCTCGTAAGCGTCTCCGTAGCGGAATGGCGACGGATAATTGGACAAAACCATTATTTACATGCCTAGCTGTCATTAGCATTTCCTGGAGCATTTAGAGAGGATTGATTTACACGGAAATACATAGTGTAAAATGGTAGGCAATACGCTATAGGCCTAAGCAAAATGCAATAACATACTCCAGATAAAACCATATCACGTGTTTGGTTTAAATTTGTATAAACAAGGGTAAGGGCTTGTTTAAGGCATTGGCTAACATTGGCACCGCGCCTATGCAGAATCTGTGGTGGTTGTGAAAATCTTGTATTTAGATTGACATCAGACAAATTTATTCTATACTCTTTCTGGGTTTGGATAAGAAAGGAAAGCATTTGAGGATACTTAGTATAAAGATACTTGAAATATGAAGCTCCATTGCGTATAGATAAATGTGTTGCATCCTATTTTAAATGACCATTAATATGAGGAGTAACAATCAACTATTTATTAAATAGATAAATATATGAAATTAGGAAGGCCTGACGTTTCGATCCTAGCAGGACCTTCTGATTTTTGATAGGGCCTATTCGCTTTTTGGTCATTTTAGTTTAGTTTGCAACATTTTGTTCATATTACTGTAGTCAAATAAATGAATAGGCTAAATCAATGTACATGTACATGTATGTTATCTATGAAAGGAAAAAAGTTAATGAGATTAAGAGTAAATTGGAAGAGAGAGGGAAATTTTCAATAAGACGAGGATTGTAGGAAAAACAGCCTGTTAAGACTTAAGTCGGTAGGTTTGAAAATTCAGTTTGCATGGATAATTACAACATTGCTGGGTAGAGTGGGGTTATTTGGGCTTTTGAATTTGCTGGAGTCACACCAGTTTATTTTGGCATTGTGCATCTTATGATATCGTAGTTCCTTGGGTTTTTTTTATTGGTAGGCCTATATAAAGTGAATGAGTTTGCGTTGTTGACCATAAAATGCTTTGAACGATATTCTCGAAACGATCTTCTACAGCGAGAGCAAATCACTGAAGAAAAAAAAAACGCTTTCCGCAATCTACACAATAATCCGTCTAAAAAATACCAGAATGAATAATGTAAAGAACTGCTTGGAGCGAAAACAAGACTGGACAAACTGCGACTTGAAATAATAAATACACCATTCGGATTTTTTTTCCCCGCGGCCAACGAATTATCTTCTGGACAAGCCCCCGGGCACGCGCTGGAGTGGGATTAGCTGCACGCGGACTATTTCAGCAATTGAACGCCGTGCGCGTGCCTCACCAATCACACTAAGTCTAATGAAATATTCATGCGCGCAGGATTTAACAACTCCCACGAAGCTATCGTCATATATCAACAAAAATGAAGAAGAATGAAATGAGAGGAGAGGAGATGAGAGGAGAGGAGGGAAGGGGAGGGCAGGGGAGGGCAGGGGAGGGCAGGGGAGGGCAGGGCAGGGCAGAGCAGAGCAGAGCAGAGCAGAGCAGAGCAGAGCAGAGCAGAGCATAGCAGAGCAGAGCAGAGCAGAGCAGAGCAGAGCAGAGCAGAGCAGAGCAGGGCAGAGCAGAGAGGAGAGAGGAGGAGAGGAGAGGAGGGAAGGGGAGGGCAGGGCAGGGCAGGGCAGGGCAGGGCAGGGCAGATCAAAGAAGAGCAGAGCAGAGCAGAGCAGAGCAGAGAGGAGAGGAGAGGAGAGGCGATGAAATGAAATGAAATGAAATGAAATGAAATGAAATGAAACGAAATGAAACGAAATGAAACGAAATGAAACGAAATGAAACGAAATGAAACGAAATGAAACGAAATGAAACGAAATGAAACGAAACGAAACGAAACGAAATGAAATGAAATGAAATGAAATGAAACGAAATGAAACGAAATGAAACGAAATGAAACGAAATGAAACGAAATGAAACGAAATGAAACGAAATGAAACGAAACGAAACGAAACGAAACGAAACGAAATGAAATGAAATGAAATGAAATGAAATGAAATGAAATGAAATGAAATGAAATGAAATGAAATGAAATGAAATGAAATGAAATGAAATGAAATGAAATGAAATGAAATGAAATGAAATGAAATGAAATGAAATGAAATGAAATGAAATGATCAGGCTATTTTTCTATTTTACGATTGGGATCAGTCGAACACATTCTCCCTGAAAAAATAGGAAAGAAAAAATAGGTTACGTGAAGATCCCTAATGGCATAGTGTCTGTTGATTCCAATGATTGCAACACGTATATCTTCCGTTACAATATTACAGTAACTTCCCGCCGTACCATTAAGCTGGAAAGGGGTACAGTGTAAGAGACTGCTTGGCGCATACAGTATAAAGGCCCGAAATTTAAAATAACAAAAACACATAAAGCTCAGTATACACAAATCATCGTTAAGCCGGATTGTCGTCAATTTACTTTTCTGGGGAACGCGCTCGCTCGCATCGTCGAAGATGGATCGACAAGAGAATGATTCACCCGCTACCTAGACCTGCCTGTCTGTCTGATGGGTTTCGGAGTGCAAAATAAAACGACACTTCTATGTATACGACATATCCGTTTGATACTTCCCCGAGCAGTGGAGATAAATATTTATAAAAGTTGCTCTTATCACGAAACCGTGGTCTATAAGTCTTGAGCCCCAAAAAAAATGTGACAGGTGCCCACTCCGATTAAGTTCTCTATGTCAGTGCGCACTTGGTGGCCTTGGCCGGACATGGCTTCCTTGCCCGCGTCTGGAACTTTCTGGTAATCGCTTTGTGAGAAGGAAATCTGTTTAATTATGGCGCGGGGGATGGATCGAGGGGAGGATTGATGCTTCTTGGAATGATCCCTTGCGAGTCGGTCAGCGGGAACATTCGACGGAGTTGCCCAAATCATGGCCGAGAGAGGGAGGCAGAGCGGCGTCTGGGCTAGCCTTGACCAAGGCGTTGGTCGCCGACTTAGAAATGAAAATCCGGGCTATTACTAGTGCTTTGCATTAGTGCTTTTTATTAGGGTGCTTTGTGCAACATCGTTGCGAAATGCAGCCCTATTGATCCGCTCATAGCTTTCGCACGTGGATAAGGGTTTCCTCGATGTTCTTGCAGAAAGTACACGGATTGGAATCCATCTTATGAACCTTACATAAAAAAAATAGTACCAAAGATTCTATGAATTAATCTAAACTGAAACAATTTCAGCTTTGAGTCCACTATGCAGGTATAAGGTACACTAAAAACCTGAGACCATGCACTCGTCCATGGCGTAGTGGATTTCTAGTTGCCTTTCCCACTTGTCCTCAAACTTTCTACCAACAGTTTTTGCTAAGACAAAAGAGTCATAATTATAGTCTCCGAGAGCCCTTTTTTATCGGACAGGAGAGCATGAAAGTTTAAAGGACCAAAGGGGAAAGGGATGTTGTCATTCTTCAACAGATTGCGATAAGCGGCCTTAACTAATCTTACAGAAGTTAGTCCGAACATTGAACTTTGCCCTTAACTCAGCCAGTGGTAAAAAGCAACCGTGATCGTCCAAATGATCACATAAATTATGAAAAAGGTACCAAACAAAACAAAACAAAACAAAACAAAACCCCATTTGAATGTTAGGCATACAGAAAGACTTTTGCTAAATTGGCTGTCCTTTTTTTCTCATTAAGCGTTTGACAAGTATGACTCCCTGGCTGTCTGCTTCTTCTAGGATGTCGTAATCGGTCACATCTGTGGGAATGCCTGTTATTACACCTTTACTTTCAGGATAGTCGCTGCGCAGGTGACTGACTATTTATCTAGTTGTGTTGAGTTGCTTGAGCCGGGGTGTGACAGCAGATCGTTATTCCTCCCTGGGTGTTTTTTCTACAGTCTTTATTGAGTCCTTCCCTACCTTATGAAGTCTGGCCATTTTTATTGGGTTGATTTTAGCTAGTTTTATTTCCGGTGAGTTGATGATTACCAGGCGTCTGAGTTTTGAGGCGTTCGTGTGCGTTTTGTTTTCTTAGGTTCAGAGTTTCGTGCTTGTCATGGCTCAGTAGCTTTTCGAAGGAGGATCGTCGTTCATTATTTTGGGAGTTTTCTTCATATTCCATGCCTGTGAATTTCTCTATATCCAGTCTGGGTCTTCTGTGTCGTCGTCTGCCATTTCCGTTCTTATTTTATTCAATTAGGTTAGGGGCCTATCAGGGTATTTAATTTGTAAATGTATCTGTTACTTTTATTGATATCTATTTGTTTTTCACTTTGGGAGGATTATTTGATGGGTATGCCACTATACATCCAGCAAAATTGTTGGTAAGGGTTTGGAGTTCAGTCAATCAGACGTCCTCCCGTCACGGGCTCCGCAATGGACCTTTCCCGTGAAATATGCAAATTACGCCTTACGCATGCGCATTCCTAAATTGGTCGGCAAACGAGTGCGCGTGGCTTGCAGATTACGAAATACGCGCACAGGAGACACTGAATAGCCAATCACCGCACGCCAAACAGTTAGTGCGAAGGAACGCGCGCACGCCCATGGAAAACCACGATTGGTTGGCATCCCGCTTGCCCACCAATTTAGTAAAGCGCATGCGCCAGCTCTTATTTGCATATTCCATGGGCAAGGTCCATTTCCTCAGATGCCTCGCACTATCCTGCCTGGACTTTATATTGGGCCTTCAAAGCGTTGTATTTGAATATCAATAGAAGCTTTGAATATTTTGTGGTCCGTATACCTATCCCGTGGAAAGCAATGCAAACCCTCGGGAGACTTGTACCATTGTTATGTAATATCACATATTATAGACACTGCAAGTCGTTCATACGTAGTTATTAGTGAGATTCCGTTGTGTACGGTCAATGGTACGAAGCCGTATGATCCTGTGATAACAAAGTCGATACCTGTACGCGTTCACAGTTAGGAAGCTGTAATATGGACACGGCGTAAACAAATTCCCCACTCTGACCTAACTCGTAAGTACGACCATGTATGGCATCGATGTTATACGTAGAACCTATACAAAATGTTAGGTCAGCTTCGTACAGTGCTCAACGAAACTGCTCTTTTTACTTATACCAAGGAGATACCTCCTTGGCTCAAAACTCAAAGGAGGTCGTCGTTGACAGGCCAAATAATAGGTCGCACGCGCGGCTTGGTATCGCATGAGGGATACTTTTTTGTTGAACTTACCCTTCAGAAGAAAATGTACGGCCACCAATCTGACCAACTGTAGTCGAACTATCGACTGACATTAACAATAATTATCGGTCAGCAAACACAAGTTTTGAAAGATGCTGTTCACGATAAACTCACATTTCCGATGAACCTAGGCTATAAATTTGCCGAGCCAATTCTACCCATTCATCTTCGTCGTTCGAAATACCGTCTTACCTTCGAGAAACAGTTAGCGCTGTTTTAAAAAACAAGACGTAGGCAAATTTACACGAGACAACAAAGCAGTCGAGTGGGGCCCATGTTGTCGACCTCCTAGTTGGTGAACCCTGGCAGCTGGTCTCACTCTCCTGATTGAGTCCAGGCGAACGACAACAACAAGAGACAGCAGCACCTCTGATTGTTGCTTGCCTCCAAAACGCAAGAAGAAGAAGAAGTATTGATAAGGGGCCATGATATCGACCTCCTGTATAGTTGGCGGGCCCTGGTAACTGGTCTCGCTCTTTACATTGAGCCAAGGCGAACGACAACTTGAGACAGCAGCACCTCTAATTGCTGCTTGCCTCATACGCAATAAGAAGAAGAAAAAGAAGAAGAAAAAATGAAAGAAAAAGAAGAAGAAGCAGCCGTGCAGCAGAGACACGAAGTCTTGGTCATTCAAGGAGCCAATGAGCCACATGCATGAGACCGCGATTACGACAACATGTCTCGACGTCTGTCTTTTCGTCCTTTGCTTGGCGGCTCCGTCTACTTGTCCCTGCGACTGAAATCTACGAAATCTAGACCAATGCTACGTGAGAGGACACAGCGTGGGAGAAATAGGCTCCAGGATATCATTCCCGATATGACCTCTATACTAGGTCAATGTATCCACCATAGAACGGCCTTCACGTGTACGGGAAACTGGTCAAAATGAACGCCCCTAAAAAAAACCGAACTTTGAAACTCATAATATTCTAGGGGGGAAAGGCTCGGAACCGTATGAAAAAAAAACCTTTAGGCAGCCAGAGACGAAGAAAGGTATTGCACATTCTTCTGGTCACAGAGACCTTGCGACTAGGGGCAGGGTCACCGCAGATAGGCACTCTATATTCAGCCTATTGAACAGCTGGTAGACCTACAGACTGAGATTCAAATGAAAATTACATGCAATCATTCAATGATTTATTTATATCTGTATTTCCTGAAGGATGTAACTCCGAGGGTGGGACCACGGTGAGGGCGCTGTCATCACGACACCTGGCCGCCAGACGCTGTTATATTATACTGACGCGTCATTTGAGATACTTCGAATCTAGGGCGACTTGAAAAGAGACTGAATACCCATACTGATGAATATTCATTGCTCTGTGCCGGCACGCTGGTGACACAAAACCGCTAAAGTCTCCCTACAGCCGAGGTGGTTTATTTTTTTCCGTACCACATATTCGCTATGGGCTCATATGTTTGTGCACAAACAAAGTATGAAGATTTGAGTCTCAGATAACTCAGATTGTTCACGTACGTTGTATTCGCTGTGCAGAAAGCCTTATTGGCTGGACAGAAAGCCTATCCCTATATAGCTTTAACTTCAATTGGTATAGCCCCTCCCCCACCCGGTAAATCGTTTGTGCACAAACATAATTATGGGCCCATTTCGAATATGTGGTACCAGACGGTAAAAAATAACGCGGCCGGGGGGGGGGGTCTCCAAAATGAGAAGAGGTTTTCTGTTTGCTTTCGTCGCCCTACCTGTCGAGAGATCATCTTGGGTCGGGCTGGTCTCTTTTCGAGTCGCAGTATTGGATCAAAACTACCGGAAACATGGACGGGTCATACCGCCCCACTCACTCAGTGCGGCTGCCATGTTGGTGCACCTGCCCCGCTACTGTGCCCTGTATGCGTATTTTGTTTTTCCCAGGATGGGAAAGGCCACCATTAACATAGGCCTAAACGCGAGCCTTTGGTTGCACTTTATCCAGACATGGTGAATTATTCATGATAATTGTGCACACCGACATCATTAGTACAAATTTTGTGCTGTGCTATATAGTTGTTTTACACTAGTTACGGTACGTTACCGGGTATGTAGGCATACACACAAATGTATACTGTACATGTTTACATGTACATATATATACACATAACATGTATACTTAAATCAAGATCTGACTGGGTATTAAGTGGAAAGATTATCATGAATAATTCACCACGCGTAGAGAAATTGCAACCAATAGCGCTAATGATGGCCCTTGCCGTCCTGGGAAAAAAAATACGCGCCCTGTATGGTGCACGGATCTGGAGGCGAGACAGAACGCTGTATGTATTCAATGGCGGAACGAGTGTTGCCAAGGCGCGATTTCGTTCTCAAAAGCAGCCCGCCCTATCCCGATTCCAAACGATCAATGTCCGACCATGGAGGAAGGAAACATCCTCCATTGTCCGATGCATTATCGGTGCTGTATTAAAGAAAAGATGGAGGCACTATCACGCTCTTTTGCAAAAATAAAAGCAAGCATAATATCCGTCAAAGACCAACACCGCTCTTTATCTCTCCACTACATACCACCCCGGACTGTCAAACAGACATTATTGCCACCTGCTCGCTGTTTGTCTACCTGTTGCCCAGCTGTGCAGCTTCTGCCAAATATTGCCCTGCCATGTTTCCCCTTGTCTCATTCTAGTCCCTCCTCGATCCCTCTCCTCCCCAACCAGTAAAGAAATCCCTCCTGGGCAAAGATTTCCTCGGAAAAGCATGTGCGTAATACAGCATTGATCCCGGCAAACAAAATCACAGGGACGTGAATAATCCACGCCCGGACGCGTTTGCTTTTTGAAGTGATCTCTCCTCTCCTCTCTCCTCTCTTTCCCTCCCTCTCTTTCACTCCCTCCCTTCCCTCTCTCCGCGTTCCTCTCTCTCCCTCCCTCTTCCCACGTTCTCTCCGTCTCTTTCACTATATCTCTCCGTCTCTCTCTTCTCCCTCTCTCTGTCTCTCTCTCTCTCCCTCTCTCTCTCTCTCTCCCTTTTTTTTTCTCTCTCTCTCTCCTTCTCTGTCCCTCTCTCTGTCCCCCCCCCCCTCTCTCTCTCTCTCTCTCTCTCTCTCTCTCTCTCTCTCTCTCTCTCTCTCTCTCTCGCTCTCTCTCTCTCTCTCTCTCTCTCTCTCTCTCTCTCTCTCTCTCTCTCTCTCTCTCTCTCTCTCTCTCTCTCCCCCTCTCTCTCTCGCTCTCTCAGCTGCGGTTTCTCCCTGCCCAATCCCGCGTATTCCATGCATTCGAAAGACCCTTAGCAGAGTGGGTCTGTACCTCCCATACTAATAGCCCTAAGCCGCCATACATTATGGATACACCGGAGAGTCTTTCGCCGCAAAGGTTACAATCTGACTCCCTGCCCGTGCTGGCTCTATCCCCTGATTTCATCTGCAGCCAGTCCTTTTCGGTGTCAAATGCAGCGGATCCCAATCCAGATAGATTTGAGGGCTTGCATGGTGGAAGCTCAATGTGTAAAGTGTGTGCATGGTGACACCGTGACGAGCCGTAGGGCCTAATGTTTATATCATGACGACTCTGAAAAGAGCCGGTAACAATATAATATTCTCTACCCGTCGTCAAGAGGATTAATTGGGCCTAACTAGAGCTATACTCCATCTCGATGGCGTACAAACTTTCCATGACGATCCTAACTCATGTCCATATCATGATGCTCTGACGATTCGATCCTATAAAATGACAGGTCCTGCTTGAGTGTGCACGTCGGGCCCTCCTAATTATTGATAGTTGCTTTTTGGTCATCTTTGTCAGTAAACAGTTTGCAACATATTTGCATATATTACTGTAGTCATTCCACGTTGTCAGCATGAAGTCTATCTTCGACTGTCTGAATTGTTTTTATTCTGAAACAGGGACATACTTCCTTGCAAAATTCTGAACTTTGGAAACCCTTGGGTTCTCTGATACAGAGTCTGAAACTAAAACTAACCACTTCGGAAAGCAGCAATGGTCATTCAAGCTTCTGCCCTCCTCACCAATGATAATGAATACAAAACCCACCCATTGTGTCTTTATTCAGAGCGCAGTAGATCACCATTCCGATTTCTGACAACAATTCCATCATTCAAGAACCCATTCGAATATTGCAGGACAAGATGTCTCGGCGCCAAATCTAAACCCAGATACTTCTCAATCACTACAGACACATCTGAACGGTTCTCTCTGCCGTTTGAGAAATATTTCGAACATTTCCAACAAATGTGAGCCGCTCTAACTTTAAGGTTTTTAAAATTTACTTTAATTACTGCGAGTATTTGAAAAATGCCGTCAATTTTGAAAAAAATAAACACCTCTACTAACCCGATCTTAATTTATAATTGCTTGCATCTGAATCGAAATGGGAAAGTGATCACTTGAGATAAAAAATATCTACGGTAATTAATGGTTAAATGATTCTGACTGGCGCCCCACCTCGGCAGTTAACTAGTTAACTAATTGGGACAGAATCTAAATTCTGGAGAGCTCCGATGGTGCATGCAGCGTCAGTGTACAGACGAAAGGGACGGCTTCATATCGTCGTTCAGTTGTTTTAATCTCCATTTATTTCAATCTAGCCAGGAGCCGAGCAAGGCACGGCTATTTTCTGCACGTAGACAATGGCATCCCTACACAGTAAAACCTACGACAAAGAAAAGACGTCTGGGGAAATATTTGTTTGCTTAACATCCGCTCAGGTTTCATAAAACGAATACATTTCACCGATTCCGTCCAGCAAAATGAACTTCTACGGACTACCAGTTATGTTATTAGTTGGTCGTAATATGTTGGTTAAGTTGGATTATTATCATTCGGATGCGGAGCAGGCGACAACAAACTATCTCCAACTGCTATTGTCTTGGGCCAGAAAAGCAATTTAGTCTGGTAGCAGCATCCCTTCAGCTGGTATCTCCCACGAAGTACAATGTGCGAGCCCGTCCCCGTTTCCTCTTCCCATGTAGTGGAACATATAGAGCAGATTCTTTCACAAGCTCGTCATCTTCGAGGCGGAGTGTATGGCCCAAGAATTTGAGTCGGCGTGCCTTGACTTTGATGATCAGTGGGGCGGTGTTGGTCAGATTATAGATGGTCCAATTTGGAGTCAGATCCTCTCACGATATTTCTGAGTATTTACCCGTTTGTGATATGTTTAGGCAGTTTTGGATGAACAAATTCATTCTCGCGTCTGACCAATGGGCTAATTCAAATCGTGTGCCATGAACTTGCGACGTCACTTGCAATCCCGAATCGACCCAAGTTTCGAAGTCATTGTTAACAAAAAATAACGGTCTAAAAAGTTAGTGGGCCTGACGTTTCGATCCTAGCAGGACCTTTCTCAAAGGCAGAGTGACAAGGACAAAACAGATACATGTACACGAAGGAATGGGGGGGGGGGGGAGAGTGAATAGGACACGGATGAGAAACAAAGGACAAAGAGTGAAGCTGGTAGGGAGAGATCAAAGGGAAGGGCAAGGAGTAGGGTAGGGATTAGTGAGAAGAGGGGGAAAGATCAAAGAGAAGGGCAAGGAGTAGGGTAGGGATTAGTGAGAAGAGGGGGAAAGATCAAAGAGAGAAGTGTGAAGGACTGAACACAAAAGAAGGATTAAAAAAATAACGGTAATTATTTCAACCGACAACTTTTACCAACGTCAGTCCGCCCATGAACCTGGTGGATTTGGTCCGGTCCACGTTTCTGATCAAACCAAAAGCATGCAATGGGGAATTTTGTTTGCCTAAAACCTCTTACCAGTTTTTTTGTTCACAGTGAACAGTTAAGGGCTTCATGAACGGCAAAATATTCCTCACCATCATAACGTTGCCATTGTTAAAAGTCTGATTGAATGACAGCTTGATTTTTGGAAGGGAATTCAAATTCTAAATAAATGTACTCCGATAATGGTAAGAGGAAGCAGATCTGCAACAAAAATAAGAAAACAACTTAAACCCCAATGACAACTAATGGCTTCACTTTACTCAATCCATTGTGGCTTGGAACTCAACCTCATCATGCAGTTCTCTTTACGCAAAAAAAAATCAACAACAGCCCGTTTCCCTAGGGGCAGACATCTCGTGCGTACAACAGCACCCCTCCGACGTCACGATGACGTCAGGGAATTCGCTGGGAAGCAAGCCGGCCGAAACTTGACTCGTCCTCCGTCATTGGAGCACGTGACCGGATGTCAGAGGAAATGAGGAAATGGACTTCCGGAAGCTTTGTCCGTTCCCTCGGAATCGACAGTTCCGAGGAGAGAGGAGAGAAAGTAAGATATTGAAGTTGAGAAGGAAAAGGGAAGACGGTATGGTTTCTTCATCGAAAACGCGGAAAAAAATTCGAGATTTTAGAAAAAAGGGAACAAATTACTGACTTAAAATAGCAAGCATGCAAAACTCCACAATTCGAAGAGTCTGGGAAAAAAAGTCAGAATGATAAGGATAAAACAGACTGAATAGGGGAGAGACAATTAGATACGGATGTCGGAAAGTTGATGGACAGAGTAGGGGGAGATTCAAGGGAAGGGCAAGGAGAGTGGATGTGGATAGAAGGGGGTAAGATCAAATCTACAAAAGAACAGAGAGTAGAAGAAAAAGTATTCCTGGCTTCGAGAAAGGTCCCCGGAGGTGAAAGGAGAGAAGTGAAGATTTATCCCCGCCGGGAAAGGAATATACGGCACTTTGGGACCAAATTGTTTACATGATGTTAAACTGTTTACTTAAAATTTAGTGGGCCTGACGTTTCGATCCTAGCAGGACCTTTCTCAAAGGCAGAGTGACAAGAACAAAACAGATACATGTATACGAAGGAGGGGGGAAGAGAGTGAATAGGACACGGATGAGAAACAAAGGACAAAGAGTAAAGCTGGTAGGGAGAGATCAAATGGAAGGGCAAGGAGTAGGGTAGGGATTAGTGAGAAGAGGGGGAGAGATCAAAGAGAGAAGTGTGGAGGAGTGAACACAAAAGAAGGATTATCAGAAAGCTGCATGGTGTTAGTCATTACCCTCCTGGATGTTGAGACCATGTGGTTGAATATTACGAAGACGCTTCATCCACATTTTTCTCACGGCTAAGACGGACAGCATTACTACGGTGACCAAGGGATTCTATGCCCAGTACACTCCTATCTGATATCGAATGATCAGGGAGATTCAAGTGATACCCAACAGGGGTGTCCATTATACCGGTTTTGAATAGACTTTAGCAATGGAGTTCTTCACTTGGCGAGAACTATAGTCTCTAGCAACCAAGTCCTTGTCACGCTGTCTTTGAGAAAGGTCCTGCTAGGATCGAAACGTCAGGCCCACTAAATTTTAAGATTTGCATTTTGGTAATTTTAGCCAGTAACCAGTTTGCAACATTTGTGTATATCACTTTAATCTGTTTAGTGTTTGGTGTTAGGTATAGTTGTATTGTATTCTACTCTTTTTTGCGCGGTTTATTTTTGTGAAGTTCATGCGGTGAGATGATGAAAGTGATATACGGCCAGAATTGTTATATTCTGTTATAAAAGCAAAATCTTTACCACTTAAAAACAGCAGGTCTGGTAATAGACATGGGCTAGGGCTGGACCTAGGGACTGGGCTAGGGCTAGGACATGGGCTAGGGCTTGGGCTAGGGCTAGGACATGGGCTAGGGCTTGGGCTAGACCTAGGGACTGGGCAAGGGCTAGGACATGGGCTAGGGCTTTGAAGAGTTTAGGATAGGCTATCACCTTGAATTATTAAATGACCAATTACCCATTAAAAGCAATACAATTAATTGAAAGAGTAAAACAATGTGCAGAAAGTAGTCAGAACAATCAACGCATACTGCTTAAAGGGGAATGAAACCCAGAGAAAAAGGTTGGCTTATCTGATTTGGTGACTGTTAAAAACCTGGAATTCAGTAGTCGAATTTGCGTTCCCGCAACCCACCATGTTTTTGAAGGGGCCGCCAATCATTGCGGGGTGTGACATCACAACGGAAAACTCCCGTATGGGCCCGGACGGATGTACCCCTACTATACTGCGTGCAGTTTGTATACACTCACGAGCTGAACGACGGTTTACTGCCAGGCTTTTGGATGTCAAAATGTCAGCGGGAAAAAGCTGTTGAAATCTGTCCATGCAGTTCCTAACAAGGACAAGAGACCTGAGTTGTTTAGGAAGTGGGCTGCGGCCATCAAAGTTGACTAAAAATACAGTTGAAATGATTGGCGGCCCTTCAAAAACATGGCGGGTCGCAGGAACGCAAATTCGACCACCGATTTCAACGATTTTTCCCTCTTTATGAAACTCGTAGGTGAGTAGTAAATAGGCAATTGTAGGTTGTTTTTAACACCCAATCAGATCAGCCAAAAATTTTCTCTGGGTTTTTATTCCCCTTTAATCTAAATATAGAGACAATATAAAGACACGTACAGTCTTGGCGTTTTCACCACTCAAATACAAGCACATATTTATTCGTACTAATATAAATAGAAATGTATATGTTAAAGATATATCATAGATATTAATATTCCATGAATATTCAAAGTTATATAGTTTTTTTCTCGGTATACATATTGTGATAATTAATTACAACTCGATATTTTAGAGCATAGATTAGTACTATTATACTTCTTGCCGTAGATTGTACTGTCAGTGACACACACAAATATTCATCACACGTTATCTTTCCAAAAAGTGCCTCAATTAAAAACCTACTGGTCAACATCACAGAAATTCCAGAGCACCTGGACTGATTCAAAGTACATTATTTGAGAATGTTTTGCTGAAAAAAAAACAAAAAAACGACCATGCCCAAAAAGAAATATCAATTAAAAGATAATTAAAATTCTGGTAACTTGTGAGTCATTTTATCACAAGTATTATTATGGCCGCTTTCGAAATGAAGGCTTAGGCTCGGGCTCAGGCTTCGTCTCCGTCTGACCATGGTCTGACAAAACCTGAAAATCCAGGTTGTGGTTTGTTTCCGAATTTGAAGGTTTGTTGGCTTGATAGGTACAGGGTATTCCCCAAGAAACTGGAGCCAAACGTTTGTTTTTAGATGCCTGTTATATTATGACGGGTAAGGTAAATATGACCGAAGCCTAAGCCCGAGCCTCAGCCTTCGTTTCGAGAACGGTCCATTTTCACGCTAATCAGACTGACTCGGCCATGGAAAACTCTGTGAAATTGACCTCCACAAAACTAACATCATTCTGATATGGCTCTTTCAATGCGCGATATCTGGCTGTGTGCCTATCGCCAAGTGTTTGTTATTGCGGTTTCTATTCTTCGCCCGCTTTCTGAAAGCAAAGGGGAACAGACTTTCAGGAGATTTAGAGAAAAACCTCTCCATTTTGCAGTTCATATTTCACTCTGACATACCAAATACAATACCATAACAACAAGATGGTGAGACGGTAACTCTACCCTCCTGAGTTGCGTAGTAGGGAGTACCTTGAGGAGCCATTTCGGGTGTACGGGGAGACATTCACCCACATATCCATATTTGCAGAGCTCCTAGAAAGAGACGGTTGTCTACTAACGAATCTGAATCATCTAGAGAACGGTTAAAATAAGAAAAGTACTGAGAGAAGGATGATCCTTTTAGGGCTGTATAGAAAAATTAAGTTGCTGACCATTAGAGATTTTTTCTCTATACACAACCATTTTACTATACCACTAAGGAATACTTTTTGTTTAGTACAATCGTTATTAAAAGGGACGCGCACTCTTCCACAACCCCATATGAATCTCAATTCTTCTTTGATGTCTCCCAGAATACAATTTGGGACCATATCACATTTCGGATTTTTGTGTGCGCACGATTATATGGAAACGTATCACCAAAGTAACACACCATTAAACACTATCGTAGTTTTACAACTGTTCAATGCTCGATCTGTAACACCATCATAATATGCATATCATTTCATGCATTGATATCGACTAGAATACTATTTTGTTTTATGCAGCAAGTACAAACATACTCAATGGCACAATACTTCTTCTTTGTTAGACAACGGTCGTGGCAAAAGCAAGACTACTTTCTCTTCAACACTATAAAAAAAATTAGTGAAATAATATCTGCTGCTGTGAGAAAAGTGTGTCACAGCAGTAGAAATACTTATCAGTACGAAATATAATCATAAACAAGTTAAAAGACACTGGTTTCTTCTTTTTAATCATAAAAAATGAGTTTTAGAAATCAAACCTTTTTAATTTTGTTCTACATAAAAAGACAGTCTAATACTGTTTGAGCAAGAGAAAATTTTGGAATATAATTTCATAGAAAGGCATGTTTTCATTGGATAGAAAGAGACTTGGGTATATTAGGGTAAATACGACAGTGTAATATCTAAGCTTATTGGTAGAATAAATCTTCAATAAGCAAGTATGACTTGTGTTACATATCTTTATTGCTGGGACTATGGTTACGATGTGAACTGGTTTTGCCGCGGATACACTTACAAGGGAATTCACATAAAAAACCACAAGCTCCGGTTTCGTCTCTATTATCCAAAAGCTGACAATACAGATGGGAATTCTTTGTTGAAATTGAAGCTTTGGATTATTTTTTAAAGCCCGGTATAACATTCAAAGATGATTCCAAAGGCATGTACTTTTAAAATGGATGAAAGAGGAAAAAAGGCCCTGACAGGCACACAAGTGTCAAACAGCTAAGAATGGATCCCACCAACCAACCAAAACACTAGTACTAAAATGCGTGGCAAGAAATCGGCCAACCGGGCTGATGTTAAGTTCCCCGGGACCAACCCTGACCACATAAATAATTGTGCCTGTCCTTGGCTAGTGTAAACAATAATAAATGACAACATTACCACACAAAAAGGCCTATGACCAAATCATAAAAATAAAAACAATAAATATGATGCTTCCCTCATATCATGAAGGTAGCATTAACACGTGGTTAATCTGTACTAGTTATCGGTACCATTGCTTCACAGAGATGACACAGTCGAGTTTCAATGCTAGGATGCATAGGGCATATACATATATTGGTTATAGAAATAGTTGCTGCTACGGAGTTAGAATTGTCATTATTATATACATTATGAAATTGCTTGGCACAATTTTATATTGCTTTTCAGACCAAAATTAATGGCCTCTAATATTAGAACAAAAACAAATCATTTTTACACACAAACATACATTACTAATGGTCATTTGCATCTTTTGAGTAACCAGTGGCAATTTCGTGTGTGCAATTTGTGTATTGTCATACAATTACAAATAAATCAAGGACAAACCAAAAAGAGGAATGAATTGTGAAAGTATATAACTGTACAAAACAAAAGAGTTTCTCTTCTTTTCGGCTAGTAGTAAAATAGCACTTGTATCACACAAACAAGTAAAAATAAAATGTAGCAGTTTGCAAATTTTTTGCATAATTACTCTAGTAGAAAATAATCTTACAAATTCTAACAGTATTATAGTCTTAAACACACTTGCGATGGAATGGACACATCTTTGATGTGACAACCAATTAAAAGTAAATGCAGCTATAAGTAAACGCTATTTTTTAGTGTAGAATACTTGAGGACATCCGATGAATGACACATAATATTTCTCAATAAGAGTCTGCTCAAACGAAAGCCCTTATCATGAAAGAAAATAAAAACGTGAAATCGAGCGCATTATTCTTAGGTGTAGAACACTTGGAGATAATATTTCTCGCTATACATGTACGTCTGCTCATAACGAAAGGCTTTATCATGAAAGCAAATGAAAAGGTGAAATAAAGAGCAGTTTTTTTAATGTAGAATACATTGTACATATCCCATCCAAATGGATTAGGGGCATTTCAGATTGCAATTGTTCATTCAGCCAACAGAGATGTAGAGTTGGGTTTCAGCTAGTTGGTTTTCTCTCGATTTCTCTATCTCAATCACGGTGAGACACGCCGGAGTGTTCAGATTTCCTCATCTCTTTCCACTTGGAAAACGGAGGTTTTTCTCACCAGAAACAAATTGATTTTAGGAGGTATGGTTTCAAGCAATCGACACCAGAAATGATGACCTGATCCATGCGCACGTAAATGGGCTTAACCGAAAAGAGAGGGTTACCGGTCTCACTGAGTGAAATGTGATACACAGCGGTACTATGTGAAGGCATCATGCTTCTACTTCAATCACCGCACAGGGGAGTGAAGGGGCGGGGGAGAGGGAGGGAGGAGAGGGAAGGGGAAGGTGATGGGCGTTGGGGAATTTGAAAGTGCTGTGCATGGGTTGTGTATAAATACCCATGCAAACAAAAATAACAGCATTTTGCCGAGAGATCTCACTTCAACCACTGCAGTGAGATGCTTTGACCGATTTCGATAGTCCTACAAAACAATCCTGCGGACCTCTTACCGACTTCTACTGACCAAAAAGAGGACTCTACTTAAGAGTGTTACTAAGTTATACCCACACCATGTACAAGAAAATAATGTGTAAAAGACAGTGTATTTTGTAAACCAGTGGCAGCATTGAAATGAATGTTATGTTATTTATGTATGCACCAGTGTACAAAGCAGGTTAGCTTAGCATGGGTAAGGGCTCAATTCTAAAATTCATGTGCATATCTGCCGTATAAACTGTTTCCCTCCAAAACATTTACATATGTTTGTTCTCCATACTCTTATACCCCTCCACAATCTTGCATACATCTTTTATAAGCACACACTATGCTCTGTTTGGAATGTGAAACCATTAGACATACATTATGCATTGTTCACAGTATAATAACTCAAAATTATGCTTCGATAGGGCTGGGGGGAAAATGTTAGTGAAAAATAGGAGTGAAAGAAGTTTGGTGACTTCTGATATACATGTATGTATAACTATAGCTAAATCGAAGAAGCAGAAAGCAAGGTCACTTCTAAGGAAAGACTTCGTGCAAAGGAGAACCAATAGAGAAGACACAGAACTTTAACTATCTAGGATGATCTATAACATCCCACAGTGTGGGTGAAATAATGAGGAAGGACAGGACATTATTCAATTGAATCTCCCTAAATCCAAGGGTTTGTCTATTCTATTAGGAAAATACTCACCTTCGAAACCCACGAATGCATTTGTGGGTATCAAAGGTGACACAATTATTTTCTATAACAGAATCTCCCCATCAAATGCAATCCGATACCTATACACAGGCATTTGTAGGTATCGAAGGTGAAGTATTTACTGTAATAGAATGAAGCATTATGATCAAAAATAGGTACAGCAATTTGCACACCTACCAAAGTTTTTGTCTTGAAAACATTATGTGTGGTTAGGCCCCTATGGTTTGAATGATGGAAAATAGGTATTGACAAATCAATGGGGAGGATGCTAAAGGCTACATGAATGTGGTTCATGAGAAGAATGCTCCAAATATCATCGAATGAAAAAATACCTTATGGTGAAGTTATCCTAAATCAAGAGGGCCCGACGTTCTAACCCTGGGCACGACCCGTTTAGGCACCTTCCTCAAAGGTCAGGCCCTCCTAAATTTTTATATTTGATTTATTTTGGGTCACTTTTAGTCAGAAAGCAGTTTTTGTTTTTTGGGGGGACATACTGCTCTAGAGAACAAAAAAACCTGTAATGACTCAGCAATCAGATGCTTGCAAACCAAGCATGGAAAAAAACACAGGCACGTTGCCCGTGAACAATGCCAGGGCGGACAATGTCTGTCACAAGACGTGTGGCGCAGATGACGACACGTGGCAGTGGTGTGACAAAGGGCGAGGTCCCCTGTGTCACGGTCACGCGGTGTCCTTGCCTGTCGGCAGATGCGGCATGTTCACTGATTGGCGCTGCCACAATGCACACTGTACGGCGGCTGACAATCAGCTCCCTGGTGGGACTGTGTTCTAGTATCGCCGTAGCCTTCAATGGGCATTGTTGCTCCTGTTTATAGAGCCCCGATGAATCGCTACAATGCATAATATTATGCCAGAGATTCAAGCGGTATGATAAGGACACATTCTACTTCAAGGATAAGATTCAAGTATGCGCGCACTCTATAAATCAGGTTGGGTTGATAATCCACACCTTACATAGTATTCTCGTGATTCAATTAGTACACTACTGAAATTCAAACCACTGAGTTGCCGAACCGCGAGAAACTCCTTTAAATAAAACAAAAAAAACTTGTATAAATAATCTTTTGAGTACTCGGTGTATTGTGCACAATTCACCTTGGCGAAAATTCGTCTTCCCCAAAATAAAAACGAATCCTCTTTGTGATGCTGCCGCCAGAGTTACAACTAATGGCTTTTAGCATCTGAATGAAAGCAGGGGTGCGATCCCTTGAGATATACGGTACGGCAAACAATGGTTGAATTGCTTCTGACTGGCACCCCCACCCCGGCAAAGATAGTCAACTATTTCGGAAGGCCGCCATCTAATAGCTGGATAACCACAGGGTCAGAGGACTGGCATTTTAAACCAGAAATCCAAGTCCAGTTGAGTCGTCTTTAGTATTTCTAATAAAGACTTCAAAATAAGAATGCAAGGTGCGGTGTGGCAAGGGCCCAATTTCATGGCACTGCTTACTGTAAGTATATGATAGAATAGAAACATTAATGAAGTAAAAATGTCTAGCTTCATGTAAGCGTATTTCATGGCCAATAATCTTACTTGCTTCGGTAAGCAAAACATGTTTCACTATACGCGCATGCGTGAATTGCTTCCCTGCCTGCAATGTAAAATAAATCTTTGCGTTGTCGTCTGCTAATTGCTGCGTTTTTCAAATTAATTCTAATAAAGGAGGTAAAACAACACTGTTGGGGGTACCTGACCCAAAGCTGCGTCGGTTAAATAATATTTCTAGGGGTTTTGTCTAAATTAGCATTCGCCGTTGAAATTTGGGTTGTTAAGTTCAACGAACGACCGCCAAATTTCTCTTTTGTTGGGTACACCAAATCTACCGTTAAGTGCGGAAGTACCGTGATAGCTTTTTTAGCGCAGAATCCTTGCTTACGCGATCCGTGAAATGAATTCTGCGCTTGCATATACAGCATCCCATAATAGGAAAATTCTGCGTTCAGCAGAGCCATGAAATTGGGCCCTGATGTTTTTGCACCATAAACCATTCCTTTGAGCACTGCCCACCATATCAACATTGTGTGATTTCAACAAATGAACTATCCACCCCTGGGACATGCATATGCACACTCAAGCTCATACATTATGTACATGGTCTTCAGCAATCCAATCTACATACTGGTAAGAACACAAAACACTTTCACCAACAAGTGTACATTTCTCGACTGATAAAAAATTTCAGTTATACAAACCCTTTCCTTTGGAGACTTAATTTGATGTTTGGATCAAGGAAAATGTACTTCAACAAGGGCTCACCCAACACCCAACTTGACAAGTAATCCTGGTTTCAAAGAATCTGCACTAGAAAGCAGGAGTCATAGGTTCGAATTCCATTTGCGCCGCCTGTACTTGTTCAGCAGGCAATCGGGCAAAAGCACCGAGTGCATAGTGCTGGATAATACATCGAGTAGGGCAAACCAGTGTAGTAGTTGGGAAAATCTTTATACCCATTAAGGGGTTTACAGTAAGCCAACCATTTTCATGGGTTTTTACGTAAGCAGGTTCAATATACGGCCTGAGACAGCACAGAATAAGTCAGAGATATCTGACGGAAACAACTGTGAAATGACGGGAAAAAAAGTTAACTTCAGACTACGAGCAGGCTTTGCACGCATCTTCGCATCTTGCGGTAGGCAGACGAACATAGGGAGTGGAGATCAAATAAATGGGAAGGGAAATCACTGGGGATAGATGTGCTGAGAGTAATTCATGTCTATGGAGGGAAGGCAGCCCCTGCCAGATTTAAAGACTATTGACTCCTCTACCGATCCATTGCTGCTAAATGTCAGGTCAGCATTGCCCTCCAAAATGCATGAGATCTGGGATCTTGGGACGTCGGGAGACAGAGGGGGGAGAGAGAGAGGGAGAGGGTGATGGAGAGGGAGAGGGAGAGGGAGAGGGAGAGGGAGAGGGAGAGGGAGAGGGAGAGGGAGAGGGAGAGGGAGAGGGAGAGGGAGAGGGAGAGGGAGAGGGAGAGGGAGAGGGAGAGGGAGAGGGAGAGGGAGAGGGAGAGGGAGAGGGAGAGGGAGAGGGAGAGGGAGAGGGAGAGGGAGAGGGAGAGGGAGAGGGAGAGGGAGAGGGAGAGGGAGAGGGAGAGGGAGAGGGAGAGGGAGAGGGAGAGGGAGAGGGAGAGGGAGAGGGAGAGGGAGAGGGAGAGGGAGAGGGAGAGGGAGAGGGAGAGGGAGAGGGAGAAGCAGAGGAAAAGACAGAGGCGGAGACAGAGACAGAGGGAGAGGGAGAGAGAGGCAGATGCAGAGACAGAGGCAGAGGCAGAGGCAGAGGCAGAGGGAGAGACAGAGGGAAAGAGAAAATGAGAGGCAGAGGCAGAGACAGAGGCAGAGGCAGGGGGAAAGAGAAAGGGAGAGGGAGAGAGAGACAGGGACAGGGACAGGGACAGGGACAGGGAGAGGATGAGGGAAAGATAAATGGAGAGGGAGAGGGATAAGGAGAGAGAGGGAGAAGAAGAAAAGGGAGGGGAGGGAGTGGGAAGGGGTGGAGGGGAGAGGTGGATAGACAAAAAAGTAAGAAAGAGACAAAGAAGAAAAAAGAGAAGACAAAAAGAAAGAGAAACAAACATAGAAAGAGAGACAAAGTGAGAGAAAAAGAAGGGGATAGGGAGAGACAGGGACAGAAAAAAACACTTAGTAAGAAGGTGACTGTCCTGGCATCGCTGACATCCCTCAAGTATGTCTGGTGAAGGAATGGACTTGAAATACAATTGATCGGAGTGCCAGTTTCAGCTAACTCCGCCGATGTAGTGGAAAAAAACGCACACGCACCCGAATTCCCCACCCAGTCCATAATTATAGCCTCATAGAAGAAAAAAAATCAATTCCCACTGTTTGAAATGTGTCATGTTATGTACCCCCTGTCCTGCATATGGTGGAGGGGAAGAGTGTTGTATGACATCTCAGAAAGAACTCAGATTGATACTGGCTTCCATAGGCCTAAATAATGGCAAAGGACCCAACAAAAGTAACAAATACATTTGCTTCGAAAGGTAGATGCTTCGAATGATAACACTTTTACAAAGAGAACCTTAACGGAAGATCCAATTCAAATTTTCATGGTAAAAAACTGCTTTCCACGGAACCCCAAACAATGAGAAAGCTGTGAGTGCTACATTAGAATTGTGCGTATTTCTTTGGTACGGACAGGCTTAATACTAAGGATATTATTATATGTATTCTCAAAACATGGAGCCTTGTGCGCGGGTTTTAGTCAGCTTGCCTGTCCAAGTTCTATTTGACAGGCAGCGAGACCCAGAAGTGGCTCGGTCCTCCAAAGCCACTTCCAAAACATCCAAAGTTTCTCTACTGTATGCTCACGAGAGAGTTGCATGCGGTTCAAGAGAGTTGTAGATTTAACATGATGTTTGCGTCGAGGAGAATGGAATTCAATGAGGGTTTGTCCCGCTCGACGGAGTTGTGAATTGCAAGAGAGTTGCGTCCAAATAGAGACTTGAATTCCACGTCGGTATGTACATTGTAGCATCAGTTTTGTTCGGGCAGGGGCGGGGGAGGAGGTCGGTTTCTTAAACCATCAAAAATCTCTGCCTTTGAGAAAGGTCCTGCTAGGATCGAAACGTCAGGCCCACTAAATTTTGACATCACAATTTGTCCTCACAATCTTCTTAAATATCAGGAGCATATCAACGACGAAGCTTAGATGTACTCGGTAGACGTTCTCCGTGATGGGAGTGTCAAGATCAAACTTCCTTCTTTCTACCGATGGATCACACATTGCTATGAATCCAGGAAACCTCTGCCGTTTGCAAACGTGTGTTTGAGTTCAGATATTGCTACACTCTGCCAGTGACTTCTGGGCACCATATGTATCTATGGGTGGATTTCACAAAGCCTTACGATGCATAAGCCACTGTTAAGTTTACTAAGCTGGCACAGTTTCTGTATGTTGCTGACGGTAATGTGATTGATCATAAGCTATGATGGGTCTGTTATGCTGGGTTTGATGAAATCGACTACATTGTATTCGTGTGTATACGTTTACGGATAAGTAAGTTATTTCATCTGGTATTATTTTTACTATTTTGTTATTATGTACTGAGGGCCTCTATGAAAAGCAGTGCTGTGCATTGATTGGAGCTTACCCTCATTAAATATTACTCAAATAAATTACTCAAATAGGCCACCTCAGAGGTCTTACAAAAACCTCCAAATGCCTTTTTTTGTCCGTCCATCAGAACCTGAGGCCTATTTCAGACAGATACTTAAGCGTGAAAAATGGGCTGAGAACCGTCATTCTTCCTCGGGATTACGATCAACCTGTGGTGTGATGTCAATTGCTTTTGAGCTGTATTCCACTCTTCTTTACTCAGTATGACACAAAAGTAAAGTCTGGGTTGGCAAGGTGATCCTAAGAATCATGAGTTGTTATTGTGTTTCAGCGATTTTTGCGTCCGAGGTTGATAGCCACAGCTTCCAATGCAATGCCAACGGAACAACAGTGTAAGGCAGTAACTGTCCCATAGGAATTGCGACTGGTAATTTGATAGCCTTTTCATGGCAAGGGTATTTCTGTGCAGAAGTGAGCTCAGTGGCGCTATGTACAATGCTTGCTGTCTCTTGATGACTGGCAGAGCTCGCATGTCCAAAATGGTTGAGCTCACCGGCACCTCTCTGAGCCACACTCACTCTGGAAACTAGCCACGCCCATCAGCCCCTGACATTGCAACACACATTCTACATTAGGAATCCACCTTGCAAACCTTCAAATGTCATCTGGTGTTGGCGACTCTTCTCAGAGCCACACTTCTTCTCGAAAGCGATTTGCACGTACAGTATGCACAGGGTATCGCTGCAAATTTCCCCGCATTCTGAATATATATGAGATTTGAAGGTTTGCATGGTGAGAATAATATCAGGATGAATAGGTTTGCGCAGACACCATGTAAATTCTCTTTTGTGAGTAAGTGTGGTTCTGAAAAGAAGCAAAGGAACTCGACGTTTCGAACAGTATACTCTGCTCGTCTTCTTCCTGAAGACGAGCAGAGTATACTGTTCAAAACGTCGAGTTCCTCCGGTTCTTTTCAGAACCACACTTACTCGCAAAAGAGAGTTTACATGGTGTCTCCGCAAACCTATGCATCCTGATTCTGAATATAGCACAGAAAAATTCAAGTCTCATCTGTACCCTGGTACATGTAATTTAAAGCGGCAACATCACAGACTGACAGTTCGAACCGACAGCTGGCATTTCTACACACACAAAGTGATACCACAGATGCGTAAGATAACAGTGCTAGTCCAACTGCTGAAAAATGTTGCTGAGTAGCACGCACTGTAACAGAACCCCAGATAACTCACAAGCAAGATTATGCACATGGTGTCACTGCAAAACCTCTTTAACCGTTGTGAGTCTCTAACCCCCCCCCCTCCCCCTCAAGCAAAACATCAATATCTCATGAGGAGACTGCATGAGGAGAATTGCTCAGGCATTGGCAGAGACTCTTGAGGCATCGGGCTGATGACATTGCCGAAGGGTGGATTTAGTCGGCCAATCTGGGACGGACAGGGTTGAGCATTGCCATGATTGCTGCTGGTGTGGGTGAAGTGGCACGAGAGGAGGGTTGACGGCTCATCAGAGGGCCACTCCAAGGTGTCAGGACAAATTACACGGCGACCAAACCCTTTAAATACCTCTTCCCCACCACTCGCTTACCGTAGTTCCCGGAAAATTCATCTTCAAGAAAAAGGATCTGACGTTTTGATCCTCGCAGCGACTTTCTGCCTTTGGGAGAAGGTCCAGTTAGGATTGTCATTTCCTCTACGTTTTTTGAGAGTAGCGTTTTGGTCCTTTAAGTCTGCATGCAGATTGTAACCTTTTTGTGTGTTACATTCCACCACATGGAAAAAGGAAACCAGGAAGGCCCAGGACACTGTAGTTGCAGTATATATACGACAACTAATGGGAGACTATGAAGGGATGCAACAACCAAATGATATTGCCAACTCTGCTCAAGACCGCAGTGGTTGGAGACAGCTTGAAGTTGCCTGCTATGCAGCTGACTGATGGTGATGATGGTGATGATGGTGATGATGGTGATGATGGTGATGATGGTGATGATGGTGATGATGGTGATGATGGTGATGATGGTAATGATGGTGTTGATGGTGATGATGGTGATGATGGTGATGATGGTGATGATGGTGATGATGGTGATGATGGTGATGATGGTGATCATGGTGATGATGGTGATGATGATGATGACGGTGACGATGGTGACGACGGAGATGATGGTGATGATGGTGATGATGGTGATGATGGTGATGATGGTGATGATGGTGATGATGGTCTGATGGTGATGATGGTGATGATGGTTTGATAGTGATGATGGTGATGATGGTAATGATGACGGTGATGATGGTGATGACGGTGATGATGGTGATGATGGTGATGATGGTGATGATGGTGATGATGGTGATGATGGTGATGATGGTGATGATGGTGATGATGGTGATGATGATGGTGATGATGGTGATGATGATGGTGATGATGGTGATGATGGTGATGATGATGGTGATGACGGTGATGATGTGTTACTTTAACCACCTCGTGCCGTGCCGATATGAGTGCCGCTTGCGCTGACCCAAATAAACATGATTATTAGGATAGCGATTCAAACTCCACTTGGTGCTTGAGGGACTGCAAAAAAGTGGGATTTGAATCACGATTCAGACTTCAATATTAGTTTGACTTTTCTAAGTAATCATGCTTACATGTATTTGCAACGCAGTGTGTGTGGCAGCGCTCCACTAATTGCACCATTTTGTTTAAAATCCCATAATGCACCGCTCGTGCTCTGACTGACAGGAAGTGCCATGCTTACTTAGATGTCTCCCTGCATGGGACACCACCACCATTTGACCACAACTGCGAACCAAAATCGGCTCTCGTATGTCGCGATTTTTGAATCATGATTCAAATTGCAATTATTTGCACTGTGGAAATGGCACTATTGCAGCAGTTTAAGAAAGGGTTTGTCAAATTCAGCGTTTGATTGGCTCTATGTGATCAGTGCTTTGCACCAAGCCTACAACACCTGCTGTGCAGGCACCTTACCCACGTATCTGCCTAGATGGTCCTATCTTGATTCAAGTAACCCCCTTAATCTTTTAACTAGTAATAAGTTACAAATTATAAGTTACAAGTAACTAGTTACTAGTTACAAGTCATAAGTTACAAGCAACTAGTTACTAGTTACAAGCAATTAGTTACAAGCTATAAGTTACAAGTAACTATTACTAGTTACAAGCTATATGTATAAGATACAAGTAACTTTTTACAAGTTATAAGTCAAAAGAAAATCTGACTGGAAACAACTTAAAGCCCCTACACAACATTGGTAAGATCGAAAAACAGAAATGTTCACAGATTTACATGAAACTTATACAGTTTGAAGATGGTTATAGTAGAAACCTCTCACTGAAACATTTCTGCCTAAAATGTTGTATTTTGGCAGAAATTAGTAAAAGAAATAGTGTACGTCTCACCGAGATCTAAACTATTTTTCGGAACGGTACGGCGTTGAATGCAGCATTTTCGCAAAACAAAAGAAGCGGTTTTCGAGATTTTCTCGAGACTCGGTTGGCGGATTGAGCTGAAATGTTCACAGGTGTGCTATTTCATGCACATGTTGGATGTTATTCTTTGACCTCGACCAATGTTGTGTACGGGCTTTAATGTGACTGGCCAGAAATTGTAGGGGGATGGCGGATGGACGAACGGCTATAAAATGCACCAGGGTGTTTGGGCACGTGTCTGCCTGGTGATGTACAGCACATATGCGGCGGCGATGAGCATGTGGGCGATGGGAGCTTTGTAGGCTGGACCCACAGCCGCCCCACTCTTGGCTGAGGCAAGAACAGGCAAGCCAACTCCAGGCACGGTGGCAGCGGCGGCAGGGGTGCTGGTGGCTGGACCGAGGTCGTCCTGCAGGATGGGCAACGCATCCCTCCAGCCACGCTGGAGCTGGCCAGAGAGGCGGCCAATTAGCGGCCCGTTCTCCGGCCGGTCGGCCACGTTGACGTCCTCCAGCGGGTCCCGGTCATAGAGGTAAAGCTCTCTGGCCAGTGGCTGTCCCCAGGCCACCGAGTAGCTGGTGTTGTTGAAGGCCAGCCACTCGGAGTAGCGGCACTTGTCCGTCCGCATGGAGTAGCCCATGATGCTTATCAGTGCCAGGGACGGCGTGTTGGTCTTGTGCGAGGGGTAGAAGGTAGGCCGCGGGTACTGGCTGAAGGTGGCGTTCTTCCAGCGGCCAAACTTGAGGTCGGTGGGGAGGCCGGCCGCCTGGTTGATGACCGGAACCAGACTGACGCCTTCCGTGCAGAAGGTGGCGTTGGGGACGTCCGGCGGGCAGAGGGGTGGTACGGGCAGCCCTGCCAGCTCGGCCAGGGTGGGGAAGACATCCGTCAACTCCACCAGCTCGTCACTGACCAGGCCAGGAGAGAGACGGCGTGGGGCTGGATCCCCATTGCCGTCCACACTCCTCCGCTCCAATGGCCGGCCACCTTGGTGGACCTGCTGGCCATGCCTACCTTGGTGGCCTTGCCTACCATGGTGGCCTTGCCTACCATGGTGGCCTTGGTGGCCTTGCCTACCTTGATGGCCTTGCCTACCTTGATGGCCTTGGTCACCTTGTCTACCTTGGTGGAATTGGCTTTCTTGGTGGCCTTGGCTTTCTTGGTGGCCTTGGTGATGGCCTTGGGTACTTTGGTTGTGTTGACTTCCTTGGCCACCTTGGTCACCTTGCTGGCCTTGGCTACCTTGGTTGCCTCCTTGTGGCCCCTCGAAGGGACTGATGAGTGGGAATTTGTGGCGATGCAGTGGTCTGTGCCTGTCTGTCAGCCCCGGCACGTGGAACATGAGCGGGACTTGAGTGGCCGAGGCAAAGTTGCTGTACTTGGACCACTCCTGGTGCTCCCCTAACTGCCAACCTGCGAACAGCATGGAAGAAACCAACCAAATTACTTGTATTCCACTCCACTGACTTACAATACAAACTCACTCAGGACTCCAGCACAGATACAACTGCCGCACTGCCACATACACTCCCCTACCTCTGGCTCTCTGACTCCCATGGCTTCAATGCGCTGATTAGACTTGAGCAAGTCCATGGGGCTTCCGGACACTGATACTCGGATCATGGCAGAAGCTCTCTCCTGGTGGAGGGACTGTTATCTCAGGATCCAAATGTCAATAATGTATCACCTCCCAACGGAGAATGTAATGCCCCAAAAGCTCTCACCAATCACGTATTACCTCCAAATGGATAATGTTACTGATACATCATTGTCACTGATGCATCGAATTTCCTACAATATGCGTCAACTTGTGTTACATTATCAGTCCATGATACAGTATTGGTCAAGTGGTGAAACATTATCTATTGGTGTTACATGAGAGGTTGGTTATTACATACTCAGTTGTAACAGCTTGTAAGAAAGGACCTGCTCATATCAAAGACACTCTACATTTTGGGCAATTGTGCATTTTGATCATTCAAGTCAGTTCAAAGCAGTTTTTGGACTCCTTTGAAGATGGAATTTGACAATGATTTACCAAGACGGTTGGGCCAAAATTCATGGAGCCGCATAAGCGTGAAAATCTGCAAAGCATGAAAAGTATTCCTTGTGTTAATGAGATTACAAACCGCATTGCGATGTGATGTCAATTGCTTTTGACTTTTGTTTTCCACTCTTCTTTACTTAACAATGGAAGAAGAGTGAAGTTTGGGTTGGCAAGGTGATCCTATGAATCATGAGTTTTTGTGCTTAAGCAAATGTTGGCCTTTAAGCAGCTCTATGAAATTGGCCCCTGATCTCATTCAGGGAAGCTCTCAGCAAAGCATTGATATCATAGATATAATATGAGCCTGACGTTTCGATCCTAGCAGGATCAGTAAGCAGTTTGCAACATTTTTGTATATCAGATATAATATGAATTTGCACCAAGGAGAATGAAACTCGATGAGGCTTTTGCCATGCAATAACCTCAACCAGATTGAGGTCAAATGGTTGAAACGCCTGCACTAGAGCGCAGGAGTGGTGGGTTCACATCCCACCCGAGATGCTTGTGTTTTTCAACAAGGCTTTGCACTACTTAACCTGTAATCAAACACTGTATGCTCAGTGCTTTGAATGACTGCCTGCTGAACAACAATCCAGGCAGCTTGGGGCGGGATACAAACCAGCAACTCACGATTTCTAGTGCAGACGTCTTAACTATTGGACCATCGAACTGGTTGAGGTCGTGTGGTGGATTCCAATATGTAAAGCGGCAGGTACCGTGTTGCATTATAGATTTCATTTGATTTCGTATAACATTGATAAACCCCGCCAAAGACTAGTTGACTATTTGGGAAGGCCACCATCTACGGGCTGGATAGCCCAGATGGTAAGAACACTGGTACGCCAAACCAGCAGTCTCGGGTTCTAGTTGACTATTTGGGAAGGCCACCATCTAAGGGCTGGATAGCTCAGATGGTAAGAACACTGGTACGCCAAACCAGCAGTCTCGGGTTCAAGTCCCTGCCAAGTTTTCTTTGCCATTGTTTAAAACAATTGTTTGAAAGTTCCCACTCAGGTTTTCCTTCATTTGTTACACAATGATATTATCTAATGATTTAATATGATCTAGTATGTCTACGTTTCTTTTCAGCAGGCAGGTTAACAGGCAAAGCATTGATCATACCAGTGCCAACCAGTGGGGCAAGACAACCCCTCGCTGATATACAAGCCCCTGGTGCACGGCAGAGACAATCTGCTTGCCTCAGATATGTATCAGATGCAGCAAGGCTCTGCACTTTCTCCTCTGCCTTTGAGACAAGGACTCTTAGAATGGGAAGGGGTGGGAAGGGACGGGAATACAGGGAGGAGGACATCACTAAAGCTTAACCTTATCAAATTCCCATCCCCAGGGTCACTGAATAAATCTCAGGAAACTCCTCTCCCTCCCTACCCCAATTTCCTCCTTGAAAAAGCCCCCCCCCCCACCCCAAAGAAAACAAAAACGCATCGGTAATGCTATTTCATAAAAAAAGATCCAAAAGATATCACAGCGTGACACACAAACAAAAAGACAAACCTGGTTACAATTTCAACCCAGCCTTCACTTAACTCCTGCAATCCTTACAGGGCCGGCAAGAGGATTTGATCAAGCAGGAGATAGAAACAGTGAGGCAATGGCAGGAGAAGGAGAGAGAAGATGGAGGGAGGAGATGGAGGAGAAGATTAAAGGAAGAGATGGAGGGACGAGTGGAGGGAGGAGGTGGAGGAGACAGAGGGAGGAGGGAGGAGAAGGGGAGAAGAGGAGATGGAGAAGGTTGAGGAGATGAAGGGAGAAGACGGTGGGAGGAGGAAACAGGGAGAAGATGGATGGAGGAAGATGGAGGTAGGAGGTGGTGGAGGGAGGAGATGGAGATAGGAGATGAAAGGGAGGAGGAGATGGAGGGAGGAGGAGATGGAGGTAAAGAGAAGGGGGTAGTAGATGGAGGCAGGAGGGGAGGGAGGTAGAAAGAGGTGGAGGTAGGAGGAGATGGAGGGAGGCGATGGAGGTAGGCGATGGAGGTAGGAGATGGAGGTAGGAGATGGAGGCAGGAGGGGAGAGAGGTAGAAGAAAAATGGATACAGGAGGAGATGGTGGCAGGAAGAGATGGAGGTAGGAGGAGATGGGTGGAGAAGAGGGAGGGAGGAGGAGGTGGAGGGATGAGATGGAGGGAGGAGATGAAGGGAGGAGATGGAGGGAGGAGGAGATGGAGGGAGATGGTGTAGGAGATGGAGGGAGGATGGAGGATGGAGGGAGGTAGAAAGAGATGGAGGTAGGAGACGGAGGGAGGAGATGGAGGGAGGATGAGATTGAGGAAGGGTGAGATGGAGGGAGGAGATGGAGGGAGGAGATGGAGGTAGGAAGAGATGAAGGCAGGAGATGGAGGGAGGCAGGAGATGGAGGAAAGAGGAGATGGAGACAGGAGATAGAGGTAGGAGGAGATGGAAGGAGGAGGAGATGGAGGGAAGAGTAGATGGAGGGAAGAGGAGATGGAGGCAGGAGATGGAGGGAGGAGGGGATGGAAGTAGGAGGAGACGGAGGCAGGAGATGGAGGGAATAGGAGATGGAGGCAGGAGATGGAGGTAGGAGGAGATGGAGGTAGAAGCAGATGGAGGCAGGAGATGGAGGGAAGAGGAGATGGAGGGAAGAGGAGATGGAGGGAGGAGGAGATGGAGGTAGGAGGAGATGGATGCAGGAGATGGAGGGAGGAGGAGATAGAGGCAGGAGATGGTGGGAGGAGGAGATGGAGGCAGGAGATTGAGGGAGGAGGAGATGGAGGCAGGAGATGGAGGCAGGAGATGGAGGCAGGAGATGGAGGCAGGAGATGGAGGCAGGAAATGGAGGCAGGAGATGGAGGTAGAAGGAGATGGAGGCAGGAGATGGAGGGAAGAGGAGATGGAGGGAGAAGGTGGAGGGAGGAGGAGATGGAGGCAGGAGGAGATGGAGGCAGGAGGAGATGGAGGCAGGAGGAGATGGAGGGAGGAGATGGAGGTAGGAGATTGAGGGAGGAGATGTAGGTAGGAGGAGATGGAGGGAGGAGGAGATGGAGGGAGGAGGAGATGGAGGGAGGAGGAGATGGAGGGAGGAGGAGATGGAGGGATGAGATGAAGGGAGGATGAGATGGAGGTACGAGGAGATGGAGGTAGGAGGAGATGGAGGGAGGCAGGAGATGGAGGCAGGAGGAGATGGAGGTAGGATGAGATGGAGGGAAGAGGAGATGGAGGCAGGAGATGGAGGGAGGAGATGGAGGTAGGAGGAGATGGAGGTACAGTAGGAGGAGATAGAGGGCAGAGGAAAACAAGTTAATAATCTGTTGATACCTCAACGCGATCAATCCAACCCGATCAATCCAATTCTTCTTTTCCCTAGAGAAAAAAGCCTGAGGAAATCGAAGTGATTACTCGGTAGTCTGCCTGAAACTGGCTGGATTTTTTTTTTTTCCAATTTCAAATCAGGCAGGGGGATGTTGGTTTTTGTTTATCTTTCCAATCTTGCCTGATCCTATCTACTGACCATGATCCCCCAGCAGGGCAATGACGGTGTTCTCGGCCAAGCCTTCCTCCTCCAGGGTATGGAGTACCCTGCCCACCTGGTAGTCAATGTAGGACGTGGTGGCGTAATAGGCTTGCCTCATCAGGAACTGCCCGGAGAAAGAAACAAGCAAGGGTCAGAATCTATCAGGCAAGGGTTCTTTCTATTTGGCGCAGGGGGGCTGCACACTTGGTTGAGATGCTTGGAGGAGATACATTGATATTAATACATTCTAATTGATAAATGTAAAGAAATATAACCTTTTTTGCTTGTCGTTTTCAAGAGGTGGCTTTCTTAAAAGAGACGGTAAAAACATCTATCTTCATAGATATCAATACATTATAAATATAAGATAGTGCAAGGTTTACAGAAACACCATTGTGTGTTTTTTTTTTTTTTTTTTTTCAAGAGGTGGGGTTCTCAAATGAGCCGATAATAATATATCTACATGTATCTACATAGATATTAATACATGTACATTCCAATTCACTGTACTTAAAGTTATATAAGTTAATACAAAAATCTGTTGTAAACTGCTCACTGACTAGAATGACCTGCAATACATAAATCTCAAAATTTAGAGGGCCTGACGCTTCGATCCTAGCAGGACCTTTCTCAAAGAGCCTTTCCTAGCAGGACCTTTCTTTAAGAAAGTTCCTGCTAGGATCAAAACGTCAGGCCCTCTAACTTTTGGGATAAAGATATATAAGATAGTGAGGTTTTCGGGAACACCATCATGATTGTCTTTTTTCAAAAGGTTTGGTTTTGGAAAAAAAATGGTGAGTACATATCTTATTTGTAATCTTGACAAAGACAATGTGACTGGATAATCCAATTTTCCAAAAATGTACAAAAGTTCCTGGTCAGATGTTCCTTTCATATGTTTGGGTAAAGAACTCAATATTTCAACCAAGATGCTTTGGCTAATGAGGAGTGAGTTAAGTACATAATAAGAATAAAAATAATAATAAAAAATTGATATAAATTGAAAAGGAAAACTTTAACTGGACTAGTGGTCGATTTCATGAAACCCATCGTAACTTATGATCAACTGCAAGGAGATGCACAGAAACCATATTATTATGACCTATGGTTATCAATTGTTCCGATACGATGCATCGTAAGGCTTTGTGAAATCCACCCCAGGACTTGAACCTGAGACCTCTTGCAGTCAAGATTAACGTATCAGTGCTCTTCCATCTGAGCTATCCAGCCCTTAGATGGTGGCCTTCCGAAATAGTCAACTAGTCTTCGCCATTTTTATAAATTGTTCAAAGTTCCCAGTTTTTCCCTTGTTTATTTGACAATAATTGATATGATTTATAATGCGCGAAATCAACTCTGTAGCCTACAGTGGTCTGGGCGCTGTTCTCCTACTCAGAGCCACGCTCTTTCGACTTTTGAGAAATAAAAAATAAAATCCTGGGAGAAAGAGAAGAAGGTCCTGCTTCGACCCAAAGTTCTTCAGGCCCTCTGGCTTCTTCAAGATTAATCTATTTATAATCATGACAGTGACGAGTGGCATGATTACGGGTCTCCAAAGACCCCAGGCTACAGAGCGGACCCTTTGAAACTTTCCCTGGTTACGAGCTGCAATTGGATCGGCGAATTGCAGATTAAACTGGCCCAAGAAATTCAGAGACTGATGTTGATGGGGTCCAGAGGGATGGACCCTCTAAAAAGAACTGTCACCGGACCAGTCATTTCAAATGATCAGACGTGGGGGTTTTTTTTGGGGGGGGGGAATGAAAGAAACCAACGAGACTATTGATGGTGTGCAGGGCGTGAGGTAGCAGCTCAGAGACAGAGGAGTGTGGAGGAAAGATGCTCACAGCTCAATTCCTCACCAGGAGATGAGGAAATAGATCTAGACAGATAGAGAATGAGGTTGACACTTTGATTCAAATTAGCAAGGTATGGGATCCATTTGCGATCTAAATCTCGGCACTATTGGATCCTCAAAAGGGCTGACATAGTACAGAGGAACGTCATTATAACGAACATCCCGGGATACATAACAATTGTTGATATAGCGGTCGTTTGTTATAGCAACTGCGGCCACATATTTTGTACACACAAATTGGGCATGTTCGCTAAGGCCGAAAATTCGGTCTATCGGCATTTATTGTTGCGACGTTCCGCTGTATGGGGAGAGCTCCACAAAAAAGAAGAAATGTCCAGTGCCATAAACATCACACACCGTGTGAAACCAGAGTGATATACAGGCCGCATATCCACGGACATAAAATCGGGAGCCAAAGGGCATGTTCGCTACAGCCGAATGTTCGGTATATCAGCATTCGTTATAGCGACATTTCACTGTAAATGTCTGTACAAACATAAAACATGCATTCCATATCAATATATTGTCTCTATGTATGTGTGTACCAATGTTGCTTTCTATGCTATTTCTGGTTTTTCACAATAAGGATAAACTTTTTGGAATATTTTCTATTACCTGCTTATCATGCAAAAGGGGCAGTTCCAGCCTTATGAACTTTACACTTTGGATAATTATTTTGTGCAAATTCAAAAGGTCATAGATATAACATGATGTTTGCGTCGAGGAAAAATGCAATTCATTGAGATTTTGCCCTAATTGCTCGACGTGATAAACACCGAGTGCTCAGTGCTTTGCCTTTATCAGGCATCGGGCAAAGCACTGAGCAGTGAGCGCTCAGTGATTATCACATCAAGCAAGGGCAAAACCTCAATGAATTCAAAAGGTCATTAAAATCAGACAACTTTTCACCCTAGGGTAATCTTAAGCCATGAGTGCATTTTATGCCTAAACAAAAAGGAATGAGGGAACAAATAAATGAATGAATGAATGAACGAATGAACGAACAAACGAACGAACGAAAAAGTGAGCCAGAAAATGAAGGAACAAATAAATGAACGAATGAATGACTCAACTAATGTCTGAACGGATGAACGAATGAATGAATGAATGTGTGAGGGGATGAAGAAACAAATGTTACAAATATTCTTATCCAAAAAATGGTAAATTGCTGAATACTGTACGTCTTCATTCTTGTTGGCTCTCATGGGGAGCAAGCAACAGTTAGTTAGGGAAGGCTGGGTCTCCCATCCCACTCTCCCAAACCACGGCACCAAATTTAGATCAATTTGAAAGTCAAATTCAAGAGGCAAGCACACACTGCAATGATATGAGAGAATATGACGGGCCCATCTTTTTTTGTAACTGTGAAAGCCCGTTAGTGTTAACAACCAAGCCAAATTAACCACACAACTCGCAATGGGACTTGGCAGACAGACGCCCACATGATTTACTGCAACAAAAGGCAAATTAGGCTAAACAGGGTGGAATAACCAGCACCTCCTGTCTTATGTGCAGGGGAGAGGGAGGGAGGAGAAAGGCCCACAGTCTCCCCAGGAATCAGTGTGAAGAATGGACTGATATCATTTACTGATCTATGCTACACCTCTCCCCAACGATGGATGGATGGCACGGAGGGGGCTGAGTTTATGGGGCCCCAGTCTACAGAATGAGTAAACATGCATCTTCTGCCATAAGAAGCAGCCCGTGAATCATGACAAGAATCACAAGCTCACTAACATACTACAACTTTAAACATGTGTGCTCCAATTCCAAACGGTCGATGGCTCGGTACTGGAAAGGTGGGCAGCCGTTAGTTCTGGTGAAGGGCCCTAAAAGTTCATCTGTCTACCGAAGCCCCCGGGGCCAGTGAATCCAGCTTGACTGGCCAGTAAACCCACCGACCAGCCATGGCTTGCATCATACTGCCATTCATCATTCTCATTTTATAGCTCACTCCTGTCCAGCTTCCGCTTTTGTTGCAAAATCTTACACCTTTCTTTTCCCCATGACTATTTAATTTTTGCAGCTGACGACAGACACTCAATGTGAACTTCCGCCTTGCTCAAAAGAGAAATTCCAGTCCTGCGTTGGTCAAGTGTTTGGGCAACGTTTTTGTGGAATTTCATATCCAAAAATTGAGGCTACTTTAAGAGCAAAAGCTAATTTGCACCTAGTATCTGTCATGTCTGTTACCAATAAAATCAAATATTTGTTCTCCAATAGACCAAAGAACAACCATCAAAAATTGGGAGGGGCTGACATTTAGATCCTAGCAGGACCTTTCTAAAAGGCCTTGGAAGCTGTCTCAAAGGCCTTTTAGAAAGGCCCTGCTAGGATGGAAATGTCAGGCCCTCCTATTTCTTGATATTTGCATTTTGGTCATTTAAGTCAGTGAGCAGTTCGCAATTTACAGTATTGCATATTAATCAAAATGAAAACTAGTTAATAAATGTATTTTGTTTTAATTCTCAAAAAAAAAAAAGCCATTTTGACTGGAGATTGGAGGCGTCAAACCCTCAGATAATTGAATGAGTTTAATCATCTGAATAGTTTAAAAGCGGGGTTGTGATCCCTGGAGACATACAGCTAGTGGTTGAATTGCTTCTGACCGGCGCCCCTACCCTGGCAAGGACTACGGGGGTAGTTGACTTTTTCGGAAGGTCACCATTGAAGGGCTGGATAGCTCAGAATGTAAGAGCACTGGTATGTTTTTCCAGACGTCTCGGCTTCAAGTCCCGGTCCAGTCCAAGCTTTAGATGCCAATTTCTCAATTCATTCAGAAGTTCCCTGTCAGTTTTCCCTTTGTTTGTTTGATTTTGATAAATTGATAAATTACCAGAGCTCTATGGTTTAGATTGTTATATTTGAGATCATTTCAGTCTGTATTAGCAACATCATGTTTAGTTTTATGTACTGTTACTGGAGAGGAAATCCACAGAATTCTCTGGAGATTTTCTTTGAGGAAATTAGAAACCAACAATCAGTCACAGTCAGCCAAACAATTGGGCCCAAATTCTTCTGTCCCCTACCAAATCTGACAGCCAATTAATGAGGGAAAATCCTTCATTTTTCTTGATAAATAAAACAGTCAAAGCACCCATCCTTTCATCATTCCCCCCCCCCCACCCGATCACTCACTTGGTTTCATTTCAACTACTGTGTTCAAAAACATATCACGTACTTCTGTTTTCATCTCTGCTTCTCTGAGCATGTATTTGAAGAGTCAGACAAATCAAGGAAAAGGTGACAGGACATCGCATAATACATGTAAACAAGATTGAAAAATGGCAAAGAAAACTTTGACTGGACCGGGACCTGAAGCAGAGACATCTAGTTTGAGCATCTCTCCTTCGTTATTTCCTTTCCTACTACTTTCCACCTCTGATTCCTTCCCTACTGCTTGCCCTTCCATTTGATCTCCCCCTGGTCTGTCTACCAGCTTTCCTCCTGTGATCCCGTGGCTACTGCTTGGTCTTCCCTTTAATTTCGCACTGGTCTGTCTATCAGCTTTCCTACTTCGGTCATTTCCCTACTGCTTGCCCTCCCCTTTGATCTCTTCCTAGTCCAATAACTTTCCTCTTTTGTCTGCCTCCTCTCATCTGCATCCCCTTGTTTCGCCCACATTTGTCTGCGAATGGTCCTGAGACAGATACTTCAGACCCTCTGAACGTCTGAAATCTGCAATTTGATCATTTAACTCACTATTGTTTGTAGCACTTTGTGCATGTCTTCGCCATATCCCGCATGTGCATATCCTGCCACAGCACTACAGAGTACCTTGTCTGCTCTTCACCCTTCCAATTGGTGCCTCTCAAAATAGTCCATCATCTTTGCTAGGGGTGGTGGGCACCAGTCAGAAGCAATTAGCCATTAACTGGAGTGTAACTCTATGAACTGCTTCCCCCTTTTCATCGGAGTCAAACCACTAAACCACTACAAGTGGTTTTCATAGGGGGTGGTTAATGGATTAATAATTGCTTCTGAGTGGAGCCCTCCATCCCCCTCCAAAAAAACCTGAAAGCCACGCAAATACACAGCAGTTGGCAGTTTCGGAAGGCCCACTTAAAATTGGTTGAGTGCTGGTACTGTGCATTTACCAACAGTTTGGCTCCAAAAGTCCAAATACTCGTGTACTTCAATGAATGTTCTAGGCTCTTTGAGGATCCAAGGCTTGTCAATTTGTCATCACTTCATATAACTTCATTAGCCTGTTCAAAGACCATGGGATGACCGACAGACCAGTCTATACTATAGTGCTCTGTTTTTCCCACAATGAATACCGGTAAGCCATTTTATATAGCCTGTACTGTACATACCTCGACACTTATTATAACAGCGTTTTGCCACAAGTATAACGGGCCAGACTGGTCATCAAACTTAGAACTGTTCACTTGCTTAGCATATTTTTTACTCATCAGTCAGCAATTGGCTGTGGGTTACATGTACAATGTATAGTTTGCCAATCAGAACATGGGGCAAAATAAGTCACCATAGCATGTGCACATTCTGACCAGAGGCTACATGTACACTACTACATTCAGACCACAAGAGTTGTTTCTGTGGCAATGCTGACGAGATTCTCATCCGGTGTTGTTTCCTTGAACACTTGCCTTGCAGGCAAAAGCAGGATTGGTGGAAAACTGCCATAGGGCCATTCACAATGTGCACATAATCCTGACGACGGCCAGAGTACACACTGCTCCAAAATTCTGGTTACTGGCCCTCTTCAGATCCATACACTCCTTCTCAGAAGAGATGGGTTACATGGTGTCACAGCAAACCTTCCTCTATTTACATGTTCCATGCATTACACATATACACACTTTGGCAACATCGATCAATATAAATCTGCAGTATGTGTTTTTCTGGTTCTGACACCAGTTTTTCCCCAGAAATTGCCTAAAGCACTAGAGACACAGTAGCCCTCCAGCATTCAAAATTTGCCTGCCAGTCAGCGAAATGCAACATGGATTATCTGGACACCACTCTATAATCAGCAAGCTCTGAAATTGATTTTTCCTTTTCTCTTCCGAAGCACAACAACTCCGGTAATATGTCTAGAATCTCCTAGCATTGGACCAGTTCTGATGAATAGAATCCTGTTTTAGGTTTTGTTTTTAACAACCCCCCCCCCCCCTCGAGGAGGTATATCTCGGAGATGATACCCCGATGTGGCCTAGCGGGGTCAGACACCTCGCAGTTTAAGGAGCTATGCTTATTGTCATCAGAGCCTCCTGCTGATGGATGCAAGGCTTAAAGTGCTGAGCTACCACCTCTTTTCACAGCAGCACACTCCTCGAAAGAGATGACTTTCAATGGATAAGTTCATACGAGGGACTAACTTCGACACCAAACTCAAATGGGTTAGCCCGACTGACAAAAGTTGTCGTTTGGACACAATTTTTTTTAGCACCTTGGGACTAAATTCGAAGCTAACCCGATTGACTTTAGCTCTAAAAATAACTGTTGTCATTTGGACACAGCCTACCCAGTCCCCATCCCACACATCCAGTGTTGGTGGCCCCTAGTGGGTTGTATAATCATTGGTCAGTGGTAGCGTATGAACGTAAGGTGATTTTGGACTTTGCAGTCGGCTAGAGTAACCGCAAACTAACACCGAAGCCAGTCCCTCGATTGAACATGTATACCGGTACTCAATGTGCCGCTGCAAACTTTCCACACTGTACATCTACCATACAGACCTTCCAATCCTATCAGTATCCACACACTGTAGCATGTACATGTACATGTGTACTAGACAACCCTTAGCTCAGCACGATATATAAATGGATCACATGGTACATGTATGTTGGAAGCTGTTTCACTTGGCATGGACTTTTGGCACTCAATCTAGGAGTTTTTCACCCAAGCAGCCTTCAAATAATAGAAAGATAAAAAGATGGAAAAGGACAGAATGATCCTGCTCGAAAAAAAAAAAAAATCAGACATTCTAAGCCAGCTCTCTGAAAACAACCAAAGCAAAGCTTTCTTGTTGGCGAATCATACTGATGCTCAAGCATTTTCCTTCTGACAGGACGCAAATGAGCCAAGCTTGACTCGCGCAACACAGATAAATCCGAAAACAAACAAAGAAAGAGCCCGGGTACTGACTGAGGATATGCTAAAATTAAGTGTACGTAGATCTTGGCTGGCTGTTGCCGAGACAACCAGTCCCCAAGCAAAGCAGCGACTGGAGAACGTAAAGCAAGCGAGGGACGGCACATGGAACGACTGATTCTCAAATGAGACTTCCAGTCCATCAAATGGGCTCAAATCAAAACAGTCCTGACAATGACAGCGACGCGGAGTCACCCTTTTTTTTCCCTCCCTCTCAATGAGGATCTTTGGCCAGGCGGACAAGCCTTTTTTTCTGTGTTGACTTGGTACTCCGATGGAGATTCAAAACTAACACCTGCCTTCCTGCCCCTGGCCCACTATGGCGCTGCCGTTTTTAATGAACAGCGGTTGTCAGAGTTTTTACGGGAAGTCTGCTGATGAAAGACTAAATGTGGCTTCACAAGGGTAGCCATGAGAGATTGGGAATGAGTGTAATGTCTCTGGACAGTCAACTAGAACTCATATAAGGTTATTACACAGTATTTTCAATTGTACCACAAACATGGATTTTGATAAATGCAGACAATGTGTGAGAATCAAGAAAGAGGTTAAACCATCATTTTTAGTATATTATAGTTTTCTTTTTTTTCTTTCTTTATATTTCTAATTGAAAAAATGGCAAAGAAAACTTTGCCTGAACTGGGATTTGAACCCAAGACCTGGTTTTGCGTACCAGTCCTCTTACCATCTGAGCTATCCAGCCCTTAGATGGTGGCCTCCAAAATAGTCAACTACCGTAGCCTTTATCGGGGTGGGGGCGCCAGTCAGGGCGCCAGTCAACCATTAACTGCCGTACATGTTTATCTCCAGGGATCATACCCCTGCTTTCATTCAGATGTAAATAAGCAATGGTTGTAAACTTGGCTGCAGCAGAGCAGCTCGAAGATCACACAAAGTGGATGCAGCTTTTTTCAATTCAAGTCTCTTTATATTTTAGTGCAATTTCTCTGGTCCCCAACAACATGTTAGAGTCCCCCAGCTGTGCATCCACAAGACACCTCCCAAGGAATGTGTACATAGGTCACCCACTTGGGTATGGTCACTATTCCAGGAAAGTGTGTCCGAGAGAGAGAGCGAAAGCTTCATTAGGAAAACCATCCACTAATATTCCTTCCCCACAGTGAATTTTCCCATCATATCCCTTGTTTAATAAATATTTGTAGAAATATTTATTTAAATAATAAACGCAGGTTCTTTGTGAGATCTCTCTGCTTCTGTTGGGCTGGGTTTTATTGCTGAGGGCTGGGTGGCCGACCTGCACAGGCTGTAGAACAGATTGTGTGGGTGGTGAGTAGCATGGGGTCACCAAACTTTATCACAACAATCAAAGATGAAAGGGCGCCCTCGTTCGCCACCCGGCGGAGAGATACTCAATTTAACAATGCAACTTTTACAAAACAAGATACCCTCCTCACCAAATATCGAGAGATGAAACAGAGAATGATAGAGGGAGGAGAGAGAGGTGGAGGGAGAGTGAGATAGAGATATAGAGAGGGAGGGAGGACGACAGAGAGGGGGAGAGTGAAGGAGAGAGAAAAAGAAAGGAGAGAGAGAGAGAGAGAAAGAAAGAGAGAAGAAAGAAAGAGAGAGAGAGAGAAAGAAAGAGAGAAGAAAGAAAGAGAAAGAGAGAGAGAGAGAAAGAGAGAGAGGGAAACACAACCAGGGAAAACACAAAGTTAACCTCCTCACATAAAAAAGCAATCATTTACGATCTTCAGTCCTTCTTTGTCACTTGCTCTCAGCTCCTATCCCCCCCTCTTCAGCTCCCACACCACAATCAACCTCAGTGACCCGCAGTGTGTTCTAGATACTGTTATATCTGTGTCACACTACCTCAGCAACACAAGACCTACCGCCAGGACTCTATCCTGTCCCAGCCAAACAGAAGTGAAAAAATAATATTTCGAGTAAGAAGAATGAGTAGAAGAAGAATGAATGGGGGAATAAAGTGAACTCAAGGGTATGGTGAAGAAAGATAAGACATCCAGAAATGATGCGTACGCACGGAATCAATTGATCAAAGAGATGACAGCAACCGCAGATAAGTTTCTCTGTCTCATGTGCCTGCCTTGTTTTCTCCGGGCTTCCTTTAACAGGGTTTTATTCTCACACGGCTCTCAGGACCTCAATCGACTTGTGGGCGCTGCTTCCCAAATCTAACACGGTCACTCTAAGGCCCCCTGACTACGGTACATTTCGACCTATTTCTATCCTCCTAGTTCTGTCTGTCATCCCTTCTCCAAAAACAAAACCGCGTCACTGACTGGATTGGTTTTTTTAGGGGGGGGGGGGGAGAGGAAGGATGGGGTAACCCACTTCTTTTCATTTTTGCAAAGTTCCCCAAACAACTGTTGGAAAATACATGCTTACCAGCCTTAAAGCCCCTACACACCATTTGCAGTTTTGCACAAATCCAACATGGTCCATTTGCAATGACCGACGACTGTTTTGAGATTTACTCACAATTTTCCAGTTAAATGCACCGTGGCACTATTGAAAACTCTGCTAGGTTCATTTTACGATCCTCGAAGCTGACAAAGTTTGATGAAAAAATGAGCCAGTTTTTCACCATTTTCTCGTGACAGACATGGTTAACGAATATTGAGCTGAAACTTTCACAGGTGTGTTATGCATGTATGCTGGATTAGACAAAGTATGGACGCGTTTCTAAGACCTTTACCAATGGTGTAGAGGGGCTTTATACAAGAAAACCTACTCAGCATAAAAATTTGTTCTTGTTTAATGCAAGATTGCCAACCATATTCCATTTGTAGTGCAATCATGGGCGCTTAGCATAAAATACAAGCTTGTGGAACTTTGGCTGACAACCAGGGTCCAATTTCATAGAGCTGCCTAAGCGCCAAAACAGGCTTGAGCACAAAAAGTTAGGAGCCACAGAATCCCCTTGCCAACCCAAACTTCATTATTGTTTCATGCTAAGCAAAGAAGAGTGGAATACAAGTCAGAAGCAATGAACATCAAACCGCAGGGCAATATGTAATCCTGCTTACACAAGGAAGACTTTTTCAGCTTAGCAGATTTTCACGCTTAAGCGGCTCCATGCAATTGGGCCCTGGGCCCAATTGCATGGAGCCGCTTCTGCACTAACATTTGAAAATTCTCTCTGAATAGAATTCAGGCTGCAAGTCCCAGTCGTATTTTACGCTAAGCACCCATGATTGGAATACAAATTGAGTGCAGCGAGCATCAAGTGAAATATGACTGGCCATCTTGAATTAAACAAGGACGGAAATTCATGCTAAGCAGGTTTTCTTGCTTAAGCGGCTCTATGAAATTGGGCTCTGATTTTATCCAGCTAGGTTTTTCTGCTTAAGCAAATTTGGGTACTTAAAGGCCCTATACATCATTGGTAAAAGTCAAAAGATTGCCTAAGTTTGTGTGTTAAACCATTAAAGATTAAAAAAATGAACTAGAATTTAACCGAGACGATAGTTAAATGTCAAATGGATAAATCTTACTGTTATACCCATTATTGTGCTTTTTGAGTTGAGCTTTTTGAGTCGGTCAATTTGACCGAGACGGTGGTTAAACCCGAGCTGGAAATACAACTGCTCATGAGGGCACTGTGCGTGACCTTTGAGGTTACAAAATGACATCAATATGGATTAGCTAAACCCGCCTTGGATTGTTTAATTTCACACTTGTTCCTATTTCCAAGGAAATAGGCATAACCTTGGGGATTAACTACTTAACCCCGCTCTCCAGGGGGGGGGATTCCCCAGGGTCATGCAATTCCCTTGGGAATAGTCGAGGTAAGAGGTTGTTTTGTGAAAAGGTCCCTGATCTATATTGGCAAAACATTAAATTTCCCGATAAATTGTTGTACTTTTTGTAAATTTTCAATTTAAAATGGCATCGGAGCGTTCAGACACACTTTTTTTTAACAGATCAGGTTAAAGTTTTAGGGAATTTAAAACGCAGTCTGAACATACCGGACCCGTATTTTTTTGGCCAGTTTTCAAAAACTGTTTATACGTGTAAAAAAGTTCCCAGTCAGTTTTTCCTTCAGTTGTTTGACTCTTCATCTTCATCGAACATGTTCAAAGTAGCAGAGAGAGAGAGAGAGAGGGAGAGAGACAGATGTAAGTGATTTGTGTTTGAGCAGAGCTGTACTTTAGTTACCATGAAACCAAATACTGTAAACAAGTGAGCGATCAGGGTAAATGATTAAAGGATAGGTGCTTTGACTGTTTTAATTACCGAGAAAAATGAGGGAATTTCCCTCATCCATTGGCTGTCAGATTTGGTATGGGAACGAAGAATTTGGGCCCAATCATTTGGCTGGCTGTGACTAGTTTGTCGGATTTTAATTTCCTAAGAATCTCCAGAGGAGCATTCTTCAAAGTTTCCTTAGCCGTTCTTGTCAAATTTTTCAAAGTTTCCCACTCAGTGCTTCCCTGTCATTTGTTTTTATCTAGATTGTAGTAGACTGAAAAGGCCAATTCATTTGGATGAAGTGTCCTTTCAGTTTTTCCTTCTCCCCGGGAACAGAACGACTGGGCAAAAAAGTCCTAAGACACCCTTGCTTCTTCCCTCGAGAACACGCACTGGCAAGCAGAGACTCCGGACCCCGATGGCTAGCATTTGAAAGAAAAATCAGAAAAAGACACCTGGAGAGGATTGGGATGGAAGAGGGGGAGGGGACAGCATAATTATTGTGGTAGACCTACATGTACATCACAGAGGGTCTCACGATTGCGCTGCCCCGAAGATCCGAGTCAGTTTCTTGAATGATGGGCTCAAGAAAAACAATTTCCAGCAGATCCCCTGTCCGAGTCATGCCAAAACGGAGAGATTACTCCGTGTTCAATTTGGCCATGGAGTAGTAATCGTGTGCTAAACACCATTATGTACATGCACATGTACAGTCATGTAGCCCAAATGCAATTTACTGTAGTTTGTCCGATTCCTACCTCAACACCAACCCCCCCTTCTATACACAGCATACACATTTGAATCGGATACAAATATGTCTGGAACTGGACTCCCTGTGACATTCAATCCAGCACCCACAAGCTGATTGGAAGGAAAAGACCCTTCTTTTTTCATTGGTCGGGGAATTTACAAACACATCTGGCGCAAATTCACTTAGTCTGCACACGGGAACGCAGAAAATGAGATTGGCACATAAGAGAAAATGATAAAAAAGGGGGAGGGAGAGACAGAGAGGGAGAGACAGAGATGGATGGAGAAAGAGGGAGAGAGACACAGAGAGGGAGGGAGGGAGATCAAGGGAGAGGGGGAGAGAGAAAGGGAGAGAGACACAGAGAGGGAGGGAGGGAGGGAGGGAGAGAAAGGGAGAGGGAGAGAGAGAAAGGGAGGGAGACACAGAGAGGGAGGGAGAAAGAGGGGAGAAGGACACAGAGAGGGAGGAAGACACAGGGAGGAAGAAAGAGAGGGGGGAGAAAGGGAAAGGGAGGGAGAGACAGAGGAGGAGGGAGGGGGAGAGAAAGAGAGAGGGATGGAGACAAGGGGATCGAGTGAGGGAGGGAGAGAGAGAGGGAGGGAGAGAGAGGGGGAGGGGAGACAGAAGGAGGGAGGAAGGGAGAGAGAGAGGGAGAGAGAGGGGGAGGGGAGACAGAAGGAGGGAGGAAGGGAGAGAGAGGGATAGAGTGGGGGAGGGGAGACAGAAGGAGGGAGGGAGGGAGAGAGGGAGGGAGAGAGAGAGGGAGAGAGAGAGGGGGAGAGAGGAATAGATAGTAAGGGAATGGAGAGGGAGGGAGAGGGAGAGAGAGGAAGGAATGGGGGAGAGAGGGGAAAGAGAGGGAGAGAGAGAGGGAGGGAGTGACAGAGAGGAGGGGAGAGAGAGGGGTAGAGACAGAGAGGGAAGGAGACAGAAGGAGGGAGAGAGGAGGAGCGAGAGAGAGAGAGAGAAAAATGGAGGGAGATAGAGGGAGGGAGCGGGAGAGAGAGAGGGGAGAAAAGGAGAGAGAGAGGAAGAGAGAAAGGGAGACACTCAGACAGACAAATAGGCCTAGATAGACAGGCAGGCAGACAGAGGGAGAGTGAGAAAGAGAGTGATGGGAGAGGGAGGGAGAGGCAGTGAGGTAGAAGAGGAGAGATGTGAGGGAGAGGACAGGTTTGTGCATGCAGTTTGGGGCTAACTTTCAATACAGCCACACCTGTCAAATGCCACCTACAATACATGTAGGTCTAGATAAACAACTCAGAGAGATCTGGGGCTGACACTAGTGACAGTGCTCTTTATACAGTTGTATATCTTTGCCTGCAATCCACAGAGACCTGGTTCTATCATAGAACTGGATCCTGGGTGAGTGAGCGCTGTATTGTTGTTGGTGTTTTATCCTGGCCTACCAATTCTTTCCATATCAATGTATCTGGGTTAATTCCGTAGCACTGACAACTTTATAAAGGCCTGCAGTTTCTGGAAGAGGCACAATTCATCCTAAGCCCTTCGGTAAAAAAAAACTGAGAGAGAGAGAACACACGGGCGATGTACGAACCAAGGCCATCATGGGTATTTGGAGCTGTCACATGTCTTTCCGGGTCCACAGAAATCCCTAAACATTATTGTGGCTGTGTTCTTCTACCAGCTTTCCTCCTCTGAACCCTTCCCTACTGCTTGCCCTTCCCTGTGGTCTCACCCTGGTTTGTCAACCAGCTTTCCTCCTCTGATCCCTTCCCTACAGCTTGCCCTTCCCTTTGATCTCACCCTGGTCTGTCTACCAGTTTTCTTTCTCTGATCCCTTCCCTAATCTCTTCCCTTCCCTTTGATCTCAATCTGGTCTGTCTACCAGCTTTCCTCCTCTGATCCCTTCCCAACTGCTTGCCCTTCCCTTTGATCTCACCTTGGCCTTGCGTAACAATAATGACAGCATTAAAGTTATAAAAAAAAGAGTTTGAATTATAGCAAAGAAAATTTGAACCTGAGAGATCTGTATCAACGTACCCTCAATCTTAACATCTGAGCTAGCCAGCCCTTCCTTAGATTACAGTCTTCTCAAACGGTCAACTATCTTTGCCGGGGTGGGAGCGCCAGTAAGAAGCTTAAAGCTATTAACTGGCATGCCTGTATATTTCTAGGGATCTCACCCATATTCATTCAAATACATTGCAAATGTGGCTACAGTCGTGTGGAGATCAATCTCTTTCCTTCATATTTAACTGAGCAGATTTTCAATGAGCTTAGTGCACTGTCTAATCATTTGAATAATGAATCTGTTCTAATAGTTCTACTTTTGAATACTGCGGTAAAGCAAATCCTATTCCTTTGGTTGCAGTTACATGTACTGTCAGCTGCACTCCCGACAAATAGGATTTTGCTTGATGCATCAAGATTTCACATACATGTATATCCTATGAAGAAAGCTAGAAATTTTCTAAAACTCTTTTTTTTCGTAATTCTTCCGTGATGGGCAAACCAAAAGAAAAGTTATGAGGGGGATTTTAGAAAGCTGCTAAACAAAGGGAATGGTGTTTCAAAAGTGATAGGACCCTTTTCAAAGACTGCCATATTTTGTAAAAATGATGCATTAACAAAATTTTAAAAATGTAAATAGTGTTTTCAAAATTGTTCAAATGTTGCCAGTCAGTTTTTTGTTTGAGTTAAATTCCCCAAGCAGCTGTAGCCAGGTTTACAGCAATTAATTGCATTTGAATGAAAGCAGAGGGGGAAGAGGAATCCAGAGAATACCAAAAGAAATCAAAATAATAGATAAAATATTTAGAATGATTTTTTTTCCCGAACATTGGAACAGTCTATAGTTGGCACCAATTGTGTCAAATTCCTTATAATCTAGTTTATTTCTTGATAGTGGAGATCCCCATTGCTCACCTACCGGGTATTTAAATTGATCATTTGTTTTGTTGTTACTGTTACTTTGTTCTTCTGTAATAACCACTTTTTATCAGTGTTTATCATTTTAACTCTGTCTTGGTCCTGCTTCTATTGAAACACTGGGCCCTCTAGATTTTTGGAATTATTCTGGGCCATTTGAGTGAGTAAGCTGATTGCAATGTTGCTGCATTACTTATATTCTCTTTTAAGAGAAACCAGCTATTTTCAGAGCTACATTGTACACTCCATCTCACAATAGATGATGTACCTACAGTACAGTCATGTACATGTACCGTAATATGGTCTCACCGCCAAACTTCCACCCTGTACTTCCACTGTGCAAACCTTTCAAGTCTTATCTAGTCTGAGTTACTGGCTTTTTTCAGAGCCACACACTCCATCTCACAAGAGATGATGTACATCGTGTCACTGCAAACCTTCCACGAAGCAAACCTTCAAATCTCATCTACTTTTTTCTCCAAGGCAAAAGATGCTAGCACACGACAACTTTAAACCTAATCTGTGGGACAGCAAAGAGCAGTGTCCAATAGGGACTGGCTCTATCAGGCAGCAGGTTATCAGCCGACATAGACACGGTATCGGCAATTTCCCCTGTTGCAAGAGCACATCAAACAAACACACACACCGAGGGATAGGGGATTTATCACAGTTTCTCCAGCCTAGCTGTACCTTGTCGTGTGCTACGGTTGCTGCGGCTGTTTGTGCATGGTCTATTGGGGGAAAACGACGGAAATGGAGACTTGGCCATTGTTTTCCCTAGCCAATAGTATTGCATACAGCATATACGGCAGGGAGGGATGGAGGAGGGGGGGATTGGCAATATCAGTAATGTGCTGGATGGTCGCGTCTGAAAGGGTTTCTGACACAATATAAGGTTTGGCCAATTTGACGGAGCGTGCCGGGTTTTCTATAGCTTTGCATGATGGCTTTTTATCTGTACCTGGGCACACGTAAAATGAGAAAATTCTTTCTGCCTGATGCATTTTCGGGGTAATTCATTCAGGTGGGGGGAGGGGGAGGCAGAGGAGGAGGTGGAGGTGGAGGGGCAGGCAGCTAGAGGAGGAAGGGGAGGGAGAGGGGGAGGGGGAGGAGGAGGGGGAAGAGGAGGACTGGTCTAGGTGATACAACTGAGGTAGTAGATGGTGAAGACAGTATACACATCCTCATGAAAGCCTCACCCAAATAATTTGAGAATTCAATTTTCTTTTGTGTGTCCCTTGGCTTCATTCTTTCACACAGTGAATGCATCTCGATGTTACTCATCAATCTAACCGAGACAATGGTTAAAGTAACCGAGCTGGCAATATCTGGGTGCTGTGCGCTGTTACAAAATGCCGTTGGTACATGTAACGCGCGATGGGTCAACATACATACACATTTAGCGCGCGACACGAAGCAGACATTGTGCACAGTGCATACATGTACATGTATATGTACGTGTTACGTGTCACGTCAAAGGCCGGATGTTTTTTTACCGAGTCACGTTTTACCGAGTGGTGCATTTCCACTGGACCAATCAGCTTGGTTAAACTTACTGGGCAGAGGTTGGCCGGTAAAAGTAACCATTCAGCTCGGTTAACTTAACGGAGAGGAAATTCAACTCTGCCATTTCCACTGGACTTCAAATGGGAAAAGTAACCATTAGCTTGGTTACTTTGACCATGCTTTGACAAAAATAAGTCCAATGGAAGTGCAGCTTTAGACTCATTGACTATTTTTGGAGAGTCAACATCTGAGGACTCCACTGGATAGCTCAGATGGGAAGAGGTCTTGGGTTCGTCTCCCAGTCAAGACAAAGATTTAAAGAATCAACAAAAACCAAAAAAGTTCCCAGTCATTCAAATGCCTAATTGGATTACCCAAACTCTGTCTATTATGTAACCTCCCCCCCCCCCCGGGAATCCCTTTAATTTAATAACGAGACTGTGTCTGCCAGCTACATTACTGTGTGTATGCAAACCCAGATGGTGCTGGGTGAATCACAAAATAGCTCCTCCGTTTTACAGGCCGACATTTCGTTGAATGAATATTGGGTGATAAGAAAGAGGAAATGGCAATTATAACCCATTTACACATAAATATGTACATGCAGTCATGCCAAAAAAATGTACACGTACATGTGTGTACATGAACGTGTCAAGATGGCTGTCGTAGTCTGAGTGATGAACAATAAAAGCCCATGGATGGCACTCAAAGATTAGCCAGTCTGCAAGAGTACACAGGCTGTCGTAGCAGCAACTATGTTGCTTTCATAGCAACAAACACTGCATCTGATAAAGTAGTCGTTGCTATGAAACCTTGTGCACTCTTCGTAACTGGCTAGTCTATAGGCCTAAGTGCCATCCAAACATTGTGATGTACAGTACACCTACACGGTACGTTCATAAATATGAACACCATCGATACGTATGAACAAATGCTAGACATCATTCATGTTTGTGTCATACATGTAAATTCTCCCGTCAATCGTTTCCTTAGGTTGTGGGATGGTCAAGGAATCTCTTCTGTTCTTTTCTTCTTCTTTCATTTGTAAGCTGGATGGTCTACATGTACTGTACGTGACTATTTTTGGACACCATGCAACGGTCGATTTCAATAGCAAGCCGATGAGCAATGCACATAAACCATACAACCTGTCACAACTTACGATGGGTTATCATGTTATCCATTGTAAAGTAAGTTACATACTATATACTGATGCCATCACCCTCAAGGACATACTAATCATTTGACCACAACTGCTAACCACAATTTTCTTTTTTACGACGCAATTTTTTGGCCAGTGTGAACGCGAGCAAAAAACCACTGGTTTTGGTTTTGCGATTCAAATCGCGATTATTTGGACACTGGAAATAGCCCTAATGTCGGGCATGCCACAAAAAGTGCATGGTAGAGTATCCAGCACAAGATTGCCTTCATTATACAAAGTCAATGGCCCATGTTACGGTCGTCTAGCTACATTACGTGCCATCTATCAAATCCTACCCCCTAAGGGACAGAAATCTATACTGTTGCAAGGCAAACATGCATCATGTTCACCATTGCCTAAATGCACGACCCTAGTGACTAGTAGTTGTAAGACCCATAGCCCATAACAGGCCTCCAAGCCAAACTGCACTTAATTCCACTGAAGTCACGGAGGTTAAATTGGCTGCACCAAGTACTAAAGTGGTTTCATTTACGGTACTTTTTCCAGTCGGCATTGAGAGCATTTCTTTCCTGTGGATTGGCCACGGGCCAAGCACAAACGTTGACTGTCAAATGCACTCATGCTGCCTTCTGATAAAGGTCTGTCCTGCTAGGGTCCAAATGTCAGGCCCTCTATACTTTGTTAAACATTAATGCACTAATTGTGGAAGTCAGCTTTTTCTCAGTGAGTACCCCAGTACATGTATGCAGACACTAACCAGCTAACAAGATAAAAATGTCTGTATACGTGCCAGTTTTCAGTCTACATTCAAAGCATTTCTTACTGCACAGATTTACTGTATGGGCACATTAGGTACATGTACCGGTACATGTACATTTGTGTACATGTACATGTACTACATGTACATGTACATGTCCTTCTACATGTGATGTACATGCATGTGTAGCATACATTGTATATGTATAAAAATGTGCATCGTACAATCACTGTGCATAGGCTGCTCATGCCACGTACATGTACATGAACACGAGTGTACAAGTACAGTACGTGGACATATATGTCAACGTGTAATTGGGTGTACTTACAATGATCTACCTCGGCGGAAAATGGAAATCAATCATCAGGGAGAAATAAATGGGCCGAAGAAAATGAGCTCCACCAGCACCTCAGCTAAATTGGTTTAGTAAGACTTGTCATCCCCCCCTTAAACAGCACACACATAATATATTAAATTAAGATGATTAGTATACTTAGCTGGCACAAGCTATTACTGTCATGTGCCAACATGAGTTTGGGCCCTAAACAACATTGGTTAAAGTCAAACGATTGCCATAGTGTGTGTGTTTATCGTTAAGCCATTAAACATTCCAAAAAAGAAATCCTGCCAAGCTTTTAGCTCAAAATGGTAAATCTGAGAAAGTAGAAAAAGGCAAGAGTAGCAGTGTAAAAAATATGTAGTTTATTACTCCCAAGTCATAAACTTCCTTATTTACCTATGTTTGAGTGATGATTTATTGAGAAGTACAGCATCCTAGACCATATTGTAAGATCTCAACATTGAGGATTCTACATATACATACAGTACCATGACCATCTACAAACTGTGTAAATTAGAAGGAAATCATTCTAAATATTCATCCCAAAATGATGATTTTGCTTTAAGTTGAACCAGCAAGCCTCAGCCTGATGATTGCAAGACATCTTACCAGACTTGCAAAGCACGTGCCGCATATTAGCGCCTGATGTACCAGAAATGACGAAAAACAAAGATTGATAAACACCTCACAATTTGCATAAAACTAAGTGCTATCCGAGTTTTTGTTGGCAACCTTCTACGCAGGTCATATTTCTCCCAGTTGTCTCGAAGGGACCATCAATTAACAGTCAACTCATCTTTCAGGCCGGTGAAGGGGTGGTGCAAAGGTGCAGATTTGGAGGCGTTACTCCCAGTATTTGCTTTCGTTTAATCATTATTTCCACAGGGACACTCTTACAAATAAATCGGACACCCCTTCAAGTTCCCGTTGAGCTGTCAAAAAAGTTGATTTAACGGCGGACTTTTCCATTATGCAAACATTGCAAGTCAAAGTCGCTATGTGTTTTTTTTTTCCACACAGAGCCTTCACATGTACATACATGTACTTCTCATGCTGCCCAAATGCAACTCCTCTTTGTAAGCTCCAATCCCCCCCCCCCCCCAAAAAAAGCTACACAATTGAGAGTTGTTTTTCTTTCTGATTACGGGTTTAGCTGTCTGCGCTGCAAAAGTAACAAAGTTAAATCACTTGAGAGTTTCGGAGGGCCTGCCATTCTTATCCTAGCAAGACTTTCCTCAGAGGCAGAATGCCTTTGAGATTTGACAAAAGGTCCTTCTAGTATCAAAACGTCTGGCACTCTAATAGGGTGACCATTAACCAATGGATTGAAACGTGAATTCCAGACAAAGATATGGGCGGGGGAGGGGGGAGGTGGTGGTGAATATCAGCTTCTTAGAAAGGGTTTATTCCTGAAAGGACCTTCCACTCTGCCTTTGCCTAAGGTACTAATCCTAACCAGTCAGACCCTCTCAATTTGAGACGAGAGATTAACATTTATAGCTGTTAAGTCAGCAATATGCAATAAGCTTCTGTAGCATGCAATAACTTTACCAACTGCTTACTGACTAAATCACTAATAAATCAATGAACTGACTAAAAACTTTTGAAGAAATTGACAAAAATGGAAAAGAAAACCAGATTTGGAATGCGAGACCTCTAGTTTTGCGTCCCAGTGCCAAGGCAAAGACTGCAGTAGTTGACTATTTGGGAGGCCACAAACTAAGGGCTGGATAGCTCAGCGCTATTACGCTAAACCAGAGGTCTTGGAAAGTTTTCTTTACCATTTTTTTTTCAAGTATTCAAAGATAAACGCATTTGAAATTCCGCTCATCTTTGACAAGACTCTTTCAGTTCTTCATGAGGGGATAATTCATGATCACTCTCAAGCTAATCATTCATAAGATCACAATATGGTACATGTACTGTAGAAGACCCTTAATGGATTTTTTTCATAGGATCTTTTTCTGTCATCCGTGTCTCTATCACTCTCCCCTTCCTAATTGGTTTCGTCATATTCCCTCTGAGAAAGGTCCTGCTAGGCCCTCCTAATTTTCGATATTTGCATTTTGGCCATTTAAGTCGGTAGGCAGTTTGCACCATTTACGACAGAAATAAAGGACAAACTAATTTTTGGCAGAAATTCAGGACACACGTCTACGTAATATGATGGAGTGACAGACACATATACATCAACAAGTTCACACCCTTAGCACTTCAAGGCCCAGTACTTCCAATGTTGTGAAAAAAAGTGGCAATTGCATTTGAAATGAGCCCCCCCCCCCACCCCTCCAGGGAATTAATACAGCAAATGAATGCAGATGATGATGATACCAAAATAGCTGGTGATTTTTTTCCCCCTTTCCTAATCCTATATATATGATTCGAGACCGGTGCACAGCCTCACTGCCTACGGGCACCCCAGCCGTGAAATTAGAAACCCTGGGATTATGCAGGGTTTAATGAGGGTCATTTATAGCGTAGGCCACCTCTCCCTACCTCTTCCTACTCTTCCTCCTACTCCTCCTCTTTCTCCCATCCGTAATTTGATAATGCACAGTCGTGGCTGACTGGGTCTGGAACATCCAGAGTGTCTACAGAGGTGCCAGCGATGCCGAGTGATCAGCTGAGCTGCCATCGCTGGCAGATAGATTTACACATTATATCCCCTGACACACAAACTGACAGCACCTGCCACAATTCTGCTGATGTGACATATACCGGTACACACACATGTACATGTAACTTGGTATATTCAGTCGTGAAATTTCATAGTTTGTAGGACAGGGGCCAAAGATGTTTCTTCACGAGGGTGAGGGCGTCCCTGGATTATGATGTAAGATTACAGAGGGCACGAAAAGGACACACCATTGCATGCTCAAGTATTTCTGCAGACGGGGTATCAAACCTTAAAAATGCAACTCTTACACTCTACAAGGACACCTGCTAGTGCTACCTGGCTACCATAATAGTAATTCTACTCGCATAAGAGTGTCTGAGACCGTGTTTACACTGGTTCCCTGCAAGGAGGATCAGATACCACGAGGGTGATCAACGGGAATGTGAATGCTCGCGCAATCCAGATCTGATCCCGAGATCTGATCGACCTCTCAGGGAAGGATCAGAAAACTTGGAACAAATCTTCCATCTTGATCAAAATTTGTCAGCATGACATGCAGATAAACTGCTGCATATACCAGTATACCACACTGTACAGTACACTATACATCACGTACAATATACATGTACACAAAAAGCGTCCATACCGCAGTACATGTACGGTACCGGTGCACGAGTACCTTGTTGAGTCCAAGCTTTCGGTTTTCGCGTGTCATGGCCGGACTGACAGTCTACTGCACATGATTAACATGCACCTTATGTACGGTACATGAGTAACCTTTAGAGACTGCTTTCGTTGGCCAGATCGCTGTGGGATCAGGATCCAGTCTAAACGCGGCATGGATCAGATCCTTTGTGACTGCAGGATCTGATCCACTTCGTGGGATCTAATGTAAACCAAGTGTGGACAAGGTGTGAGAGGCTCCAAACCGTTTGCGAAGGTCAAAGAGTCGCTTCCCTACTTTGTCAAACTCAACGTACAGTATACATAAAAAAACACTTGTGTAAGTTTCGGCTCAATCCATCAACCATATCATGAGAAAAACTGTGGAAACAAACTTAAATGCTAACCTTTTTCAGACATAGAGGGCGGTATTTGTAAATGAAACTCTTCATTGGGGTGCAGAACACTAAATCGAGCTCCCATTGAACACTGTACAAAAACACTCACTTTCAAAGCCAATTATCCCATACCCAAAAGTCTCTCAGTTCTTGTAGCTATACTTAAAATTGTAGTTTGGACCTTCATCTCTCAGATTCTTTCCAATTTTAGTGCCCTTAGCCGATTAGATTTTTTGCTAATTACCCCCAGAAAAAAACACCCCCAAAATGTGTAGCCATCCAAGCCGAAGTTCTGCAAGGATTTTGGGATGGACCTCTCCACTTCCACAGACAATTTTTTTTCTCATTATCCTTGATAATTGCACCATTTCATGATCTGAGCATGAAAACGCTGTACTAACAATGCTTGCTTAGTACTGAGTGCATGAACAACTTTGACAAAAAGGACAGGTCAATAGGAGAGGTCAATAGATATCCATTCTATTAGGTGACTTCAAAGAGGGGGGATTCTTTCCAGGGGTAACCTGGCTAATTAGTCAAAAAAGAAACAAAAACAAATTAGTGCACTAGGCAGCATGGGCTCTATTCCTGTATGGATGTACATGTATGTATTTTACATCCGTACAGAAGACCCTGCCTTGTACATGGTGTTTACTCCTAGACCTGTGTGACACTTAATTATTCAGACTCGTGAGACTTATTCTGAACGAGACTTATTCGTATTCAGACTAAAGGAATTGAACTATGCTACCATACATGTACCATGGCTACCATGGCATATGAGCCAGACTCAGGGTATGTTCAGACAGCGTTTTAAAATGGCTAAAACTACTGTTTTAACCCAATGAGTTTTTAATAAGTGTGTCTGAACGCTCCAACACTGTTTTAAATCTAAAACTGATCCAGTTTAACTCGCCGCAAAAAGGCAAATTTAAAACTGCTCAAGAGGAGGGTTTAGCGCTATACCCGGTTTAGCCGCTAAAACCCTGTATGGACACAATCGCCTCCGGTTTTAGGCAGCAATGTTGACCCGCCTGGCTGCACAGCATGTGTGTGTGTGTAGTGAGTGCTTTATGCATAAATTTATAAGCGGAAGTCCGGACGTGACCTTTAAAAACCGAAAATAAAACTGAACCGGTTTTAACTGCTTGCTGTAGGACGCTGTCTGAACGCACAGAGTTTAAAATTTACGACTTGCCTCCTGTGGTTAGAAGGCATTTTAGCTCAATTAGTTTTTGGTATACAAAAATGTTGCAAACTGCTTACTGACTAAAATTACCAAAATGCAAATCTGAAAATTTAGTGGGCCTGACGTTTCGATCGTAGCAGGACCTTTCTCAACCTTTGAGAAAGGTCCTGCTAGGATCGAAACGTCAGGCCCACTAAATTTCAATTAGTTTTTACTAACATGCTGTCTGAACATAGCCTCAGTCTCAGACTCAATCTGCATGACCCAGGAGAAGTGGCTTCAGGACTCGGTCTTGGACTCTGGTCACTGATCTCAAAGACGCCAGAGGAGGTAACTCTTACCAGACTCTACGTTCGGAGGCTGCAATAAAGGCTTTATTTCCACAGTCCGCACAAACACTGTCAGGGAATTACTTTCAAAGACTCATCGGTTCTTTTTCTTCTATCCCAGCGTTCACCCACCCCACTCCGCACAGCCCTCCTGTCACATTCCTTTCATCACCAAAACAGATTTGTTGTTCATTTTGTTGGCACCTTCTGTGTGAAAAAAAAAACACCCTTCAATAGCCCATTGGAATTCCCCACTGCATAAAAAGGGCTAGCAGTCGCCCTGATGACTGTTTTTTTTTTAATGGCTGTCCTGGGAATGGGGCAATAGGATTTGTCAGCCCCTTCTACTTATGTCTGTGCTCCAGGTCACACATTAATTACCACCTTAAGCCAAGGCACTCAACGGGTAGGGTCAAAATAAGGGCATTTCGAAGGTAAATGTAGACAACACAACGCCCTTTAGAAACAATTATTATTCTTTTGTCAAACAAACAAAAGTTAAAAACCGACTGGGAACCTTTTAGAAAAATGACAAAGAAAACTTTGACTGTACTGGGCCCTCTGGTTGTGGTGCACCAGTGCTCTTACCTTCAGAGCTGTCCAGCCCTTAGATGGTGGCCTTCTTAATAGTCAACTAGTCTTTACTGGGGCGGAGGGCGCCAGTCTGAAGCATTTAACCATCAACTGCTGTATACATTTACATGTTGTATCTCCAGGGATCACACCCCCATTTCTATTCAGATGCAAACAGCCCATTGTTTGTAAACCTGGCAGAAGCACACGTGCAGCAGTTCGGGGATCACACTACATGTAATTGGGTGCAGCTTTTTCCATTAAAGTCAATCTTGGATCGTTATATAGCCTTTATATTTAACCACCGTCACTGTTAAAATTTCCCAGCTCAAAACGTAAGAACAGCAGTAAGAACAGCAGAGAGAATTGGCCATTCGAAATTTAACAATTGCCTTGAGCAGTAATTTTTGTTTCCATTTTCTAAGTCAAGCGGAAATGCCGCTTGAAAAAGCTTTTAAGTGCTGCACATAACATGCACAGGTAGAGAGACTGCTGACACCGCACATCTGTTCAGGTGCTCAGGATTTAGAAAGGACCAACCTCTCTAGCAGTCATTAAGATTCTGACTGGTGTGAGAAAAAAAAAAGGGTCAAAGCAATTTAGTATCTCGTCAAAATCCTATGTCCCTGGAGGATTATAGAATATCTATGGACATACATGAATAGGAATGGAATGAAATGGAATGAAAAAAAGCCTGCCAGGCTTGCCAGCCCAAGCCTACCTTGGGCAGATTACTGCTGGTGCTGCTGGTTTATGCCTTATGAATGAGGGCCTGGAATTTCACTCTTGATGTGGCAGGACTGCACGTCAATGCCTGATGATAAAGCTCTACAACTGTATCAGTTTTTTGCATTTTTTTTTTTGGAGTCGGAATTGGCAGAAGGTGAGGTAGGACAGTAAGGTAAACCTGAAGTTCAGTGAGTGGATATCTGTCAAAGGAGTAGACGGGCCTGACGTTTCGAACCTGAAGGACCTTTCTTAAAGGTCCTGCTAGGATTGAAAAGTCAGCCGTCATGAACTCTACTTTTGTGTGATTTGTATTCCGGTCATTAGATGAATAATCAGAATAGCATTTTGACTTGAATGGATATTTGTATTAACTCTGAATTGACGTATCTTAATATCAATTATTTATTATCATGTAGATAGACTTCTTAACAATTTGAAACTTTGCTCAAAGTGCGTCTGACTGGTGCCACGCCTTGGCAAAGACTAGGTGACTATTTGGGAAGGCCACCATCTTAGGGCTGGATAGCTCAGATGGTAAGAGAGCTGGCCGCTGGTACATAAAACAAGAGGTCTCAGGTTCATGTCCCGGTCCAGTCAAAGTTTTCTTTGCCATTTTTTTTTCAATTCGTTCAAATGTTCCCAGTCAGTTTTTCATCAATTTGTTTCATTTGGACTGTGACTTGATCTGATTTTTAAAGATGGTAGATGCTTGTAATTGTTAACATGGTTTATATACAGTATACCGGTACATCTCCCTGAATTTGTGCTTTTGTGGGAAATCATTGCAGACAATCGAGGAAAAAGATCTGCCATGAAAGACAGAGGTATGGCATGTCCCAGAGACCCAGACCCCAATGGTCATCAAACAGACAACGGAAATCTAAACACTGTCTTCAGCGAAAAAAGCACTCACAGTTGGGACTGACCCGCTAGAGTGGAGGCTAGTCTGCAGTCAAAAGGCATCAGTACACAAGCTTCTGGGACACACATTACAAGTGCTACGCTCCACTGTACTACACACAAAGGGCCGCTTTTTTAGGGTTGATAATCCCTTGACAAAAGGCCACACAGACTCATCAGCATTACTCATCGGCTCACTGATATAGATAGTATACCGGTACTCTTTTTTTATATTTTGTTCGGGCGGACATAATTGTTCTCAGATTTTTTTAGCGAGATTAGGAAATGGCACTGTGACAGCCAAACAATCTCAGCATCATCAAGGGGATGAGCTAACACACAGACTCAGTGATTTCAGAAGGCTTTCTGAACTCTGTCATCAGCAGGCCTCATCGGGTGTCCATCCATCTGGCCGATGATGGACACTTAACAATAAACTCTTTGAAGCCAGGGAGTGATTGAAAACCTCTAGCTCAACCAGAACCATTCGCCTCTAAAAACCAAAAGGGTGGGCAGGGTGTTGTTTTCTTTCTTCGTAAGCCTGAAACCTGAGACCTTGAGACCGTTGTGATTATCAGGGATGGGAAGGGCTGGCCTGTCTCAGTCAACATAGCCAGCCCTTAGGTCTGGTGTTGCCCTGCTCATTATGACTGCATCCACTTTGTGTGATCCCCTGAACTGCTGTAGCCAGGCTTACACCAATTAGTTGTTTGCATCTGAATGAAAGTGAGGGGCGTGATCCCTGGAGATATTTGGCAGTTAACGTTAAATGCTTCAGGCTGGCACCCCCACCCCCCCCCCCCTGCGAAAAGACTAGTTGACTATTTGGGAAGGCTACCATCTGAGGAATGGATAGCTCAGATGATTAGAGCCCTGCTACGCAAAATCAGAGATCCTTGTCCTGTTTTCTTTACCATTTTTTTAAATCTTAGGAAGGAAGTTTGATGTTGACAGTCCCATCACGGAGAACGTCTACCAAGTACATCTAAGCTTCGTCGTTGATATGCTCCTGATATTTAAGACGATTTAAGACGATTGTGAGGACAAATTGTGATGTCAAAATTGAGTGGGCCTGACGTTTCGATCCTAGCAGGACCTTTCTCAAAGGCAGAGAGATTTTTTAAAATCATGTCAAAGTTTTCTTCGCCATTTTTCAAACAAGTGTCAAAGTTTTCTTTGCCATTTTCAAAACTGTATCAAAGTTACAAGTCAGATAGGTTTTTCCTTTCTGTGTTTTGACTTGCATGTACCAGTACATGTATTATAACTTGTTATCAGTCATAGAATAGTGAATAGTGAAGAGATACATATAAAACACATTGCAACTACATGTACCGGTACTCCCATACCATTATCTGGTGGGGATTAGAAACATGGACAGCTAAGAAAACTGCTGTGAATATTGGTTGGATGGACCATATCGCTGCCACAACAGTGCTGGGTAAGCTACCTCTCATATCTACATACGTACATGTGTCAAGACAACAGGGATTGTTCTACTGGTGAACAATAACTTAATGCATGTATAACACATGAAGACAAATCAGTTGGGAAGAGTTCATATGCATTTGTAGGAACGGCATGTACTTACATCTGAAGTTGCTGCTACAAATGTTTATACAAATTTATGTTTATACACTTTTCCCAAGTGGTTAGCCTAATTAGTCCTACCTATAAGTTGCTATTATATTTGCTATAATCAAACAAGGTACAGTAGTCTGGACACCATCAAGTGGGCGTACAGGGAGAGGTAGAAGGGACAATCACCTCCTGTAATTGTGCAGTGAATTCCTGCAAAAGCCGCATGTATACATATAGCTATGCCCAGACACCATTCCAAAGGTCCTTTCAAAAGCGGATGATGTTCTTACCTCTGTTGTCTATTGTAATGGAATTCAATGGACTATTAAAGGCGAAGCACTCAACTCCAGTACACAACCTACCCCCACTTCCTGGCTGTACATGTATGTCTGAACTGTTCCAAGAAAAACCCTCATCAACAAGACAACCATCTTGATAGGATAGGAGTAGGCAGTGTTTGCTCCTTACACAGACTATTCCCCTGGCTGAATCTTTAGTAACTTTCTCAGTTGAAAAATCACTCAAGAAGTTCAACCTCTAACCATGTACAGGTAGCCCCAGAGACAATATCCCCAAGATACTGGTATTCAGCCACCGGGAATGGCATGGATGATGCATCTTTGATAACTAAAAGGGCAAGTTGTCTCCTTTTTGTCTCCGAACTTCCTCGGCTAGAACCTCTCAATACAGTTTCCTTAAATATTCTTCGAGAGAACCATTTTTCATATCAAATTTAACCGTACTTCTTTCTTCAGGGTCTAATGCTTCACATCTATGGTTTAAGAGTTAGTGCGTAGCGGTGACGTGACACGGGAAGCTGGAGTGTTTTACAGCGGGCCTGCGGTAGTTTTACATCGTGGTACTGTTCCCACTGGACTATTTTATTAAGATACCATGGCTGAGCGGAAAGTTTTTGCAACGTCTTTCGGCCTGTTAGTTTTACATCGAGGTTGCGGTAACTTAACAGGGCCTTTAGTTTACCCTGCATTCCCACAGGACTTTACATGTAATTCTGGTATTCTTCCGCACGACCGCGGCCGTTTGACAAAGTCCTGTGGAAACACAGCTTTATACTTTACGGCAATCTCTCGAGTCTCTCGGGCTCGAGTTCACAAGCCCCTGGTAGGGTTACCGGCGGTCATAGATGAAGCAAGTACAGTACAAATGGGTAAATTAGTGCGAGTGAGTTGGACAAACAAATGAGCTGAAGGCATCAATTGTACAAAGTATACAAATGCAGAGGATCAGAATAAATAAGCTCAAAGATGAAACATAAATCATGGAAATGGACCTTATTCTATGGATAAATTACGCGACTTGGGGGGGGGACTGCAGGGAGTTTAGTTGATATATATCTTTTTCCTTTTAAAATGAAGATGAATGGATTTGCGCTAATCTCCTGGCTTAGATTTGGGATCAGGTTTACGGGAATCTAAAGAATTGCCATGCAGCACGCATAAATATCAAATGCTTCAGTATTACTCACTTCATTTACTGTACATGTGAACAAATTAAATGGAGTCAAATCGTGACAGAAACATGAACGTGCTTGTCCACTGCCAAGGGAAAATTATTCAGCTCCTTCAACAAAATTATCATTGTTACAATTTGAAATTTCCAGGGATCCAATCTTTCAGTGGCCATGTGGACAAATGATAACTAACATTGTCTTGGGCTAGCCGAAGGTCAGCCGTTTTAAAATCTAAATTGTTTTCAACATACGATATCATTTTTCTATATTCAAATCAGTTTTTCTATATTCAAATCAGTTATTTATAGACATGTATGAGGTTTATACAAAAACTGTTCACTGACTAAAATGACCTGCAATACACAAATCTCAAAAGTTAGAGGGCCTGACATTTCGATCCTAGCAGGACCTTTCGCAAAGGAAAAACTTTGCCTTTGAGAAAGGTCCTGCTAGGATCGAAACGTCAGGCCCTCTAACTGTTGATAGTTGTTTATATGGCTAATTCCATAAATCAGGGCTCCAACTTATGAAATATTGGTGTCCACTGTCCCCACTTGCATATGAAACCGTTCAGCTTTCCCCTCCACTTTGGTGACGTGTCCTTCATTTTCCCTCCATCAAATTGACGCGCATGTGCCACAGAGAAACTGACGTCAAACTCACGGGTTTGTTTTTCAGCCCGAACGCCTGCCCGACCCCACCGATCGTATCACTCTCATGGCCGCCGGTCGAGGGAGGATGAAGGGATTTTCTTTAAAAGGTTGCAACATTAAAAAAACGAGGGATCACTGCTGGGTGACATTCTGATAAGGCCGCATCTGCCATGGCCTCCTCTTGATGCCCTTCCTTGCTTAAAGCCATTACACTTTGGCTTCAGTTCTACGGTACTACATGTACGTACATGTACAGTAACATTGGCACACCCTCTATCCTCATTTCAAGACCACAATATGCATTCCTCTCCAAATCCACTGACATCTTCAAGTTGGTTTCTGCCTTCCAACTTTCCTTCTCCTCTCAGGCTCAGAATGCCGCTAATAAAATCGATCAATGGCAAGCCCTCTGTTCTCTAAGGACATCAACACAACCAATTCCATCTTTTTCGTCAAGGCTTATTCCGGTTGATTAAGTGAGGTTATTTAGTTCATCCATGCTTATTGTGCCAGAATTTTTTGAGTGCCTTTTCAGCCATTGACAATTTGGCATTGAAACAAGTCCTATATAGGAGGGTTTGCAGTGACACCATGTGTAAGGTCTCTTAAAGAAGAGTTGTGGTTCTGAAAAGAACCCGAGTGGTAACTCGCCGTTCCTTCCGGTATGCTCTGGTCATCATCAGGATGAGACCTTACACATGGTGTCACCACAGACCCTCCTATTGCTTCACCCACCATTACAAAGCCTTAAGTGTAATTTATTGTTGTCAAAGATGTACCAAACTCTTCACTTACCTGTACCACTGACTGTCTTATTTGTATTATTTGAAACAAGTCCTGTTTTTTTCTTCATCACTTTTCTTCATTTCCCAGGTCTTAGAGCCACAGAGGGTCTGACTACACTTTTGTACAGTGTGATCTCAAGAGGTTTTTCTTCAACTGTCAGGTGACATTCTGATAAGGCTACCTCTGCCAAGGCAAGAATGGAATATCATTCTGGGTATAAACCAGAGATTAATTTGAGCAGTTGCCTCAGCCAAAGGCTGAAATCTAGAAAAATCTCTGCGTCCATTTTTTTTTTAACACACAGAATAGCAAGACCATGCAGGTTCCTGCTGTTCCTGAATCATACTGTACCGGTATCTGGAAGACTGGTCATCTAAAGCCGCGTTTGCAACTTTTTCTTGCGCAGCCACAAATGGTAACTTACCATGAAATTCCTAAAAGTAATTCTACTGTGCATTCGCACTTGGATTTATCTTCCGCGACAGCCGAAGAAATTCACCATGTGACACTGGCAAAATGTCACCATTTGCGGGCACTTTGTACATGTACATGTACCGGTATGTTGATTACGTGTGGTTGCGGAAGTTCTATAGGGTGAAACTGTTCGCATTGTCCTTTTTTCCAGCCCTGCCAAGTTACCGTGACTGAGCTAAACCGGCCTCACTGGCCACTGGCCAGTTGGGAAAAAATATACCGTACACGTGCTCACGGTATCATCTTATGTGCAATGAGTCCATTCCTTTCTAGATTTATGTCAATCATGGTTTTTCTTTTTTGGGAGTCTTCACAGAAAGTCTCTAACCAAAGACCAATGCTGAGAAGAACTCATGCGATGCTACAGAAACATGTCTCTTAATAGTCTGAGTCTAGCCTCCATTCATTACGTTGAGCAAGATGTGGTGAATTTTGCCATCTGTCTAAAAACTGGAATTTCCCCCCTCTCTTTCACCTCTGATCTCCCACCTTGCTCCAGTCCATTTGCTCCTCCCCACCCTTTTGTTTGTTTTCCCTTTGATCTCCCCTCTCTTTGTGTGTACATCTGCATCCCACTCCCTTCCCTTTTGTCCTTCCTCTGTCAAGTGTGTCAGGGCTATCCTTTCCCTGATGACTGTCTGTGTAAAGTACAGTAAAGTGGAACATTGCTACAACGAATATCCCAGGATCAAGAAAACAATGATTCGGTAGGCCTATATGGGTCGTTCATTATAGCAGTTGTGGCCACATATTTTGTATACAAAAATCAGGGCGCCAAAGATCATGTTCGTTATAGCCGAATATTCAGTATATCGGCATTCGTTATAGCAAGGTTTTACTCTTGTCACTTTGCCTTTGAGAAAGGTGCTGCTACGATTGAAATGTCTAACGTTTGAGATTTAAAAATTGAAACAAAGCCGGCCAGTTGAAAAGCCGGCATGGAACTTAATGGAAGTTGTTTTAATTTGACAGTCTGCCTGGCCAGTTGAAAAAGAGAAGGGCTATGGGGTAATGGAAAGCATTTTGTCCATCTTGTCTCCACCCACTGCCTTCCAGCACTCGCTGCTTGTTGATTCTATCTACAGAGCCACAGACAAGGCTATTTCCTACAACAACACAAGTGCACTGCGAAGCATAACAGCGCTTCAATCCCCAGTTGCCTTAAAAGAGGGAAAAATATTGAAAAACAACAAAATAGTGGCCTTCTGACTGGGAGTCGTTTGCTTTCATATAGCGAGGGGGCAATATTGGATTGTTGCACAAAAATAAAGGGTTTTGGGAGGTGTCTTAGAGAGAGAGAGAGAGAGAGAGAGAGAGAGGGAGAGAGAGAGAGAGAGAGAGGGAGAGAGAGAGAGAGATCGAGAGAGAGAGAGAGAGAGAGAGAGAGAGAGAGAGAGAGAATGAGAGAGAGAGAGAGAGAGAGAGAGAGAGGGAGGGAGAGAGAGAGAGAGAGCATAGAAGAACTGCATGCAGTACACATACACTCGAGGCAAATCAGATCTTGAGAGAAAAAAATCCATGTACGACTAGGCTAATGAACAGTAACTGGTGCTTGGAATACAGTGTTTGACTCGTACCATGTAAACATGTACAGTAGCACAAAATCAAGCTGCCATTAGATGAGCTGATATTATCTGGACTCTGGAGTATGATTCATATATATGTATGAATGTACAGACATGTACACATGTACATGTACACGTACTGGTACACATACATGTACAATGTACAGTATGCACCGGTACATGTATACATGTACAGTACTTGTACAGTACAGTACATACTATACACATACTCTACATGCACGGTAGTCAATTTCATCAAACCATGGATCGTAACTTACGATCAATCGCAAGACAGCGAGCGATGCACAGAAACCATACCATGCATAGTGTATCACGACGACGTACGGTTGAGTCATCCATTGTTAGTTGAGTTACGATGCATCATAAGGCTTTGTGAAATCCACCCCTGGTCATGTACAATGTACATGTACAGTATACAGTGTACATGTATACATGTACATGTATGTACATTGTACATTGTATGTACATGTACATTGTACAGTACATGTGTGTGCGTACATGATATACATTTACATGTGCATGCATGAAGTGTACATGTTACTTGTATGTGTATGGTACAGTAAATGAACTGTACAGTACATGTACCTTTACACAAAGGTTTGCTCATAATTATACCAGTAATTATACATACGTGCATGTAAGATTATAGAGTACATGTACATGTTCGCACATGTACAATGTACATGTACATGTATATGAAGATATTATACTGTATACACACATGTAGTAATGTACACCAACAAAGGAAACCCCCAAAATTACAGTTATATTCTTGACTGCCAACTCATGAGTGAGGGTACAGTTTTTCACATGTTACAATAAGCATACATAACATTGTGGATTTGTGGCTTGCTGTCAATACAGTTTGTGTGTCAATGGCCAATAGTGCACACAGTGCAGGGATCTAATCAATGGCCTGCTCAACTGCCTATCACTCAAGGGTATTTGAGCAGTAAACTGCATCAGTCTTTGTCAGCTCAATCAATCATATCGCTCTAATACACTGTACAGTAATTGTAGCAGTCGGGCAAACAGTCTAATTTGATTCAATGGCCAATTAAATCAGATCAATCATTAAATCATTGAGAGTGCTTCATTGCAGTATTAAGTGTGTTTCAGCCAGTCATTAGATATAACAGTGGTTTAATATATGGTAGTACTTGTACATGAATATTGTATAGTTTGTATAGTTTATCAGCTCTTCGTATATTTTGACAGTCCAATGTATAACATGAATACATGATCAGTCATTATGGATACATCAGAGGTCCAATATATCATAATAAAAAATAATAATAAATAAAAAAACAAATCTGGAAATTTCCGGAAGTCTTACATCCCTGATTAGTCTCATATAATCAGACAGGATAATAATTAGGCCTATTGTACATGTAGTCCTGACACTAAACAGTCTGCATCAGAAACATGATGTTTCCTGACGACTGGCAGAGTACACACTGTCCAAAACATTGAGGGTGTTTTTTTCAGAGCAAACATTCTTCTCATCAGAGAAGACTTCCCCGGTATGGTGTCACCGCAAACTCTCCACACAAATTAAGAAAGTCAACAAATCAATGAAAAACTGACAAAGAAAACTTTGACTAGACCAGGATTTGAAGCAGAGATATCTGGTTTAGCATACCAGCGATCTTCCCATCTGAGCTATCCAGCCCTTAGATGTGGCCTCCCAAATAGTCAACTAGTCTTTGCTGGGGTGGGGGCGCCAGTCAGATGCAATTCAACCATTAACTGCCGTACATCTCCACGGATCACACCCCCGCTTTCATTCAGATGCAAAGACAGCAGCTTGGGGATCACACAAAGTGGATGCTGCTTTTTCAATTCAAGCCCAAAAAATGGGGGAAAAAATGACTGGGAAGTTTTTCATCCAGTAAAAGTTTTCTTTGCCATTTGTTCAAATCAAGAAAGTAATGGACTTACGTGGTACTTCTTAGGCATTGGTTCGAAGTAGTCGGGCACACGTCGAGACAAGGGAATGTCTTCCCCTTGTCGAACATCCTTCCAGTGTTCCCAGGCTACCGGGGGGAGGTTGACGGTGTGGAACGCATTCTTGGCCATCTCCACCGTCTCGATGGGATACAGGTCCTTATACTCTTCAGGGTATCTGAAACACAACACAACCGAGGATGGGACGGGTGAAGTTTCGGACGGCCGGATGATTGGATCTCAATGGGCCCCTTCTGAAAGGCAGAATTCTGCCTTTGAAAAAGGTCCTGCTACCATCAATACATCAGCCCCACAAATTGTTGAAGATTTGTTATTTGGGTCACTCAAATCCGTAAGCAGTTTGCAACACTTATGTAATACCAGTACTGTAAGTCCAAACTTGATGCACATGCATTCAAAATAATATTATTATTATTGTTATTATCTATTCGGCCAAGGAAAACAAACAAGTAGTACATTCAAAGTGAGAAAGGTCATACAGTCTATATCATGGAAATTCAAGATGGGAGATAAATGGTTGAATTTAATACCAAACAAGGAGAATATTATGTACATGCAAATGTATGTAAGCATTCTTTGCATATACATTTCTATAAGCTTAAGGCTAAAATGTTTTGATCACTGTTGAGTCAAAGACAATGTAAGGTATTATTTTTTCTTTGAAGTTAAACATTTTCTTTTAAATCAAATTCATTGAGATACGCGTGTATGACAGTTAATGGTTGAATGCTTCTGACTGGTGCCCCTACCCAATGCAAAGACTATGTATGTAATTGACAACACTACAGTACTATGGGAAATTGGGAATGTCACGATCTAAGGGCTGGATACATTGTAGCTGAAAAATTGGTAAGAGTGCTGTATGCAACACCAGAGATCTTGGGTTCAAGTGCCGGGTCCATTCAAATTGTCTTTGCCATTTCTCAAAATTGTTCCCTTTTTCCTTTTTTTGTGTGGCATTTTATCAAATGACAACTGTATATCACTGACTTAAACCACAGAGTGCCAAAATAATAAATGAATTAAGACCAAATACTTGGCTGGACTTGGTCATCAGTGGTCACAACAAGACTGCAGGCAACCTGGGCTGGATTTCACAAAAGACTGGATAGCCCATCGTAAGTTGTGATAGGCAGAATGATTTCCTTGCATCACCCTGTCTTACGAGTTACGATTGATCGTAAGTTATGATGAGTTTGGTGAAATTGACCACGGATACTATGGGGCCAGTACTCCCCCCCCCTAAAAAAAGGGGGGACAACAAGAAATCTCCAAACTGTAGAGGGACCTAACATTTTAATCCTAGCAGGTACTCTCATAAAGGCATTCTGCCTTTAAAAAAAGGCCTCCTACTTTCAGTACATTTGGACTGATCCTCTTATTTTCTTACATTTTTTTGTCATTTACATGTAAGTCAGTAAGCAGCTTACAGTATTTCAATACAAAACTTTTAGGTGGGGAGCATGAGCAATGCACTGTGGGATAAAAAAAAATAGAATAAAAAATAAAATATGTGAAGCATCCGCACACGCATGGCAAATAATCACGATTACTGTACATGGATTTAGAAAAAGTTGCACTAGGGCTACGTTCAGACAGCGTGTTAGTTTAAAACCAATCAAGTTAAAATGCTTTCTAACCACAGGGGGCAAGTCATAAATCTAAAACTCTCTGCGTTCATACAGCGTACTACAGCAAGCAATTAAAACCGGTTCGGTTTTATTTTCGGTTTTAAAAGGTCATGCATTCTGCCCCTCATCCAGTGTGGACTTCTGTCCATGCATAAAGTGCGCACTACACGCACACATCCTGCACACACACACATCTCACATTATTACCTGTTACACAAGGTGTGCAGCCAGGCAGGTCAACATCGCTGCCTAAAACCGGACGTCGAAAGGGGATTGTGTCCTAACAGAGTTTTACCGGATAAACCGGATCGGTTTCAGCACTAAACCCTCCTCTCGAACAGTTTTAGATTTTGTGTTTTAGCGATGAGTTAAACTGGATCGGTTTTATAGTAAAAACGGTGTCGTTTTTAAAACCGATGGGGTTAAAACGGTAAAAACGGTAAAACTGTCTGCACGTACCCTATAGTGGAGTCTGAATCGTGATTCAAAATCCCAGTAAAAATCATGTTTATTGTGTCCACACATACCAAAACGGTGCAGCAAAAAATAACAGTGTTTTTTTTTAGACATTGTGGACACTGGACAGCACTATGGACTGTATGTACATGCATACATGTACATTTGTAGTGTTTTTGTATGCAAATTCGCACAAAACAAGGCATAAAGCCTCTCAACATGCTCAAGGTTAAGGGCTAAGGAAAGAAGGAGATAGAGGGGACTCAGACAGGCTGGAGATAGGAATTGACATTCCTCTTAAATAGGGCAAGATCGTAGGCTGAAGGAAAACATGAGCCAGGAAGGGAATTCAAGATGAAGGAAGATGACATAGTGTACATATATGAAAAGACCTTTTCACACTGGACAAATCTCGGGGTTGACGCAGGGTTGAAAATAGCCGACAATTCACACTTGCCAATTTTCAACCCCGAGCCAACCCCACATCAACCCTGAGATTGGCTTCAACCCGGGTTGAACTTACTCTGTTCCGGATCAGGGTTGAAATTTTCGCCCAGGGTTGAAATTCTTACCCCGGGTTGAAAACGCAGGTGTGAAAAGAACCGGGATGAGTTCACCCCGGGTTGAGAGCCATGGGAATTTGGCGCATGTGTAGTGTGCTACAACACGCTCGCGATGCACTGCACCAAGTACTAGTGTGAAAAGTCCACGGTAATCTCGGGGTGAAGTTGCCCCGGATTGAAATAAGCTCGGTTTGCATGAATCAAGTGTGAAACGATACCGGGTTGAATGCGGGGTTGAAAAATTCAATTTTCAACCCGGGGCGAGAATTTTTCAACCCGGGTTGAGAGGCTGTAGTATGAAAAGGCCGTATGTGTGCTGAGGCTAAGAAATATCATTAGGCATTTTCCCTGTACTGTACAATGTACCGGGTACTAGTTACATGTCTGGCACACTAATTGAGCACCTTTCATGTCCGTTAATCACGCTCCACTCAGTTACTTATTAGGGGCAGGCAGATAGTAATTACAGTGAAGGTTCATCCAGTGCATTAACATTGCACATCAAAGAGTCTACCGTCGGCCACAATGCAATTTTTTTTGGGGGGTGGGTATAATGCAATGTAGCACCAGACAATGCTATAAAACCACTCTAGGTTAAGGGCTACAGAAAGAAGGAGATAGGGAGGAACTCTGGAAAGCTGGAGATTGGAATTGACATTCCTCTTAAAATGGGCCAAGATGGGAAACATAAGTGACCACGGCCATGGGTACCACTGGCAACTAGGGCACTCTGTGATTCCACAGGACACTAACAGGCACGTGTATGGACGATGGCACAAGGGACAGAGGTCATTGTGGCCTCACAGCTACACATACCGGTACCTGTAGGTGCCATTCATTGTGCCACAGGTCTTGTCGTCATGCTAAGAAAGATTTCCTGATGAGAGGGAGTGTCCCTTTGTGCCCAAACAATGAATGAGTCAGTGTGCAATGATATTTGGAAAACAACTTTCCATATCAAAAAAAGGTTGATGGTGATGTCCTGATACAGCCAGGTTCTTTCTTAAAGGCAACAGGTCCTGCTTGGAGAAGTAGATCAGGCCCCTTACATTTTTAAGATTTCCATTTTGCCCAATTAACCATTTTGCACCAGCCACTTAATATAGCAGTTCATCGTGATGGCACTGGCTGTTTATCTATGCACATTGCATTGTGGAAGGTACATGTACATATGTAGCTCACCACTTTTCAATTCTCAGTAGATTTCTCGCATGCAACGCCAAGCAAATAATTGCACTTCGTGAAAAAAATCCGAGAGGGATTGGGATTGGGATCGGGATTCGAAAATCAGTGGATGGTGCTTTCTGTGCTCCTGTGAACATCCCTATTGTAATGTTTCATTCTGTTTCTGATTGGAGGGCAGGCATAATGTAAACAAATTGAAGACAGTGTAACAGTCGTTTGTATTTACTTAATCTACAGATAATTGTTGACTGTTGTTAAATTTGGTTGTTGAATTTGGTCGTTTATTAATACTTGACTTAGAATCTACAATAAAACTCATATATATTTTTGTGTACATGTGTACCTAATATCATTAATTTGTGCCACCAAATCCCCATTTCCTTATCTTTTTTTTATATCGTGTTCTAACTTGAACAGTACCACTTGGTTACAGTTATATGATTTGTTTTAATTGTGTTGTGCTTGTTTGTTTTGAGCTGCAGAGAACCAGAGGATTGGCCCAGTGCCATATTGCTTTAGTGGGCTACAGTTCACAAATGCGCAGTACATACAAACACAAAAGAAACAGTCAAAGGTGACAACTGACATCTTTGATCAATAATTGGGCATGTGTGAAGGCAGAGATCACCACAGGCTTTGGCACAATTAGGCATAGAAGCCTTTCCAGTATCACTTGATCTTACAGCGACAAAAGGAAGGCCATTTAGACAGAAGTCTTTCTCTTCTCAAGCACTTCATGCCGGCATTGTGACTGTTACAACGGACGTGTAACCTGACTAATCTGGACAATACAGCCCTGATATGTGACTGCTTCATAAGAGATTAAGGTTAAAAAAAAAAAAATCCTGATACAATGTGACGGTCCCCTCGTGAAGTATTTCCTCCGGAATTCCTGTCATCCTTCCAGTGGATAATTGGATCTGAAAACCGTGCCGGCTCTTTCGGACTTGAAGGCTGATGCAAGCCAACAGAAGTGTGCCTTGAAAATTCACCGATGAAACGGGTTTCCTAGTACATGCACATGTATGCTTTGTTAAAGTTTTCTAAGCAACAGCTGAAACTGCTATCTACAGCTGTATGGGTGTTCTTTTCTCCTCCTCCTTCTCCCCTCCCTCCTCTTTCTCCTCTTTCCTTCCTCTTCCTCTTCCTCTTCTCCCTCCTCCTTCTGCCTCCTCCTCCTCCTCCTCTCCCTCCTCCTTCTCCTCTTCCCTTCCTCTTTCTCTTCTTCCTCCTCCTTCTTCTGCCTCCTCCTCCTCTCCTCTTCCTTCTCCTCTGCCCTTCCTCTTCCTCTCCCTCTTCTTCTTCTTTCTCTTCCTCCTCCCTATTATTCTTCTTGCGTACATGTAAGAACAGACAAAGAACACTATATCTAAAGATCGCAGTGAAGCAGCCATTCCGTGGTGGATCCATCCAATTCCATCAAGCCATGGATGTCACTTTGCAGGCCTATGGAGAGGGCAGGCTGTACATGTGATGATATGATCAGGTGTTTTTTTGGCTTTGGGACTAGGGCCCCGTCTGAGCAAATTGGCCGTGCAAATGACCAACGCCACCAACGCAGATGGTTCAGCCTCAGGCGGGCCTCGGAAGACCATAATCCTGGGCTGATGTTTGATAGAACAGACTGCAGAGGTGAAGGCATTCTGTGCCCCATCCCTCCAGGTGTTACTTTCTCCTGAAAAAAAAACCGCACAAGTTTATGGGCACCAGCAGGCGGCCTGACTCTGGCTAGTGGCCCCTGGCTGGTGGCTTGCCATGGCTTCCATTGACTTGTGTGTAATTTGAAGCTGCGGGCAAGCCTGTTTGGAAACACGGCTATGCATGACGGCACCTTCACAGCTCGGTCTATTCATGTATGCAGACGCCTCACCACAAGTGCCATTAGCGTGGGACGTCGCCTCTCATGTGTCACACCTGGTCCTAGTTATGGAAATCTGTTGTAGTCACAGACACATACACGTGTATATAACCTACAGACGGACAGCATCTATTAGAAATGACGTCATGATACCGTAATGCCGTGGGGGACCCGACTAGCGTCAAACTATGGGCGGAAGTAAAAACACTGCCACATGTTCGCATTGGTGTGACATAAGCACATAACATGCATTCAAATTTGCCCATCGCTCTATGACGTTACGCAACAATGGTCATGAATATATGGTTTTTCTATATACGTGCATTGTGGCGCTCTTTACTTCCAACAAATTTTCTTTGAATGGCAGCTTCTATGACATTACAGTCTGGCTCCTGCTATTGTCCGTCTATACATGTAGGTTATACCGGTACATGTACAGTGTATGTGTCCATGGTTGTGGTTTACATACACTTGACTTCATAACACTGCCGCCTAAGACAATGGTCAGTCGAAAACCAACAGCCCAGCATCAGGACACTTGAAACTGTGGTGTCAGTGGTCTAGTCAGTGGTGTAGTCAGTCTGGTCGACCCATCGCCGTGAATACTGTATAAAAACCACAGCCAGGACTGTGGCACTGAAGCTGATAGCCATCATCAATTCTGTGCAACCAGCCACTGGGGGTATAGTCATGACTTCACATGACCGCAGTGCATTAACTGTCACATGCACAGGAAATCCAGCCGGCAATCTTAAACATGTACACGTCCCCTGAACAGCCTTTGGCGGCACCTGCACAATTTCTCAGGCAGCAATACAGGCATCAAGTGGAAGCAATATCTGTCTCGATGTGAGATGAAAAATGCTGCAGGTTCAAAATTCCAAATCGCAAAATTACTCAGAGGGCCAGAGGTTTTAACCCTAGCTGGAACCTTTCTCCAAAAGGCAGCCTTCAGAGAAAGGTCCTGCTAGGGTGGAAATGTCAGCCCCTCTTTGACATTTTGACTTTTTGACAGGTCTGCTCCTGTCGAAAATTTACAGTTCTGGACCCAAATTCATGTTTTCCAGAATTCTCCTACAATGATCCCTGAGACCTCTGACAGTCCACTGACATGAATTTGACAATACATAAATCTCAAAACTTTGAGGGACTGACGTTTCAAACCTAGCAGGACTTTTTTCAAAGGCCTTTGAGAAAGGTCCTGCTATGATACAAACATCAGGCCTTTGAGAAAGGTGCTGCTAGGATTGAAACATCAGGTCCTCTAACTTTTGAGATTCCGATTTTTTTGACAGGTCAGCTCATGTCAAAGTTTCCAGTTTTTGAGCTCATGTCAAAATTTCCAGTTTTTGACCCACAATCAGATTTCCCAGGGAAATGACTGAGGCCAATGAGAGTCCACTAACATGAAAAAAGCTTACTGACTAAAATTACCGAAATTCAAATCTGAAAATTTAGTTGCCCTGACGTTTCGATCCTAGCAGGACCTTTCTCAATGGCCTGACATTTTGATCCTAGCAGGACCTTTCTCAAAGGCCTGACACTTTGATCCTAGCAAGACCTTTCTCAAAGGCCTGATGTTTCGATCCTAGCAGGACCTTTCTCAAAGGCCTGACGTTTCAATCCTAGCAGGACCTTTCTCAAAGGCCTGACGTTTTGATCCTAGCAAGACCTTTCTCAAAGGCCTGACGTTTCGATCCTAGCAGGACCTTTCTCAAAGGCCTGACGTTTTGATCCTAGCAAGACCTTTCTCAAAGGCCTGACGTTTCGATCCTAGCAGGACCTTTCTCAAAGGCCTGACGTTTCGATCCTAGCAGGACCTTTCTCAAAGGCCTGACGTTTTGATCCTAGCAGGACCTTTCTCAAAGGCCTGACACTTCGATCCTAGCAAGACCTTTCTCAAAGGCCTGACGTTTCGATCCTAGCAGGACCTACAATGTATGAATCTGAACAAATCGGCAAAGTTGGTCTGGGCATTTTTTGAGCGAGAACAAGTGGGTAAGAATCCGTTCTGTTGGGCCATTTGAGTGAAGTGGCCGGCAATTTCAGCGGACTCTCGTGCCTACCTGAAGGGGAGGTGGGGCTTGTAGAAGCCCACTGCCAGGAAGAAGGGAAGGCGTGGGGCGGGCAGCTCCTCGTTCAGCCGCTGGAGACGACGGGGCTTGTTGGCGCGGTGGCTCTTGTTCTTGGATCGCCGGCGGGTGACCGAGAGGCGCTGGAGGAAGGAGACGGCATAGTCCGTGGCCTGAATGTCCGGCAGAGTAGCCTCCGGCATACGGGTCACGTTGACCGGACACATGGTGTAGGAATACAGCTTGCCATCCGGCCCCGGACACAACTATTCAGAACAAAACAAAATCAAGCAAATGAGATTTGAATGTTTTCGTGGTGGGGATAGCAGGAGTAGGTTTGCGGTGACACCATGACAAATTTCTCTTTTGTGAGTTTGTGTAGCTCTGAAAAGAACCGGAGGAATGCAACGTTTCGAACAGTATACTCTGTTCGTCTACAGGAGACATACAGTGTACATGTAATCACAAAAGAGTAATTTTGCAGAAATTTTGCAGAAATTATGTGTGGTTCTGAAAAGAACCGGAGGAATTTGACATTTTGAACAGTATACTCTGTTTGTTGTACTGGAGACATACTAACAAAAGAGAAATTATACGAGGCTCATACCAGTGCTCTATCCGCCTGAGGTATACAGCCCTTAGGTGGCGACTTTCCACAAAAGTCAGCTACCTTTGCTTTATAATTCACACATACATGAATCTTGAAGTGATGCAGGAAGATTGCAAACTACAATTGTACATCTTAAACCCCTTGAAGCATGTAGAGAGGCTTACGTTTCAATTTGAGCAGGCCCTTTCTCAAAGGCAGAGAATTGCCTTTTGAGAAAATTGCCCTTTGATGTTTCGATCCTGCCCGGATAAAAAAATCAGGCCCAGGGTTTGGGGGCTTATCACTCAATCTTGTCCCAATCCAAACGAAACAGTTACAGTATCAAATTTCCCCTCAATTGTACATTTAGTCCGCCTTATAACTTCAAGCAACTTCTGCGCTTATTGTGGCTCTGTAGCAAAAAAAAGCAAGTGGTTCTACAGTACTATATATAGCTCCATGGTTCTACTCAGCCCATAGCGAATATCAAATTACCCAGATTATCTAAGAGGGGTGCCTTAGGGGAGAGGAGGCCAGCCCCAGAGTGACATTGACCTTAGGTGGCCTTGATGGTGAACTTACAGCCACTGAACCTGGTAAGACGGCTACACAAAGGCAGGTATTATGTCATGACTCTAACACAAAGAGTGTTGACAATCTTGGCATTGAAAAACAGGGAGAGATTTTGTCAGTCTGAAAGGCTAAATCAACTGTGAAAATGTTCAACAGTGCGTGTTCTGCCAGGAAAACGTACACAGACATGAATACAATTGTACACAAAACCTTTTCAAGTTCAACTACATTGATTGGATGAATAAGCTTCTGCCATTGACAACAATGGATGGATACGGAGAGACATTTTCGAGGTAATTTGCTCCATCCAATAGTGGGTTCATTCAGGTAAAAATGAGTTGGCTCTATTTGAAGAACGGTATATTTCACAGCCGGAATGCCTAATTCAATATGTATACACATGGATGCAAGTACATTATTATGTACATACTCCACAGTGTGTATATGCAGTGTTTTTGTAGACGTTCTGTTACCAGGTTACTACTGTACATGTTGCCTCCATAACTGCTGCACAAACAGTGTTTTTTTTTTAATGGGCAGTCAGTCAGCGAAGCACTGAGCTTATAGCCGTATTACAGCACGTTGGCAAGGTTAAATCCTCATCGAGTCGCAGCTTATTCCTATAATCGGCTGCCATGTCTGAGCAGTGAGCTGACAGACTGTTCAAGTTTAGTACGTATGAAACAACCTACATTGTATGTAATTCGAAAAGAAACTCTCATACACCGTTGCACGACAAGGTCAGTGCTTTGGGGAAGTTTGGCTATCTGGAATGTCTTTTGCTGTTGGCTAGATCATCCACATAGAATACCATAGTGCTTTGTCTATGGACTGTTTGGCACAAGGGGAAGAAGAAGTAAAAATCAAAACAAACAGTGAGACTTTTCCGCTACACTGTGGAGTGGAGAAGTCTATTAAGGTTTCGATCTGAGCAGGACCTTTCAATCTGCCTTCCAGAAAAGTTCCGATTGGATAAAAATGTCAGGCCCTCTACATTGTTTTAGTTTTTGCATTTCGGTAATTTTAGTCAGTATTAAAGCAGTTTGCAACATCTTTACTATGAGTGGATATTTGTAACTACATGTACATGTAAATAAGTTCTGAGTTGGCCTATTTTAATATTATTTCTTATCATTTACATGTACATGTAGATAGACTTATAACGTTTTTAAACCTTTTTCAGGGCAGTGTTTTTTCCTCAAATCAAAAAAGGTCTTTATTTTTTTATTTTCGGTTACTAAGTATTTTGCCACAATTTTGTATTTTACTCCAAATCTTCAGATTCCTCAATTATTTCCTTATGAAACCAAAACAAGAGTCTTCCTGCATACCAGCGCTCTATCTGTCTGTCCTATCCAGCCCTTAGATGGTGGCCTTCCCAAGTAGTCAACTAGTCTAAAGAATTGAAAATTTGGCAAAGAAAAATAGTTGACTATCAGGGAAGCCCATGGGCTGGATAGCTCAGTTGGAAAAGCACTGGTACGTTAATCAAGAGGTCTTGGGTTAAAATCCTGGTCCAGTCTAGGTTTTCTTTGCCAATTTTTCAATTTGTTCAAAAGTTCCCAGTCAGTTTTTTCTTTGTTTGTTAGTCTAAAAAAAGGCATAAAAACCTAAAAAAAAAAAGGAGTTCCTTTTGTAATTTGGTGATTTTAACAAAAAGGTGAAGCACAAAATAATAATCCCTACCCTACTCCCTACACTACTCCTTGCCCTTCTCTTTGATCTTTCCCCCTCCTCTCACTAATCCCTACCCTACTCCGTGCCCTTCCCTTTGATCTCTCCATACCAGCTTCACTCTTTGTCCTTTGTTTCTCATCCCTGTACTATTCACTCTCTCCCCCCTTCCTTCATGTACATGTATCTGTTTTGTCCTTGTCACTCTGCCTTTGAGAAAGGTCCTGCTAGGATCGAAACGTCAGGCCCACTAAATTTTAAGTTTTACATTTTGGTAATTTTAGTCAGTAAGCCGAGTTTGCAACATTCTTGTATATCACACAAAATAATAGGATTAGAACCCAGAGACCTTGGCTTAAAGGTTGAAGTACTCTCCCACCTGAGTTATAGCCTACATATGGGCCGGCCAAGGGGTCGTATGCCCGCACTGGGGTGGCAGCACTATCAAACTTGGTTATCAGAGAAATGGAGCTATATTATTGTCTGTCATTTGTGCGTGCAAATTGGCATTCCTCTGCACTTGCCTGCCACTCAGCTGCATTTTCATGCACACCTTTCCAGACGTGCACTATGGGTGCACCCAAGTGCAAAATGGCTCGCCGCATTTTAAGCGCGTAGAAAAGACAGGGCAGGGGACGGCTTCAATGCGCGCTCTAATTGTACTCGGCAATGTACGCTTCAGCGGTTCCCAACTGGGGACGTAACCAGTGCAGTCTGCCGGGCTACCAGTTACGCCAGACGGACTCCATGGCAACTACGTGTTGCTTTAATGCATGCATTGTGGATCTACTGACAGTCTTACGTATGGCTGGTTAGCTGAATTAGCATGGAGCTGTGCACCAGCCTGTGTTAACCATTAGAAGCGTGTAATTACACCAGACCTTGTCGGAAAGTAGTTTTGCATCCTGCCAAACAAGGCTAAAAGGCCAGCCCAGGTATCAAAGAGTGCATATCAACAAATTATTCCTTTCTTTAACGATTTTAATATTTAAAGTGATATACAAAAATGTTGCAAACTGCTTGCTGACTAAAATTACCAAAATGCAAATCTTAAAATTGAGTGGGCCTGACGTTTCGATCCTAGCAGGACCTTTGTCACTCTGCCTTTGAGAAAGGTCCTGCTAGGATCGAAACGTCAGGCCCACTAAATTTTAAGATTTTAATATTTGAACAATTGGCATAGAAAACATTGACAGGACTGGGATTTGAACCTGAGACCTCTGGATTAACATATCAGTCATCTTCCATCTGAGCTATCCAGCCCTTAGATGGTGGCCTTCCTAATAGTCAACTACCGGTAGTCTTCCTTTCCTTTGTTTGTTTATTTTTTGAAAATTATGACCGGACTGTGAGTTCTGGCTTAACCAAGACTTCTGGCTCAGCATACCAGCATTTTCATCGTTATCCATGGTCCATTGGATGGCAACCCTCCCAAACGGCCAACTATTTTTGCTGGGAATGCGTGTGTCAGTCAGCAGCATTAATCCATTAATTTTCACATATCTTTAGGGATCAGGCCCCGTTTTTATTCCTCGTCACAGCAGCTCGGGAATCACACAAAGTGGTTGCAGCTTTTCAATCGACATTTTCTTTCCAACAAAGTAAAGGATTATTTTCTTGATGAACAAAAAATCCACAGGCCACATGAGAGACTGGAAATATGGGTGAGATTTACCACAGAGAGTCCCAAAAAGAGAGTCTGTACATCCAATATTGATATTTTTCATTAATGGTTGCATTTTCGTCCCTCTCCTCTTAAATTTCAGCACATCAATCCCCCAAGAATCCTGACAACTACATCAGCCGTGTCATTGAACCTCAAAATGAAGAAAGTCCAAAATTTATGGGATTATCTTTTTTTCAATTTTCGAAAGCAATAAGTGTGAAATGAAAATTTAAAAAAAAAATCCAAGGTAATCAGCTCCTGTCTGGTCATGTTTCATGTCTGTATAAGGAATTTATTCAATTGAAAAGAGGAAGAAAAAAAACGGTCAAAAACTCCAAACATGACATATTTTCAGCCCAATCTATTTTCATGTGTGGGTCATCTACTGATATGTTTACAATAATTATGATTATTCTATGTGTTAATCATTATCATTAGTTATCATTAATGTAAATTTCCAAATTTGAGAGGGCCTCCTGATGTTCCAATCCTAGCAGGACCTTTCTCAAAGGCAGAATGATTGACTAACGTCAGGCCCTCCTAATGTTTTATATTTGCATTTTGGTCATTTTAAAGAGTAAGCAGTTTGCAACATGTTTGCATATTAATATTAATGACTAATTAGGAATTAATTTGTTGTAAGTATTATCTATGAATAAAGAAATGCCCCCAAAATACCCCCAATTAAATTGTCTTACAAAACCCACAAGAAAACTGAGATGGAAATTTAAAAAAAAAAAGCGTAATTGGCAAAGAAAGTTTTAACCGAATGCATTTTAATATATCAATCATTAGGAGGGCCTGATGTTTCGATCCTAGCAGGATCCCAGGCAGAAATTAAATGCAGTTGAGAAAGGTAATGCAAGGATCAAAACGTCAGACCCCATGGATGCTGATGCTATCTTTGTTAATAGCATTCTTGTACACAATAGCTGATGGAGGGGTTATGGAGATGGATAAGGTGGAGGCAGCCTAGCCTACACATACCTTGCTTCCTTTCTCACGTTTGGTCGTGGGCCAATAGGCAGGGATGGACCAACTCAGAGGATAATCATCCGTGTAGTTAGAGCAGGCTCCTGGAGTTCACATACCAAATGCCCACGAACAAACAAAACAGGAGGGGAAAAAAAGCCAAAGGACAATCAAAGTCAGACAGAGAGAAAAATACCCCCCTGTATAATCGGATAAGTCAACAGGCCTGTCATAACAAAGTCAGCATTGTGAGTCTGGGAATTGTTGCGGTTGACTTGACAGGGAATTGAAGGAATGACTGGGGGGGGGAGGGTGGCAGGGAAAAGTAAAAAAAAAATGATTGATGAGAGTGGCTAACTTGATGTGGCTTTGAAAAACAGCCATGTGCGCTATGTGGGGGCAATTTATGACGGCCTTTCTGTGAATTGCATTGGTTAGCGGTCTGCGAGCATGATCTCTGGCACATGTATGTATCCTGAGATTGGTTCAACCATGGGGCAACTGTGGTTGAACTGTACGCCTCAACGTTTAATTCCGAGAATAAATGAAAAAAAGATAGAGCATCTGAGGTTTTGATGCTTCAAAAAAGGGTCTAAATTCTTGCAGGTAGAGAGGATACACAAAAAAAGATAGAGCATCTGATGTTTTGATGCTTCAAAAAAGGGTCTAAATTCTTGCAGGTAGAGAGGATACACAAAAAAAGATAGAGCATCTGATGTTTTTATGCTTCAAAAAAGGGTCTAAATTCTTGCAGGTAGAGAGGATACGCAAGCGTTTATCAGTTAAAGAGCCTACTTGTTTCCAGCATTGTTTATCAATCCATGAGATTTTGATGAAAAATAACTTTTGTTTGAAGACAAAAAGGAGGGAAATATAGTATCCAAGCCAAAGTGAAAATTGTGTGCAGCTTTCAAACGAGTATTAAAATATTTTCGCAAAATAAATTTAACAATCTAGAAACCTCCCCATTTTGTGTATGCGTATACATCCTGAAATGAAATAAGGTCTCCCTTTTTCATAAAAAAGGAGAAAAACAAATAGAGTCCATAATGTATACACATATGTACCGTATGTCAGGAATATATGCACATCCCCCAAAAACTGTCAAAATCTTTGTACACAAATATAATGTATTGTTTTTCCAAAAAGAAATCAGAGGAAAGGAAATTTCAAATAATTTCTGAAAAAAAGGCACAGAAAAATGGACTTGACCTGGATTAGAACCCACGACATATGGCTTACAATGTAACTAGCACCGGCCAGAGGTCTCAGTCTTAAGTCAGGGGCCAGTCAAATTGTCTTTGCTTTATTCCCTTTTTTTCTTATGCGTGACAATACGACTCAATAATTCCATAATACATTTGTGCCTCAGTTCTACACTGTATGCCAGTGCAAGCGTGAACCTCAGCTCAGACAATGCACACCCCAAACCTTCATCGGCGTTCTATTCATGCCATTCTGATGAAGAGCAGACATTAGCACCGGTCCAATCAGGAGGAAGATAGGAGCCAGGGAGACCACGAATAAATTATGATTGTTGTCCCTTCATGCCTGCATGGCTACGAGCCACGTGTAAGGCCGACCTGCGCTTTTTCCCAACGCCATAAGCCGTGCAGGTAAGCGCATTAGTTTTGGCCCTGAAAAATGGACAAATCTCCCTGTGGTTTATGATACATGGGGCGTTGGGCAACCTCTGTGTCAGAGTACGAATAAAATAAATGCGCGCATAGACAGGGTTCCCTTCTGAAAAAAATAAAAACCCGGAGAGAGGCCCGGGCCTGGTTGTGTAAAGAGCTTAAGTTATACCCTGTATGAGTATGCATGTCCATGTATACAGGAACATGTACTGTACATGTACACGTGTGCAAACATGTCCTGATGATGGCCAGACCACACTGGCCACACTGGCCGGAACGTCGACTTATCACTCGGGTTCTTTTCAGAACCGCACCTCTTCTTTAAGAGACCTTATACATGTACATGTACATGGTGTCATCGCAAACCCTCCCATATTGTTTCACCCACCCTGCACAGCCTTTCATAAGTCTAATTTACTCATGTCAAAAATGTACCAAACTCTTCACTTACATGTACCACTGACTGTCAGTTGCACCAAATACTTCAATTTTCAAGAACCGTTCAATTTTGGCACGTTCTACATTTCAGAAAGCTCCGTCTATGATGGGAATGTCAGACACTGACTTTTTTTTTTACATGCAATGCATCTATCCCTTACGTGTAGGAGGAAGGCATCCACCTTAGGGATGGATGGACAGTTCAAACTGCCAGTTCTTCTTTCCTCTTTTTTTTTGTTTTTAAAGACATCTTGTGTACAACATATCAATATAAAGGTCAGCACTACATCAGAGAGGTACGTGGGTACCTCCTGAGGTTTGTCTCCTCCAGGAAGAGGTGTGTTTTGGGGGCAGTGGCTACTCACACGTTTCCACCAGGATGCTCAGGGGGAGGGTACTGAGGTCACCGCAAAATGACAAAAACCTTTCTCAGGCTGTCTCAGTCAACTCAACGAGACTTTGCAAAGTGGATGACAGATAATTTTTGAACAATGTTCCAGACTGCTTTTAGACTCAAATGACCAAAATACAAATCTCAAAACTAAGGCAGGCCTGACACTCTAATCCTAGCGGAACCTTCCTCAATTGCATTTCAAGGTCCCGCTAGCATGGAAATAATCGTCCCTCTACAATTCTGACAAGTAATTTTTTACAAAAGTTGAGACTGACATATGTAGTCCTACTGATGCGCTTAATCCGAGCAAGAGCTTTCTCAATGGCATAAATTTTGGGCTTTGCAAAAGGTCCTCCTACCGGTAGGATCCGAAAATCGTTTCAGTCTGTACGGCAGTTTGCAAGACTTGTATATCACCACTTGTGCCAAGTTCCCAACTTGATGTGCTTACATCACGTCCATGTATCTACCGTACATCATGCTGGCAGACTATCATCTTTACTGCATTATTCAAAGAGGACTCTAATTTTACCAATTCAATTTCTCTGTTAATGCCAGCAAATCGGATTATAGTCCTTGTTTTCGTGTGTGTAAGGTACATGTACGTGCACAGAAAATCTGATTAGTGGTCAAGTAGGTGCTATACAACTTAAGCCACGCAACTTACGAAAAAAATAGATTGCAATTATTCATGCACTTCATAGCATGCATTTGTAAATGAGGTTTCAGACAGATGATGTTTGGACCGTAAATGCAATTCTCTACGCTAGTACGCTGAAGGCAAAATCTTTTTAAAGAAAGGTCTCAAAAATAGGGTGTGACATTTCAATCATCCATTACCTTTCTTTGAGACAGCATGCCCTTATTCTGAGATTTGCATAATTTTGGTCATTTTAGTCCGTACATGTAAACATTTTGCAACATATTTGCGTATAAAGTGTACCTTAAAAAAAACCAAGTTGTCAAATGATACAGCCCTGCTTTTAATCAGGCAGATGTTGACAGTTGAATTTAAACAAGGATTTAACAGCACTGGCCTGAGTGCCTAGATGAGCAGTTTAAACAAGCTACACTGTACACTGTACACTGTAGCTGTCCCTAGGAACATACTATCCAGGGAATTTCTCTAGTAATTACAACCCAACTCACAGTTCACACTTGTCAATGATTTTCTCACTCCTGGGAAATTAATTTTCAAGAGACATGCATTGCCTATTGACATTGCCAATCTTTCAACTTAAAGTACCGGTAATACCCCCCCCCCCAAAAAAAAAACCCCAAAACCAAGAATGTCCCAAATGTTGATTGACTTAATTTTACTTAAAGCCCCTACACAACATTGATCAAGGTCAAAGAATAGCAACCATACGTTGTCTGATCCAACATAATGCATGAAATAGCACACCTGTGAACATTTCAGCTCAATCTGCCAACCGAGTCTCGAGAAAATCGGGAAAACCGCCTCATTTGTTTCGCGAAAATGCAGCATTCAACATCGTACTGTTCCGAAAAAATGGTTTAGATCTCGGAGAGACGTAAACTATTTCTTTTACTCATTTTCCCAAAATCTAACATTTTAGGCAGAAATATTTCAGTGACAGGTTTCTACTATATCTTCAAACTGTATAAGTTTCATGTAAATCTGTGAACAAATTTCTGTTTTTCGATCTTACCAATGTTGTGTAGGGGCTTTAAACGACCACAATTCGGGCAGCTCAGTTACATGTATATTTGAGCCCTGCCAAGCAGAATTTTGTGAGATGGCCGACATTGCAATCTTGAAAGGACACCTCAGGTGTTTGTCTCCAAAACTTCAGAAGTCAAAATCAAGCTACAAAAGCAACATGGCAGTTTGACAAAGTGAAGTGCTTAAGATTCCCCACTCCCCCCCCCATTCCAAATGCATACATTACTGCGCTTCAGACGCAATCCCTACCAATCTTCGACCCACGAAACATCACACTAGAACACGCAAAGCAAAAGAAACAAAATACAGTAATGAAAAAATTGAATGCATTGCAAGGATTGCTCATACCAGCTACCCTGCATTCCCATTTGCACTTGAGCAATGCAGTAGAGGTACAGTGTACCCACAGTACATGACCCTAGTCTGAAAGCATTGCAAGACTCATAACAGACCATGTTCAGAGGACCACTTGGTCAATGATGGGAGAGATCTGTGGTTTTCATGTACCTCCACTACCCCTGAAAGCATCATACATTGTAAGACTCATAACAGACCGTGTTTAGAGAACCACTTGGTCAAGGATGGGAGAGATCTGTGGTTTTGATGTACCGAGCTACTATCCCTGAAAGCATCACACACTGTAAGACTCATAACAGACCGTGTTTAGAGAACCACTTGGTCAAGGATGGGAGAGATTTATGGTTTTCATGTACCTCTACTACCCCTAAAAGCATCATACATTGTAAGACTCATAACAGACCGTGTTCAGAGAATGAGAGAACCACTGGATCAAGGATGGGAGAGATCTGTGGTTTTCATGTACAGTACCTCCTCTACTACCCCTGAAAGCATCATACATTGTAAGACTCATAACAGACCGTGTTCAGAGAACCACTCGATCAAGGATGGGAAGGATCTGCAATTTATGCATCTCTACTAATGCTACCCCACGTACCAAACTTAGCATCGATTGACAACTCTTTAAAACTCCCGGGGGGGGGGGGGAGGGGGTTAGCCCTGCCTGCCAGCCAGTACCTTTGTGAAAGACTTTGCCGGAGGAGGCTGTGTAATAGCCATGCTCCTTGAAGTGTTGGGGGAGGGTGGTGAAGTTGCCAGCCGATCGTCGCCAGTAGGTGGCGCGGAAGTCCCAGAGGAGAGTGGAGTCGGGCCGTCTGCTGGTCAGCAGGGAGATGCGGCTGGGTGCACACAGGGCTTGCTGTAGGGGGACGGAGGGAGAGACGGGTTTAGAAATTCAAACGTATCTTTGGAATGAGTCCAACAGATCAAGGAAAACAATTCAAAATTATTTTGAAATGATCAAAGTTATCAAAACTAGAACAGCGAAGCTGTCGTGGCTCATTAAATATTATGGCCTCACAACACATTATTGCATCACACTAATACTGTATCATCCCCAAACATGCACATAGCTATCCACCACACCTACCCAACCCCATCCAACTTCAGTCCACTCCTATTTCGGGGGTAAATGAACGTGTTTAGGGAGAAATGGGTTGACAGTGTAGTTGTTGACTTAGTTTGTACTGAGAATGGATGGTAAGTTATCATCAAAGTGTACATGGGTCTGTCGTGCATGATTTGAATGTAGACACACAGAAAGTTAATTAACATTTTCAAGGTCTTTGCTGACTCAAATAATCTTTAGGAATTTAGGAATATAAACTCTAACTTGAGGTTGTAGAGACGAACTTTATGGTAATCCCTCCCCCCCCCCACAAAAAAAACTGGGAAAAAAGGTTTGGTCAGAAAACTCTGAAAAAAAACCTTTAACATCTGAATGCAGATGGACAGACAGACATACAGACAGACAGACAGACAGACGGACGGACGGAAAGTGGTATTGTATAGGCTCACACTGCTTTGCAGCTTACCAAAAGTGTTTCAAAGTGCTAACAGGCTTTGAATCACTAGAATGCCACACAATCTTTAAAACATAAAAAATTATTAGAGGGCCAGATGTTTTAAACTTTAATAGCAGGGCCCTTTCTCAGAATCTCTTTCAAGGACGAGTGACAGCATGGCTTTGAGATGAACCAATAACTCCAACTGCTTCAGGGGGTTGGACTGACTGCTGTGTACATGTACATGTACCATCATACAGTCTCCATACAATGGTGCAGAGCACACAGTGGCAGGAACCTTCATCCAGCTACAGGCTCTGCACAGAGCTGCAGCACTCAGTCCCCACAGTGATTACCGGCACACACATAACCTATAGTCTGCAGGCATTTTACACGGGAGTCTCCTCTAAGCTCGGGGACATACAAAGACATAATTCGGTGGGCCACCGGGGAACTTCTGTTCTGTCTATCTGGGTCCCGACTGACCGCTCAAGACAAAAAAAAAAAAATGTCGAGGCCGTGTCCTGCAGGGATGTGAGACATCTTCCAGCATCTAAGCCTGGCTGTTCAGTTTCGCCTGAGTTCATATTGCAAGCGTATACAGAACAAACAGTCAAGGGTTTTCTTTTCTTTTCACTGGGCCATGATGATGATTATTAATCTTATTTTGTGACTTATTTTGTTAAGAGGCTGCTAGCTATCAGTCGTGCTGGCCCCTTGTGTAGTGATAATGTACACAATGTAGATACTCTGGGTGTGTGGATGAAGCTGCACGTGTATCATCAGCTGGCGAGTTACTGTCTATCCCTCCTGAGACAACAGCCGTGTTTATTGTCATAGCAGCTGACTGGACTGAGACAACCAGACGTGGATGAATTACACACAGTTTCAGGAAGAGCTGATGTTTCATAGAACCACTTTTTAGGTGTGAACATCTGCTAATTAGCAAGAAATGTTTCCCCTGGTTAAAACAAGATTGCCAATTATATTTCAACTTGATGCTTGTTAAGTACATTGACTCGCATTCTAATATTGGTTGCTTCACTTGAAATACAAGTGGAACTTTGGCTGGCAACCTGATTCTTTTGAGGAATATTTCTCAGGCTTACAAAAGCAAACTTTGGTGCTTAAGGGGGTCTATGAAACATGGCCCTTTGTCGTTTGTACTGTGCTTTCGTTTGCCAGACAGATGACCGGTCATATGAACGGTTCTCGGTGGTCACAAACGGATCATTTGGAACACATTATACCTCCAACTGGAGACATTTTACGTCCCCAATGGAAGTTGAAGATGCTGACAACTTTGGACAAGACAGTGCCACTGTGCCACCATCAAAATGGAACATTGCTGAAAAAGCACATTGACACAATGAAGTAAGCTTGAAGTAAGGTCCTGCTAGGATAGAAACGTCAGGCCCTCTAACTTTTGAGATTTATGTATTGCAGGTCATTTTAGTCATTGAGCAGTTTGCAACAGTTTTTGTATTAACTTCCTCAGCTTTTTTTATGAGAACTACCGGTAACATCAGCAAAGGCAATAATTTGTTGGCTAACTTTTTGAAGATTTGGTTGTTGGTGATTTGGGTTTTTCTTTAACTCAAAAATAAATGTCGTGATCAAATGACACAATAGGCCTACTGGTTCATAAGGCTCATTTTATGAAGCACATTTGTTTGTTTTTTTAATTGGCAAAGAAAACATTGACTGGACTGGGACTTCACCTATTAATGGGTGAAAAAAAAATTGCAAATGGAACTCCTTTTTTAGGTTTTTGTGCATTTGTTTAGACCAACTTACAATTTAGGAAAGAAACTGAGTGGAAATTTTTTAACAAATTGAAAAATTGACAAAGAAAACTTAGACTCGACCGGGACTTAAAACTAGGACCTCTTAATTAATAGGCCTAGGCCTATATCAGTACTCTTCCATCTGAGCTGTCCACCCCTTAGATGGTGGCCTCCCAAATAGTCAACTACATGTAGTCTTTGCCGGGGTGGGGGCACCAGTCAGAAGCAATTCAATCATCAACTACTGTATATCTCCAGGAATCTCACCCCCACTTTCATGGTTATTTTTTGTTAGCTACTTTATACAATAAGTAGACAGGGTCATCACACACCAACCCAGGTGGCTTGACATAATCAATAGAGAAAGGGTTGATTAGGGTACATGTACACGTACATGTATGTGGCACACGACACATACCAAATGGTCCCCCGAACACGGAACCCCTTCAAGGGATGACTGATCAGATACAGTACATCTACCGGGTAGATACATTAATATAACAGTGTACTGAAGAACTGAGGCATATTATATTCATAACACCAGTCTGGATCGAGTGTGTACTAATATTTAGATGGCCAAGTAGAGCACTGGGCAGAACTCTTGACTGACAGACAACTACCGGGTATATACATGTATGACTCCTGACAGGCCAGGTATGGATGTAAGGAAGGAGTGGGAGGCATGCTGTAGCATGTAATGAGGCTGAAGTGGAACTCAACCAAGTGAATGAACAGGCTATAGAACAGGGTAGACAGTTTGCGGTGACACCATGTACATGTACATGTATGTACGTAAGTCATCTCTTTTGAGATTGGCTTTGGCTCTGAAAAGAGCCGGTAACTCAACGTTTCGTACAGGGACAGTGTGTACTCTGCCCACTGACTGACCAGTCTCCTGACGATGGGTAGGAGTACACACTGTCCGAAACATTACAATGCATACATGTACCAGCTCTCATTTCAGAGCCATACCGGCACTCCATCTACAGTAGTAAGAGCTGACTTACACTGTGTCATCACAAACATTCCACCTTGTGCCTCCGCTGTGCAAATTTTAAAAAGTCTATAGCACAAGAGGGTGTGTACATTACCTGGGCGTGAGCATCGGAGAACCGGATGGACTGGGCAGCCAGCTGGTCTATGTTTGGGGTGATGACCGGCTCTCCATAGCTTCCCAGGGCCGGTCGGAAATCATCGATGATCAGAAAGAGCACATTGGGTCTGGAATCTACCAAAAGGGAATTCCAATTGACTGAAATCAATTCAACGGACAGAGAGGGCTTAAGGGCATCGAATAGATCTGCAAAATGAACTGATTTTGTTACAGTACATGTGTACATATGTAACTTAATAAAATCACAAAAATGTTTGCAACATGCTTACTTACTTAAATTACACAAATGCAAAACTCAAACATTTATGTACTAGGCCCGACGTTTCGATCCTACAGCAGGACCTTTCTTGAAGGCACAAAGGTCCTGCTAAGGTCAAAACGTCAGGCCCTTCTACATTTTCGAGACAATTCCTTTACATTTGCCGGAAATCATCAAAGGCTAGAGGAGCACATTGGGTATTGTAGCTCGCTAGGGAATCAATTGCAATTGATCTATTCATTTCTTTTATCTGTGCAGATTCGCCAAAAAAACAAGGCCATAATGCCACTCAAGGGCCAAGGAAAGAAGGAGACAGAGAGGGGCTCAGGAAGGCTGGAGATAGGAATTGGCAAATGCCTGAAAATATCATTACTGACCAGAAACCACAAAATGGGCAATGGACTTGCCAAAGCACTCAACTGCACTACAGTTACTCAATTTCAATCAAACAATTTCAACCGCCACAAATCAAGCGAAAAGGACACTGAAACTGGAAATTGTGGAAGGTATCGATTCAGTCCCTATTACTGAGAGAAATCTAGAAAAAAGAAAAAAAATTGGGCGAGGAATCTATCCAGGGATGTAGCTTTTGTCTTTCAGCAGCCAACAACCAAGTACATGTATATACTGCAATACAAACATGCCATTTGCTTACACTAACTTAAAAGATAAGCTTTGTACTAATTGACAAACTTATTTCAATCCTGGTAGAAGGGTTTTGAGAGAAGTCCTGATCAGATCAAATTATTTTAGCATCCAGCCCCCTCAAAATATTATTTCCGCACAATTATTTCCGCACTGGTGTCGCAACTATGCCCTCCCAACGCCATTAGCGCAGTCTGGAGCATGACTCATGTAAAAGAATTGATTACGCAGTCGCCATGGTAACAATTACTTCCATGGCGACAGCAATGGCTTGGGGCACTTAATTCAATATTTCAGACTGCAGGCTCCACTCATGCAGCAGATGCATACATGTACGTACATGTGTGGATAAATTATGACATTGGCACATTGTTCCTGTTCATGCCATATTGGTACAAGTATTTTCAAAAAGAAAATGGCCACCTCAGTGCCAAAAACCATTCCGAGAACAACAAAATTGAAAAATGTACTTGTATGCATTGTCAGTTTGCTGTGTGCATTGTGATGTTAGGGATTTCCCCTTATTCAACGCACACACTGATGCCACATAATACAGTTCCATGTATTTAGACGGGTTCATCCAATCTGTGGGGCTGGGGCAAGGAACATCAAGCTAGGGGGTGTACTAAGATGTACTTTATTAAAATACTAAACAGAAGAGGTTTACTGTATATATTAAGTAACTTAAATCAGATGGCACTTCAGACTCTAAAACTCCAAGGAAAACACATTAAATGACCAGCATGATGCAACCTCTCTGTGTCTCTACTCTTTCTCTCTACTCTTTCTCTCTGTCTCTGTCTCTATCTCTGTATTTGTCTCTGTCTCTTTCTCTGTCTCTGTCTCTATCTCTCTGTCCCTCTGTGTGTGTCTCTCTCTCTTCACTTCTCTTCACATAGAACCCTCTCCTCTCTTTCTCTCCACCTCCCTCCCTTATCTCTGCCCCTCTGAAGTCTGAACTCATCTCTCTCCCTCTCCCTCTCCCCCTCCACCTCTCTCCCTCTCCCTCATCTCTCCCTCTCTTTCTCTCACCGTCCACTCTCTCCCCCTCCCTCATGATTACTTCAAACCCCTCCCACTCTCTCATTCACTTAATGTCTTCACAGGGAATCCCCTCAACTCTCTCTCTCTCTCTCTCACCCTCTCACTCCACCTCTCTCCTCCTCTCTCCCAATCTCTCTATTGCCCTCACCTTCTCGCTTCAAATCTTAGGCATGATAGGGAACCCTCTCCTCTCTCCCCCTCTCTTTCTCTCACTCCACCTCTCTCCCCTTCCCTCCTGATCTCTCTACCCCTCCCATCTCTCTTCACTTATCTTCACAGGGAAGTATCTCCTCTCTCTCTCTCCCCCTCCCCATCTCCCACCCTTCCCTCTTTCTCTCCCCTCCCCCTCTCTCTTCACTTATCTTCAAAGGGAGCCCTCTCCTTCCCCTCTCTCTCTCTCTCTCTCGCTCTCTCTCTCTCTTTATCTCACTCCACCTCTCTCCCCTTCCCTCCTGATCTCTCTACCCCTCCCCTCTCTCTTCACTTATTTTCACAGGAAATTCTCTCCTCTCTCTCTCCCCTTCCCCCATCTCCCAGCCCCCTCTCTCTCCAACCTTCTCCCTTCTCCTGATCTCTCTACCCCTTCCCCTCTCTCTTCACTTATCTTCACAGGGAACCCTCACCTCTCTCCCCTCCCTCCTGATCTCTCTACCCCTCACCTCTCTCTTCGCCTATCTTCACAGGGAACCCTCTCCTCTCCCCCCTCTCTCTCTCTCTCTCTTTCTCTCACTCCATGTCTCTCCCCCTCCCTCCTGATCTCTCTACCCCTCCCCCTCTCTCTTCACTTATCTTCACAGGGAACCCTCTCCTCTCTCTCTCTCTCTTTCTCTCACTTCAGTTCAGTGACTTCACCTCTCTCCCCCTCCCTCCTGATCTCTCTACCCCCCCCCCTCTCTCTCTCTCTCTTTCTCTCACTCCATGTCTCTCCCCCCGGATCCCTCCTGATCTCTCTACCCCTTCCCCTCTCTCTTCACTTATCTTCACAGGGAACCCTCTCCTCTCTCTCTCTCCCTCCCCCCTCTCTCTCTTTCTCTCACTCCATGTCTCTCCCCCTCCCTCCTGATCTCTCTACCCCTCCCCCTCTCTCTTCACTTATCTTCACAGGGAACCCTGTCCTCTACCCCCCCCCCCTTCTCTCTATTTCTATCACTCCACCTCTCCCTCCTGATCTCTCTACCTGGAACTCTCCCCTCTCTCTTCACCTATTCTTCACTTGGAACACTCTCCCCTTTCTATCCCCCCCTCTCTCTCCCCCTCTCTATCCCCTCTCTCACTCACCCCCTTCCTCTCTTTCTCACCCGGAAAGGGATGTAGCATTCACACCATGGAGGTAGGAAGAGATACCTCCATGATTCACACTAACTAGTAACTACAAGCCCGGTGCATCAATGACTAACGCCTAGATCACGGCTATTGATGTATTGAATGATGAAGAGGGGAAGGGAGTAAATAAATGGTTATCCAAACCAATGACGGCTTTCCATCACTAGCACCAACAGGCAACGCTACAGTAACACACTGACTGTCACACGGCACGAGCTCCGATGAACGGTCGGCCTCTGCCTAGCCTACATTAGTAAAAAATGAAACGGCTCCCCAAACACTTTGAGAGAACGAACGTCGCTGGCCTACCCCTTTCGATGTCAGCGCCACGAGCTGAAAGACTGAGCAGGAATGTCAGGAGGTAAATACTGGACATGGTTTTGTCAGAGGACTTCGGGGATGGGGACGGCTCTCCTTGGCTCACACCTCATCGTGCACAACTGGTCTTACTTTGGCGATTGCCGCAGTGCTAACGTGTTGTTTATACCGTGCATGTGCTTGCAGCTGTCGGAGGCCACATTGGCACATAAACAACGTGTGACTCTCGCCAACAGAGGGCGCACTGTAGCACGGACGGTGCAGCTTCGGGGTGCAGAACACTAAATCGAGCTCCCATTGAACACTGTACACAAACACTCAATTTCAAAGCCAATTATCCCACGCCCAAAAGTGTCTCAGTTCTTGTAGCTATACTTAAAATTGTAGTTTGGACCTTCATCTCTCAGATTCTTTTAAATTTTAGTGCCCTTAGAAGATTAGATTTTTTGCTAATTACCCTCCCAAAAAACACCCCCAAAATGTGTAGTCGTCCAAGCCAAATTTCTGCAAGGATTTTGAGATGGACCCCTCCACTTCCGCAGCCAAATAGGGCCCCAAAAATCGATTTGTTTACGAATGAATGCAACCGATTTCCCAGTACACGCCAATCAGAGACCTCGTGTACTGGGAAAAAAAAATCGCGGGCGGCGTCGAAAACGTGTAGCATTATTTTGGCAACCGTACAAAGAACGGTATAATTGATTGGCAAAACGTACGCTCCGTTAAAAAAGCAGTTTGCGTAGCCTAGTGGTTAAAGCGCTTAACTGGAAAGTCGTCGGTCCGTGTTCGAACCCGCTCCGGGTATTTTGTCCTTTTTTTGTCTGATAATGAATGGGGAAACTATAAAGCTTCTAGAAACACCTCTCCGAGCACCACCGTTACTTAGCCCGATCAGTTCGGCCGGGTGCGCTGGGACTGCTCGCTAAAATCCTCGGGTTTGTGCCTAAGTAAAGGTCCGTTGTCTCGTTTGGCCGGCTCGGCGGCTAATGGCTTAGGGGCCGACACGTGTACCTCCCTTGCAAGGCACAAGGGTCTCCGGACCTACCTTGGAGAGCAGGGAACATGAAGGCGGGTGCAATAATATACCGAACCGCCGGAACTTTTGCACTTTTTTCTTTTTTTTTCTTTTTTTTTCTCGTCAACTTTTTGTTTGGTTCATTTCCGTTATAATACTGTTCCCTATCACATTTTCTTCCGTTTTCGACTGTATTTGACTTTCCCCCCTCTCTTTTTTTTATTTTTTTTAGCTTTTCTTGACATAGATATTGTCTTTAACTAAACTGAACGTTATCTTAGGACCAACGGTAAGGTATACGTCCCTTGATTAATTTACCGCCATCTTGGAAATCTAGCGCTCGGCATAGCCTCGAACGTTTTGGGCTAATGCATAACATTTGCCTAGATATTACGGAGAGGCCTATTGCTTGCAATTCAAGTTCATCCTCAGCTCGCTAATTGCAGTTATACTTTTTGTGTGAAACCTCGAATTGCGACCTATAGACATTGTTATAATTATAGGGCCTACTATTATAGGGCCTACTTTAAGGACGAACGTTTTACTCCACTGGCTCTTGATCACGGACCGACATCTTTTTTTTAGACTCGTAAACGTGCCACGTCCGATTTACCGGTAAGTTTGGCTATGGCTAGGAACAACACACAAGACAGCCTAGGGTATGGAAATTGGCCGAAGCCACTTTGTGGACTTCAATAATGCTACGTGCGTGTTCGCAGCCGTTACTCGTAGCCACTTCGGATAACACCATAATAGCGTGCGGTGGGTTTGATCGAGCAGCTTCGATGATCAAGTCGCTATACGTCATTGCACCCAACAATTAGACCGATTGCGCGACCAATGTTTACATGATTGTCATCACGTTGTTGATTGTTATTTACTGTTTTTGCATAAGGTTATATACAATGATCATCATAATATGTGTTACTCTGAACTGTGCCACTTATTTAAATTGCCAACCCTTACTCAAAGAAGAACAGTTACTGATTGTCTATTCCTATACAGACTTATCCACAGCCAATATAATGTACCTAATCCTTTTTCCCTTCATGTTCCAGAACGTCGCACTAGATCAGCTTCCAAACACATCATGCATGTTCCACGGTGTCGGTTGGAGGTTACTAAACGGGGCTTTGTTTCAAGGATTTCAAATACCTACAACCGACTCCATGAAACGTGTGATGTGTTTGGAGCATCATCCTTAAAATCCTTCCGCAAACAGGTTTATCAATGTGATTCCCGTTCCTAATTCTTCAATGTTCATCCAGCTACATGTACCTGATCAAATTGACTAATTTATTTTACTGCAATTTTTTGTTTTAAGGTTTATATGTATTTAGTTATTGATTTGATTATATTGTATAATTCTATGTTCCTGTTTAGTCGTTAATGATACCTGTAATTGGCGGATCTCCGCTGTTGGCTATCGAAATAAATAAATAAAAATAAATAAATCAATAAACTTATACTAAGTGGGTATTTTTGCATCTCATTCGGTGCAGAACAGGAGTGGAAATAAGCAATTAAAGATAACTTTCATATTGTCGATAATCTTCTTTATACATTTTCATCGCTGCTCTGTGCCAAATTAAAAATGAGATGAAAAAATACTATTATAGTCACGCGATGGCGCATGGTATAATTTAAACACCGGTCGCGCAATCAGTATATTGAGTGCTGACCACTGTACACAGATCCCACTAGACCGAGCTATAGCTGAGGTGTGTCGAGGCCTCAAGAAGGCCGAGTGTGCAAGCGCAACACATTGACAAGGGAAAGGGTCAAAGGGTTCTTGCAATCGGTTTAGTTCGTCAGCTATGAGTGGAGAATGGGACTGCATCACTCGCAATTGAGCAAACTAAGCAACATAATGCAGTATTTCTGAATGTCGGCTTTTGATTTCTATAATTATATCGTCGGCCAACGCCTTCAGTTCAGTTGATCAAGGCTAAAGGCGGTTAGAGATGCAGCTAGGGTGGTTCCTTCCGGCCGGCGCCATGGTTTATCGACCTGAATGTATCTTTCTGCGTCATTACACCAACAATGCTTCTATTCAAAGTAACACAAACAAATCAAAGGAACAATCGACTGGGATCGAACTTGGTGCTGGTATGACCCCATGGCCAAATTGACTTGAATTGGACTATTATAAGTGGGAATTCAACCCGAGACCTTAATTGGCTTGACGAGCCAGCGCTCGATCCTACCACAAAACGTTCGTAGGCCGATCGGCCCAATACCAAAACTAATTCTAGTGCCAAAACCGACCCATGCTGAGGCATTGACTTCAAACCCGAGTCATGCACTGCAGGTGAGTCGAAATGCCGTCGGACTGAAAATTCTTTCCATGATAATTCCTGGACAATCGATACCCCTACTCCCACTTAATAATCCCAAGGTGTAGTAGAATAATTTGGTATCTGAACAGCTTCTTCCCAGCCGCTCTGAAATTCCATTCCTGGTTCACGTTTCCCCCAAGCCTACGATCTTTCCCTTTTTTAAGAGGAATTATTATTATAGCGTCAATTCCTACTATCTCCACGTACAGCCTTCAAGGAGTCTGTTCTATCTCCTAATTTTTTCCGAGTTAGCCTCGAGTGGCTAAATTATAGCCTAGTTTTGGGCGAATTTGCATTTAGAAACAAAAACAAAAACCAAAACAGTGTTTGAACTTCATTCGGCGAAGCTGCTTTCGAGAGTTATTCTCCGGTTCGTCGGGAATAGGCAAGAATCATTCGAGGCACGAGGTTCGAAGCACATTCATTGTTTTAACGGCTTGCTCTGCTTGTTTCCTACAAAGTCCGACTAATTAAAGCCCGTTGCACACTAGACGAAATCGCCGAGGTCCCTTGCAATGAAATCGCAACCATGTCATGAAATCGCAAATCTGTGGTGTGTGCAAGTGACCCTTGCGAAACAAATCGCCAGGGACCTTGGTTTTTGATCTCCGAGGTCCAGGCTAATGGTGTGCGTGACAGGGGCCAACATTATCCTTCCCGGATTACGGAGAACTAAATAATTTCAGTTTTTCGTACAAGGGTTTTAGAAAAAGTGCACGCAGCTACATGGGCCCCAGAAGCGATGTGTGTTTTTTCCCCCTAGGTAAGCGAGTCAAATATTATTCATGATTTACATTAATTATTCATGAATCATATTTCCATTTTCCCCAGATGTAAATAAAATTTATTTTCCAATGAGAAAAATCATGAATAATTTTTGAATCGCTAATTACCTACGGAAAAAAAACAATTCGTGGCTGCCAGGCCTATTAAAAAAAATATTACGGGACGTTTATCAGAATTATCATAATGGAGTTCAAAATCGTTCCGATTGTTGCCAAGTGCTACAAGTTCAAGTCGCTATACGTCATTGCACCCAGCAGTTAGACTGATTGCGTGACCATGCAGTGTTTACATGATTGTCACCACATTACTTATACTAAGTGGGTATTTTTGAATGTCTCATTTGGTGCAACTAGAACATGAGTGGAAATAAGCAATTAAAGATTACTTTCATATTGTCCACATTCTTCTTTATATTATTTTCATCGCTGCTCTGTGCCAAACGAGGTGAAAAAATACTATTAGTCAATCGGTATATAATTATTAGTGCTGACCACTGCACACATATCCCACTGGACCGAGCTATATTGCAGGGGCGGGTCAAGGCTTCAAGAACGCTTAGTGTGCAAGTGGTAGCACGCGACACATGGGAAATGGGTCAAAGGGTTCTTGCAATCGGTTTAGTTCGTCAGCTATGAGCGGCCCACTGCATTTCACTCGCAATTGGCAAAGCAACATACAATGCAGTATATCTGAATGTCGGATTTTGATTTCTATAATTATATCGTCGGCCAATGCCTTCAGTTCAGTTGATCAAGGCTAAAGGCGGTTAGAGCTGCAGTGTGCATGCATGGTTCCTTCCTCCACGACCTGAATGTATTTTTCGGCGTCATTATTCCAACAATGCTTCTATATGATAATTCAAAGTGACACAAATCAAAGGAACAGTCGACTGGGAACTTGGTTTGGATGACCCCATGGCCAAGAAAATTGACTGGAATTGTACTATTATAAGTGGGACATGAACCCGAGACCTATTATTTGGCTTGTTGATCGAGCCAGCACTCGATCCTACCACAAAACGTTCGTAGACCGAGGCCCAATACCAAAACTAAATTCTATTACCAAAACCGACCCATGCAGAGGCATTGACTTCAAACCCGAGTCATGCGCTGCGTGCAGGCGGAGTGATCGAGTCGAAAAATGCCGTCGGACTGAATTCTTTTCGTAATTATTCCTGGACAATCGAATTGCAATCTGCGACTGCGCTAATAGAACGATACCCTTACTCCCACTTAATTAATCCCAAGGTGTAGTTGAATAAAATAATTGGTATATCTGAACAGCTTCTTCCCAGCCGCTCTGAAATTCCATTCCTGGTTCATGTTTCCCCTAAGCCTACGATCTTACCCTTTTTTAGAAGGAATAATTATTATAATGTCAATTCACTATCTCCACAGCCTTCCACTAACTCTCGATCTCTATCTCCTTCTTCCCTTAGCCTCGCGTGGCTTTATAGCCTAGCTTAGGGCGAATTCGCAGTAAGAAACTAAACCAAAAACCAGAATTAAGTGTTTGAATTACATTCGGCGAAGCTGCTCATGAGAGCTATAATTCTCCGGTTCGTTCGGGAATAGGCAAGAATCATTCGAGGCAGGTTCGAAGCACATTCAAGTGTTTGAACGGCTTGCTCTGCTTGATTCCTACAAAGTCCGACTAAGTGTGCGTGACATGACAGGGGTTTAGGCCTATCCTACGGAGAACTAAATAATTTCAATTTTTTTCGTACTGAGGGTTTTAGAAAAAAGTGCACGCAAATTACGATAAAGCGATGTTTTTCCCCTAGGTAAGCGAGTTAAGCATTATTCATGATTTACATTAATTATTCATGAAACACATTTCCATTTTCCCCAGAAATTAATTTTCCAATGAGACCAATCATGTATAATTGTTGACTCGCTAATGAATATTACGGGAAAAAACCCAATTCGTGGCTGCGAGGCCTATTAAAAAAATATTACGGGAAGTTTATCATAAAAATTATAATTATCATAATGGAGTTCAAATGGTACCGATTGTTGCAAAGTGCTACAAGTTCAATTGACTTGAATACTTGAGGAATAATAATTACAAATCGCACTTTTCTATCCCAGCATGATCGCAGCAATACACCACTACTCCACTAGTGCAAAATAATTTATTGGGGGAAAAAGCAGCTTGATCGAAAGGTGGCGCCCTACAAGATTCATGGCTCTGTGTCTATGGTTATCACGTGTTCAATATTATTGAAGTCACATGCTTGAGAATACACATGCTTGAGAATGATACAAAATAATAATCTTCGGTGTCATCAAAATCATATGACAGCAAACCGCTTCCGATCGGAACTCCAGAAAACAATGGAAGCTGATAGCAACGGCAACCGCAATCTAGTCTAATGTAGGCTTGTGACCATTCGCTAGCCCCTCGACAATTAGTTACCAGCAGGACTTTCGCAATCCTTTTGCAATTTGCAATCCGAAGTTCTGGAGGATGGGCGTCGCTGACCGTGCGCTGCTCGTGTCCTACGCCGTGCTAGCGGCGCTCTGCACGGCGGGCAGCTGTGGTCGCTTGCCCGGCGCCAGGCCCGTGGGACTCGGACTCGGACTTCGCGACAGATATGTGGGCGGACGAGGTGATTTCAGAGGCCGCGACTATGAAACGTATTATATTGATCAAAAGGTGAGCAGGAATCTTATCTTGAGCTTCGATGCTGATTACTGTATTGTGTCATGATTAATTAAATACTGTTCTTCCTTATAAAAAAATAAAAATAAAAATAAATAAAACGATATTTTTAGCGTCATATCATCATAATTATGCCTTATTGGGCCGCTAGGAGCTCCTCTGAAACAATTTGTGTGTTGATCTGTCGCACCTTTATTTATTATATTAACCTTTATTGCGTGGCCTACATAGGCTGGGTAAGAATTGTTTCTGAAGCTACACATCAACACACAAAATGACAAATCATTTCAGAGGAACTCCTAGCGGCCCAGTAAGTGGGACTAGACTATAGTATGGACAGATTTTAGTTTTATACCCTCAACATAAAACTAAACAAGTGTAAACTGTAAAAGGGGTGGGACAAACTCTAAACCCAAATTATACCACCAATTTAGTCCGAGTAACTTGGACCCGACAAGTCAACTTTTTTTTATCAAATTTTGAAATTTTGAGATTCGGTAAATCTGGGGGTTTCGGTCGGGTAGTTTTTTGGTCGAAATGTTTTGGAGGTTTGTTCACATCAGCCATGTTGGGACTCTGTTTTAATTGGACCCTACAGTCACCCGACTCTCAAAATTTCAAAATTTAATTAAAAAAAAGGGTGACTTGTCGGGTCCAAGTTACTCGGACTACTACCAATTGTATTGTAAACTATCCGTCAATTGTCTGGCACAACCACTTGCCCAACAAATTGGACTTACACAAGTTTACAGTTTTTCCCAAATTCATGATTTATGTGCCAGTGCCTAATGACTTGTTGTCAACCACACAACTGTCTGTATACGTTGCCCTGCACAAAACATGTGCTTCAGTTTCAGTATTCCTACACGTATGTATACAGTACCGTATGTGCCACTATGCAAGCCACAGAGTCATGTTTTTGGGGAAAACTTTCCATTTTTTAGGTTTGTGGTTTTGCCAGACCATTGATATTTTATGTTATTGTGTAAATTTCAATTTGTGGTCTATTTTGGGTTAAGGTTTATTTTCCAAACTTGTGTACAGTGTGGCTATTAAACTGAAATCTTGCCTCCACAATATTTAGTAAGTCCAGGGTACATGAACATCCTTTATGTATAGGGCCTTGCTCTGATTCATTTGAACCTTTCTTCTCTGCCCCAACTCCCAAGATTGACCACTTAGGTTTTGGGACCGACCAGACGTTCAAGATGCGCTACTTGATGACTCAGCAGTACTGGGACAAATCCAGCGGACCCATCTTCATCTATACCGGCAATGAGGGCGACATTACATGGTTCTGTGAAAATACAGTAAGTCAGGTTTTAGTCACAAACGTCGGCAAAGCAGTGTTCATGATTTCACTGCAGTGCTGGCAACCCATACATGTATTTATTTACAAGGAATGGAAGATGCTTACTGAACATGTTGAATGCAATTGGTTGGTCTGGGGGTGGGTTGGTTGGTGGTTGGTTTGTCGGTCAGACGTTCGGTCAATGGTGACACGTTTCACATAATCATTGTCCCCTTACGTTTATAACTCCCATCGAGCAAATCATACATGTAGCTGCATTGAATCATGATAAGCATTAAATGCGGAAAAGCCCTAGATGTTCTGTTGCAAACAGAAGCTCTAGTTTCAATTGATATCTTTTTGCACAGTCTGACAGTGGTGTCTTGCTAGCTGGGGTAGTTGAAACGTAAGATTTCAAAATTTCAACATTTCATATAACCGCATTTTTTGGTCAAGTATACAAGTCAGTTAACACTTTGCAACAATGATTACTATTTGAACTCCACTATAGGATAAGACTGTATGTTACCTTTTTTTAAAATAAATCCTACCCAGCTATGATTTGTTTTCTCCTTAGGTAAGCGAGTAAAAAATTATTCATGATTCTCATATGAATTGATTTTATTTATGTCAATTTGGAAAACAAAACAAAACATGAATGATTACCGGTAATGTAAATCAGGATTAATTGCTACATTTACCCGGCCCTGCCATCAAGCAAAGGAGATAAAAAATGTATTCACAGAAATTTGAAAAATGTGTAACTAATGGCTGAATGGGGCAAAACTAAAATAACATACATCATGGTATGTAATTTGGATTTTTTCATCTGGTAATGATAAATTTACTCATTGACCAATGAGTAAATTTCTACACTCAGAAAAAACTGTTCACCGTTTACTAAATTAAGAGGAAGTATTAATCTTTCTTATGGGTTCAGGCATTCCTTCCTCCATGGTTCAGGGCATCGAGTCATAGGTTTTGAATCAATAACCTCACTTTTTGAAGTTGCTAAAAAAATCTCGAAATAAATTGGCATGGAAGGGAAACACAAACTCCGTGGCAGACGGAAGTTGGATGCAGTCAATAGAGGTTTTTCACATGACATCACTTGACCATCACAGGCTGATTAGCATGTCCGCAGGAGCGTCCAAATCTGCGGAAGCGCATGCAGATATTGAATCTGAGTATTTCCATTGGACATTGGGTAACTCAAAGGTGCGGGCATTCCACATACATCAGCATGAATTGAGCGCTGACCGGCAAAAAGCACGTGACTGAAAAACCTCTATAAATGCCCCGGAAATCCTGGAATTTACAAAATAAGCGAGTAAAATATTATTCATGATTTGTTCTCATCAATTATTTTTATTTACATAGATCTACAAAAAAAAATTATATAAAAAAATCATGAATAATTCATGCAAATCATGAATTTTTGACTCGCTTACCTCGTAAATTCCAAGTGAACAAAACCCCAGCGGTGTATGGGACATCTAGACAAGTCATCTTATAAATCTATAAGCATGACGCTGCTGCAAAAGCCATAAACAACCCCAAACATGCCCTGTACATCCACATACATGTATGGTGTATGTCCAGCAATTGAATTGGCTAGCTCATTGTAAAAACAACCCTTTAATGGCGAGCCACAAGGCCGTCTGGCAGATAACTCTTTGGTGAATCTATCGGGTTGCAGGGAGGGAGAGGGGCAGGGAGGCAGGGAGGGAAGTCATGGAAGTAGGGGAAGGGAGGGAGGGAGGCAGCCAGGCAGGGAGGGAAGTAGGGGAAGGGAGGGAGGGAGGCAGGCAGGGAGGGAAGTCATGGAAGTAGGGGAAGGGAGGGAGGGAGGCAGGGAGGCAGCCAGGCAGGGAGGGAAGTAGGGGAAGGGAGGGAGGGAGGCAGGCAGGGAGGGAAGTCATGGAAGTAGGGGAAGGGAGGGAGGGAGGCAGGGAGGCAGCCAGGCAGGGAGTGAAGTAGGGGAAGGGAGGGAGGGAGGCAGGCAGGGAGGGAAGTCATGGAATTAGGGGAAGGGAGGGAGGGAGGCAGCCAGGCAGGGAGGGAAGTCATGGAAGTAGGGGAAGGGAGGGAGGGAGGGAGGGAGGCAGCCAGGCAGGGAGGGAAGTAGAGGAAGGGAGGGAGGGAGGCAGGCAGGGAGGGAAGTCATGGAAGTAGGGGAAGGGAGGGAGGGAGGCAGGGAGGCAGCCAGGCAGGGAGGGAAGTAGGGGAAGGGAGGGAGGGAGGCAGGCAGGGAGGGAAGTCATGGAAGTAGGGGAAGGGAGGGAGGGAGGCAGGGAGGCAGCCAGGCAGGGAGGGAAGTAGGGGAAGGGAGGCAGGGAGGCAGGGAGGCAGGGAGGGAAGTAGGGGAAGGGAGGCAGGGAGGCAGGGAGGCAGGGAGGGAAGTAGGGGAAGGGAGGTATGTAGGCAGGGAATCAAATGGATGGATGAGTAGGTGGGTTATTTAGTTAGTGTGTGGATAGATGGGTGGATCAATCAGTCAATTTGCTTTCTGCCTGAGCTACATGCACTCTGTGCCTGTTTGGTGTTGTGTGTGTGTCTCTCAAGCAGCTAGTCAGGCAATGGCCATAGCATTCAGATGTATCCACATATGAAGGTGTGCAAAATCTATACGTACGGTATACGTGTAGTGTACAAAATGAGTTCTTATTTCTCCTGTGGTGACTGTGCAGGGTTTCATGTGGGACATTGCTCCAGAGTTCAAGGCTATGCTGATCTTTGCTGAGCATCGTTACTACGGCAAGTCTTTGCCCTTTGGGAAGGAGTCCTACTTGGTGAGTGTCGGATACTGCACCTGTCCAATGAACGTTTGGTTTCACTGATAGATACTCACTGGTTCCCTCCATCCATATGGTGTTGGAGGGTGTGAGAACCAACCCATGAATAGGGCCATTTTCACTTTTTAGATAATCACGATTTGAATCATGAGTCCAAAAACTTTTTTTTCTTGCCAACAAAATTTGAAGCAACAATTTTTGAGTCGATTGTGGTTAGCAGTTGTGGTCAAATGGTGAGTGTGTCCTTGAGGGTAGCCCATGCAGGGAGACATGTAAACAAGCACGGTACTTTCCGTCAGTCAGAGTGTGAGCAGTGCATTGTGGGATTAAAAGAAACCGGTACGATTCAGTGAAGCATTCCCCCACACATCACGTCACCAATCAATGTAAATGCGATCATTTGGAAAAGTTTCACTAATAGTGGAGTCGGAATTGCAATTCAAATCCCACTAATAATCGCATTGGTCGTGTCCACACACAAAAAAGGAGTGACGTCGGGAACACGATTTGAATCGCGATCCAAATAATCACGGTTATTTGGGACAGTGGAAATGGCCCCAAAATTATGTACCACACGTTTGTAAGCACGACCTAAAGCTGTCCAGCATCAGTATCGACAGCTGGGAGGAGACTGCAGCAGACCGCTCTTCATGGAGGAGGGTGGTGCAGACGGGCATGGGAGATGCCGAGGACATCCAGGGCAGACACGCTGTCTCAGAAACGGGCCCGGCAGAAGGCAGGGACAGCCTCCCAAGCCCCCCTCATCCTTGGTCTTCGAATACTGCAGCAGAGATTGCCACTCAAGAGTGGGCCTCCACAGCCACACCAAGAAGTGCCAATGACCGCTACAGTCTACACCGCCATCAGAAATGACCAAAGGCTACATGCCTTCTACTACTTCTATTCTACCACAGCTATGAGTCTGAGGGGCGTCCAAACAATGCCTACTCAGGATTCATGAATGTACTTTATTAGACCGTAGCCTGTCCAGCATAGCCAAGTACTACTTAGCAGATTTTAGCCTTTTAGTGTCATCCTATATCCGTATAGGAATCAGTGTGACACCGGATCTGAGTGATTGATGCATCATTGGTTCCCACCATTTAGTGGGCAATATCCTGTATGGGAAACCGGTGTGTGGATCACAAACCCTCAGCCATGTGAAAATGGATCAGACTCAATATAACGTTGTCAACTTTGCACCCTTGCTCCTGTGGGGTATATTTGATTCATAGTCTGTGGCTCAGCACTACAAATACAGGGTGTCATCTTCAGTGTGTAAGATGCCGCAACTTCTTAAGGGCGACTTTGCAGTGGTCAGAAGCAGTTCTTGAGATTCTTGAGATTGAAAAAAATGAGGAAACTCAGATAGATTAAGACTTCCATTGCGAAAATTCTAAGTGGAAGGATTGCAGTGACACCATGTAGCTCTTCTCTTTCATGATGTAGTGTGTCTCTGAAAGGAGCCGGTAAGTTAACGTTTCGGTTAGTGTGTACTCTGCCTATGGTCAGGAGACTGCTGGATACCAACTATCATCAGGGTACATGTATTTTATGCCTGGTGAATGCGCTGAGTCATGGAGAATCTTTCACGCTGAGGCATGAAGAAAAGTAAACTCCTTTGTCCCAGCCACTCTGTGTCATGCCATAGGTGTGTCTTCCCTTCTGATTTTCTCGATACAGAGTAAAGAGTCCCTGGCCTTTCTGACCTCTGAGCAGGCTATGGCAGACTTTGCCATCCTCATCAAACACATCAAGGCCAGCGTGGCCGGTGCGGCCAGTAGCCCTGTGGTGGCCTTTGGGGGTTCGTACGGGGGCATGCTGGCAGCTTGGATGAGGATGAAGTACCCCAATGTTGTTGCTGGGTAGGTGTGAAAGATGCTTGCCACTTTTGCGTATCTTTCTCCCATGCTCTCTGTTGTGCTTTCTCTCTTTCTGTCCCTCTCTAAATATGTCCCTCTCCCTTTCCCTCCCCTATCTCCCTCCTTCTCTCCCTTACTGTCTCTGTCATGACTTTCCCTTTACTGACTCTCCATCATTCTTTCTCTTTGTCTTTCCTCTATCCCTCTCTTGTCTTTCACTCTCTCTCCTCTCCTCTCCTCTCCTCTCCTCTCCTCTCTTCTCCTCTCCTCTCCTCTCCTCTCCTCTCCTCTCCTCTCCTCTCCTCTCCTCTCCTCTCCTCTCCTCTCCTCTCCTCTCCTCTCCTCTCCTCTCCTCTCCTCTCCTCTCCTCTCCTCTCCTCTCCTCTCCTCTCCTCTCCTCTCCTCTCCTCTCCTCTCCTCTCCTCTCCTCTCCTCTCCTCTCCTCTCCTCTCCTCTCCTCTCCTCTCCTCTCCTCTCCTCTCCTCTCCTCTCCTCTCCTCTCCTCTCCTCTCCTCTCCTCTCCTCTCCTCTCCTCTCCTCTCCTCTCCTCTCCTCTCCTCTCCTCTCCTCTCCTCTCCTCTCCTCTCCTCTCCTCTCCTCTCCTCTCCTCTCCTCTCCTCTCCTCTCCTCTCCTCTCCTCTCCTCTCCTCTCCTCTCCTCTCCTCTCCTCTCCTCTCCTCTCCTCTCCTCTCCTCTCCTCTCCTCTCCTCTCCTCTCCTCTCCTCTCCTCTCCTCTCCTCTCCTCTCCTCTCCTCTCCTCTCCTCTCCTCTCCTCTCCTCTCCTCTCCTCTCCTCTCCTCTCCTCTCCTCTCCTCTCCTCTCCTCTCCTCTCCTCTCCTCTCCTCTCCTCTCCTCTCCTCTCCTCTCCTCTCCTCTCCTCTCCTCTCCTCTCCTCTCCTCTCCTCTCCTCTCCTCTCCTCTCCTCTCCTCTCCTCTCTCCTCTCCTCTCCTCTCCCCTCCTCTCTTGCTCTCCTCTCTTGCTCTCCTCTCTTGCTCTCCTCTCTTGCTCTCCTCTCTTGCTCTCCTCTCTTACTGTTTCTCTCCCTCATCACTTATTTCAGTCTCTTTAACTCTGTCCCCATTTCTCAGTCTGTCTCACTCTCGTTTACTCCATCTCTCGTCCTCCCTCTCTCCCCTCTCCCTTTCTCCCTGATTGTCTCCTTTCTCTCCTCCTCTCTCTCTCCCTCCCTCCCTCTCTCCCTCCCTCTCCCTTTCTCCCTGTTTGTCTCCTTTCTCTCCCCCTCTCCCTTTCTCCCTCCCTCCCTCTCTCCCTCCCTCTCTACCTCTCTCCCTCCCCTCTCTCCCTCTCTCCCCCTCTATCTCTCTTTCACCCTCTCTCCCTCTCTCCCTCCTTTCCCATTCCCTTTCTCGCACTCTCCCTCTTTTCCCCTCTCCCCCTCTCTCTCTCTTCCCTTTCTCCCTGTATCTTGTATGCCTCTCTATCTCTCTCTCTCTTCCCTTTCTCCCTGTATCTTGTATGCCTCTCATTCTCTCTCTCTCTCTTCCCTTTCTCCCTGTATCTTGTATGCCTCTCATTCTCTCTCTCTCTCTTCCCTTTCTCCCTGTATCTTGTATGCCTCTCATTCTCTCTCTCTCTCTTCCCTTTCTCCCTGTATCTTGTATGCCTCTCATTCTCTCTCTCTTCCCTTTCTCCCTGTATCATGCATGCCTCTCATTCTCTCTCTCTCTCTGTTCACAGTTCCATCGCAGCCTCAGCACCCATCTGGCAGTTTCCAAACCTGACTGACTGCAATGCGGCCGCCTCCATCATCACCAATGACTTTACCGAGGTCAACCCTGTCTGCACCAAGACCATCCGAGCCAGCTGGGCGATCATTGATAAACTCGGCAAAACCTGTACGTTCAGCAGTGTGCCGGCAGTTGCTGACACTCGGTGATAAAATGGTCAACATTTGGCCGTTGAAAATTTGGCGGGGGTGGCCTAAAAGCTGGCCTAAAATACCCAGGGGAGGACATACAGAATCCTGTATCATTATGATGTTAGTTTGTCTTATAGGAAGAATACAGTAATGCAATGCATTTTATATCACTACCATAGTACCCATGCATCAATGTAATGCTACATGTAGATCTGTAAAGGACTTGTGTGTGTTTTGTTGATGACATACGTACATGTGTAGCACAGGAAGCTGTACTGTTCACTTAGTATATGACTGTTGGCTAAGTACTGTAGCTGTGCATGTCTTTGAATGTTACCATTGGACATTGGAGGGCCCTGTGTACTGGTTTGTGCTTCCACTTCCACATCTGGTTTGGCAGTTTGACCCAAGGTCATGGATAGTGTGGGAGGTTAGCTTACCTTTTATTCCCTATGGAAATTAATGATGTCATTATGACAAGGGCTGTGGATGAAGGTGGGGTGCAGAAGGTACCTGATTCGATGAGGTTATTAAGGACTTCGAGTCCAACTGGTCAATATAAATGGGTAAACTTTGGCACTTTCTGAACACTCGTAGGGGGATAATAGATTATCAGCACTCCTGATGTATACTCTTTTTTTCTACAGCCAGGGTACATGTACATGTATGTCAACAAATAGTAATGCCCATCATCACACATAACTTGGAGGTTGCTTATTTTTCTTATTCAAATTGAGGACAACCAGAGTGTGCTAAGGTAGCACCAACTAATTTTTTAGTAAAACACAAAGATACGTTCATTTCTGACTAGATGCTGGGAAAACTCTCTCTGTCCACCCAGCAGCGAATGGGTACACGGCTCCCTCTAGAGCCGGAGAGGGAGGGAGGTGGGGGGGAGGAGGTTGAAAGGAACGTAACCGGCCACCCTACCTCATCACGCCGTGGCCAGTTTGGGACAGTTTTTTCCTGACTCTTTTCGGCCTTCGCGTTTATTTGATTTGATGCCGAACACAGATTCTGGGATGGGGCTCCTGCAGAAGTCGCTGCGGCTGTGCAAGGACGTACAGACCCTGGCGGATGTGGAGGAGATTAAGGACTGGCTGAGCGGCACCTGGTTCAATCTGGCCATGGTCAATTACCCGTACAACGCTTCCTTCCTGGAACCTCTCCCAGCCTTCCCAGTAGAGGTGGGTTATTGGTACTGTTACTGAGCATCCTACCTGTCCTATACAGGCATGCAAGTTTTCCACTGATCCGTGGATTTCTGCGTTTTTTAAAATTCGGCTTTAAAAAAAAGAAAATACGTAAAAAAAGAAGAAGGATATTTCTTCTCCCCTAACTATTATTTAAAACACATGCTGAGATCAGGTGAACAACTTTGATGTTTACTTTTCATGTTGTGTAAACAAAAATTAAATTTGTTGGGTGTATGCCTTGAAAAAGCTTAAAATCTGTCACTCAGCTTAAAGTCATAAGTGTTCCCAAACTGCCCTGAATGCACCACAGAGCATCTAGAATCCAAACCCCACGCTGTAAGGGCTTCGTGCTTCGTTCATTCGGACATTTTCTGTTTTTTTCAGCACATTGTGTAAAGATAGATCTGTTTATCCAACTGTTGAACAGTAGATCTCAAATGTTAGAGGGCCTGATGTTTCGATCCTAGCAGGACCTTTCTCAACTTGGTAACTTTGCCTTTGAGAAAGGTCCTGCGAGGATTGAAATGTCAGTGCCCACCAAATTTTGAAATTTGTGTATTGCAGGTCACTTTAGTAAGTGAGCAGTTGGCAACAGTTTTTTTTTGTATTTACCTCATGTTGAACAATAACAGCATAAAGATATCACTGAAAGGGGCCTTCACTCTAACACGAACAAGCGTGATTCACTTTTTGATTTTTGAATCGCAATTCATATGCCTTTTGTGTGTGTTTGTGCACACTAAAATCTCTCTTAATTGCAATTTGAATCGTGACCCGAATCGTAGTTCTTGCATTTGCTTTTGAAAACAGCGCGATTCTTTGCCGGGCACTGTGTGTGTGAACGCTATCCAAAAGTTTCATCCCACAATTCTGTGCGCGGATGAATATTCGACGTCACCACAACCAGCCATTTATCTCCACATGGTTGTGGGTGAATCGTACATTGTATGTGCAAACCAAGCGAGTGCAGTCCGGACAGTGCCTCCGGGTATGTCACATTTCACTGTTTCAGGCAAGCTTTGTTCGGCTTTTTCAGTCGCAATCCACTTTTTAATCATTTGACTTACCATTTGGAAAGAGTGCGTGAGTTTGTAAGTGCTATTCTTAAGTTGTTATTGTCCACAACATCCACAATTTAAGGAAAAACTGACTGACTGGGAAATTTTGAACAATTTGGAAAAAAATGTTAACTGCATACGCAGCATTTTGTTGCATAACTTACGCAACATTTTGCTGCTTTTTCTAAATAGTGCTGAAAATAGTCATTGTGGCGCAAGACTTGCGCAACATTTGTACGTTGCATAACTTACGCAAATTTTCTTGAAACCGGCTGCAGGTTTACAACAATTGGTTGTTTGCAACTGAATGAAAGCAGGGGTGTGATCCCTGGAAATGTACAGTAATTAATGATTGAATGCTTCTGACTGGCACCCACACCCCAGCACAGACTGGTTGACTATTTTGGGAAAGCCACCATCTAAGGGCTGTATACCGTAGCTCAGATGGTTCAAGTCCCGGTCCAGTCAAAGTTTTCTTTGCCATTCTTCAAAGTTGGCAATTTCATAAACTCGATTTTCACACAAAAGAGCTGTTTTCTCACATGATCTCATACACCACAAAACCACCCTTTACTTTCTACCTCCATTAGAAATAGACTGATATCTCATGGCAAATTGTTTTCAATTAGAATGTTTGTTTCCCCCCCCCAAACAAAAATTGCAGGCTGTATGTTCTCACTTCAAGACGCTGAATGCCACGGTGTCTGTGGTCTTGCAGGAACTGGCTGCAGCCGTCAATGTCTACTACAACTACACGGGCCAAGCAAAGTGCTTTGACACCTCCCAGACCTCCACGACTGCCATGGGAGACCGAGGGTGGAGCTTCCAGGTAGAGTAGCCGTGCACCGGTGTGTACAGTATAGTTGGGGTTTGGGATCTACGTACTCGTGCCGTGTGGGTTTAGATGCACATGTCTGTTCACTACCAGAAGATGACAAAGATGAGGAGGGCTCAATGTTTTGATCCTAGCGGGACCTTTCTCAAAGGCAGAATGCACATTTTGAAAAGGTGGTTGCTGGATAGCTCAGGTGGTTACAGCGTCATGGTGTTTCAAGCCTGGGCCCAATTTCATAGAGCCGCTTAAGCGTGAAAGTCTGCTAAGCAGAAAAAGTTTTCCTCGTGTAAGCAGGATTACAAACTGCACTTTGATGTGATGTCCATTGCTTTTGACTTGTTTTCCACTCTTCTTTACTTAGCGTGAAACAAAAGTGATGTTTGTGTAGGCAAGGGGATCCTGTGGCTCATGAGTTTTTGCGCTCAAGCACATTTTGACGCTTAAGCGGCTCTATGAAATTGGCCCCTGGTGTCTCAGTCCTCGATCTGCGTGTATTTTTTTTTCTGTGTGGTTATTCCAGCAATGCTTCTCTTCAAACTTTCAACACAAACAAATGAAAGGAAGACCTGGCTGGGCCCTCGGTGTTGGATGATCCACAGTGGCAAAGAAAAATTTGACAGAAATGGGACTTGATTCCGAAAATAGATCCTGCTAGGATCCAAACGTCGGGGCCTCGTAATTCATAGGTATGATTGTCTTCTGCCCCAGCTTGTACCCCCTCCCAACCCACACACAAACAAACACCCACCCTCACCCCACCCCACCCCACACACACACACATACCTGAACCTGTATCCTTATGGAGACATGGCTTTGTTCTCGTGCACTAACTCAACCGAGTGAGAAACTTTGAAAATTGCTGCCGTTTCAATACATGGTTGCAGGCTTGCACGGAGATGGTGATGCCGTACTGCACGGATGGTAAGCAGGACATGTTCCAACCCTCGGCCTGGGACTATGCCGCCTATGCACAGGGCTGCAAGGCCACGTGGAACGTGGTGCCACGACCGGACTGGACTGAAATACAGTACTGGGGCAAGAACATCTCGGCAGCCAGCAACATTGTCTTCAGGTGGGTTTCAGAAATCTTTTGGCCGATTTCACAGTGCCACTTAGACCTCTTTTCAAAAAGATCATCGGTTGGGTCTTAGATGATTTGACCCGTCCGATGTCGTTTCCACCGGATAGCCATCATGAATTTTTCACCCAATAGTCCAATACAATCGGCTTTCTACCGGGGGAAATTTTATCGGTCGGATGAATTCAACCGGCACTCAACCGATGATCTTTTTGACAAGAGACCTTACTGTGAACCACTTTGTGCCGGAACTTCTGAATTTGAAGCCTTGGCGGTGGTACTTTTGCACCGGACTAAATTACGGAGAGTGATTTGAGGTGCACAGGAAACAGTCTATGATTGCCGGAAATGTGGTCAGTGGTGATGCCTTTGATCTAAGAGGACACGGCATAATTATATCATCGCTACCCTGGGGCTGCAGACACAAGTCCCACAGACGATTCTCCCGGCCACAGCCAGTGAATGCCCTACTCCTTATTTCTCTCCACACAAGCAATGGGCTGCTGGACCCCTGGTCAGCGGGCGGAGTGCTGAAGGACGTCTCGGCCAGCCTGGTGGCTGTTACCATTCCGGAGGGGGCGCACCACTTGGACCTCCGCGGCGCCAACAAGGACGACCCCCCCTCAGTGACGGCCGCTCGCGACACGGAGAAGGCCAACATCAAGAAATGGATCGCCGAGTTTCCTCCTAAGAAGCAGTAGGCTGTCTCCCCCCCCCCTGAAAAGACCACTCCATCCTTGTGGACGCCTGTCAATAATATCGGTGGTCGATAACTTTTTCCAAAACCTCTGACATTTTGATGAGATTTCAGGCTAACCAATGTGAAAGTAGCAAGTAGACGGTGGTTTGGTGAAGGGCCTTCCATGCATATCAAACTATGAGGTGACCCCGCCTCACCCTTGATGCATCAACCCCAGGTGTTTATCTCTAAAACTTGCCGTCTCAGGGGTCAGAATCATGCTTGAAAAAAAATCTCCACAAAATCAATAGCACCTTAGCATGTGCAACGGGGAGTGTACTGTATGGTATATCTGATTATTATTATTATTATTATTATTGGTTTATTTCAAAATAAAAACATCGCAGTCAAAGACTGAATTGCGTTTTTATATAACACTAAAAAGGTATGTAAAAACACAAGACATTCAGTAGAAGAAAGATTTTAAAAAGGAAAATATACAACTATTACATTCACATCAAAAGAGAGGAATACAGGACAAAAACAATTAGAAGACGATGTTTTCCTTGCACAGTAGTACTAAATGTTTCTATGTGTACATGCACATATTACAGTATGGACTCATTCCCTATCCAAACTGTGACCCGTGGAACCTCAACATACGGCATCCACAATTATACCCAAACTCATCTACTGAGCATTATTGGTTGCCACCTAGGTACATGTGTGACTCACAAAATTCCAGGGGAATTCCTTGTTTTGCGGTGACTCCTGACAATGCACAGAGCACTCGGCTCCCAAACGTTGAGCTTGTCCATTCTTTTCAGATCACCGCCCACTCAGAAAATGAGACATTTCCACAAGGTGTCACTGGAGACCACCCTTGACTTTTGAAATTTGTACTACGACTTTTAAAATGCCTGTCTTGTTTTGTCGGATCTTTTTCTGATGATTTTAGAATTTGATAACATTTTATAAGAATATTTTGTTCTTTCTCTATAATTATTTGTTTTATTATTATTTTTTTCTTCAATTTTTCAAACTATTCTGTCCACTTTTTGAAAGTGAATCTATGCTATATAATTAATATTCTATTTTCTTTTATCTGATAAGCAATTTTAAAAGTGCAGATTTACTCTGAACAAACAAACAATAAAAAACCACCAATGCACTGAAAGTTTGGATTTGTTTGGAATATTTATTTTCACAAAGTTTTTCTTTCAATACTCCTCATTTCGTTGCTCATTAAAACATTCCACAGGATTTTGAATTTCTCAAAGGTTACACTGCGGGTTCTGAAGTGAACTCCAAGAGGCTTATGCAATTACATGTAGGTGTACTCGCATGAGCACAAGGTGGGAATCTCTAAGCTTAGTTGGAAACGCCTCTGAATGAGAAAATCTGGTTCCTCCCCCACAAAGGCAGTTTGTAATCAGCTCCATGCCTGATCAGAATCAAAGTTAGTCCTGGACGATTTCAAATCCATCCCATTGTAGCCGACCCACACACTGGGATGGAAGCTGTTGGCCAGTAGCCTTTGTGTGCAGCACTGATAGCAATGGGTACTTGAATCAGTGTCCACAGCAGTGGGCTCTACATATTGAAGTCCACAGCAGTAGCTACCGGTACTTGCGTGAGAATCAACAAGAGTAGTATTTATATCCCAGAAGTGGGTACTTGTATCACAGTCCACAGCAGTGGGTACTTGTATCAGTGTACAGCAGTGGTACTTGTTTCAGTGTACAGTACTGGGTACTTGTATCACAGTCCACAGCAGTGGGTACTTGTATCAGTGTACAGCAGTGGTACTTGTATCAGTGTACAGTACTGGGTACTTGCATCACAGTCCACAGCAGTAGGTACTTGTATCAGTGTACAGCAGTGGTACTTGTATCAGACTATCAGTGTACAGTACTGGGTACTTGCATCACAGTCCACAGCAGTGACTACTCATATGAAAGTCCACACCAGTAGGCTATTCATGTTAGAGTCCACAGCAGTCCTTATTTCTGGTCAGAATCTGCACAGATGTTGCTGCTTGTCGCCATCACGTATCCGCATCCCTCTGTCTTATTGAGCGGGCTCCACCACCAAACTTCCTTTTCTTGAACGACGCCTGACCCTTGGAGGAGGAGGAGGAGGAGGAGGAGGAGGAGGTGGATGACACGGTCAGTGAGGACACAGTCTTCTCCTTGAACTGGACCCTCTCTCTGGGCTGAGGCAAAGCGGCCTGGGGTACGATGGGCTGAAAGTAGGGCCTCTCTGGCCGAGGAAGCTGGAGATCCACCGGGGGTCTGTTGTTGCAAAGAGAAAGCACACAAAAAGGGTATCAAACCATTTGGATCGGTGCAGTGTACGTTCACTCCAAGTTGAGCTTGACCTCAGTCTCATTAAATGCTACGGCATGCCCCCCTCAGCTGGCCTATCAGGAGTCGATATTGCCTGTCAGTCAAGAGCCCCACCTCAGTCTCATTCAATGCTATGGCATGCCCCCTCCTCCAGTCCACCCACAGCTGGCCTATCAGGAGTCAGTAGTGCCTGTCAGTCAAGAGCTCAGCCTCATTCAATGCTATGGCATGTCCCCTCCTTCAGTCCACCCACAGCTGGCCTATCAGGAGTCGGTATCGCCTGTTAGTCAAGAGCCCCACCTCAGCCTCATTCAATGCTATGGCATGCCCCCTCCTCCAGTCTACTCACAGCTGGCCTATCAGGAGTCAGTATTACCTGTCAGTCAAGAGCCCCACCTCAGCCTCATTCAATGCTATGGCATGTCCCCTCCTCCAGTCCACCCACAGCTGGCCTATCAGGAGTCAGTATTGCCTGTCAGTCAAGAGCCCCACCTCAGCCTCATTAAATGCTATGGCATATCCCCTCCTCCAGTCCACCCACAGCTGGCCTATCAGGAGTCAGTATTGCCTGTCAGTCAAGAGCCCCACCTCAACCTCATTCAATGCTATGGCATATCCCCTCCTCCAGTCCACCCACAGCTGGCCTATCAGGAGTCAGTATTGCCTGTCAGTCAAGAGCCCCACCTCAGCCTCATTCAATGCTATGGCATGCCCCCTCCTCCAGTCTACCCACAGCTGGCCTATCAGGAGTCAGTATTGCCTGTCAGTCAAGAGCCCCACCTCAGCCTCATTCAATACTACGGCATGTCCCCTCCTCCAGTCTACCCACAGCTGGCCTATCAGGAGTCAGTATTGCCCGTCAGTCAAGAGCCCCACCTCAGCCTCATTCAATGCTATGGCATGCCCCCTCCTCCAGTCCATCCACAGCTGGCCTATCAGGAGTCAGTATTGCCTGTCAGTCAAGAGCCCCACCTCAGCCTCATTCAATGCTATGGCATGCCCCCTCCAGTCAACCCACAGCTGGCCTATCAGGAGTCAGTATTGCCTGTCAGTCAAGAGCCCCACCTCAGCCTCATTAAATGCTATGGCATATCCCATCCCCTCCTCCAGTCCACCCACAGCTGGCCTACCAGGAGTCAGTATTGCCTGTCAGTCAAGAGGCCCACCTCAGCCTCATTCAATGCTATGGCATGCCCCCTCCTCCAGTCTACCCACAGTTGGCCTATCAGGAGTCAGTATTGCTTGTCAGTCAAGAACCCCACCTCAGCCTCATTCAATGCTATGGCATGCCCCCTCCTCCAGTCTACCCACAGTTGGCCTATCAGGAGTCAGTATTGCTTGTCAGTCAAGAACCCCACCTCAGCCTCATTCAATGCTATGGCATGCCCCCTCCTCCAGTCTACCCACAGTTGGCCTATCAGGAGTCAGTATTGCCTGTCAGTCAAGAGCCCCACCTCAGCCTCATTCAATGCTATGGCATGCCCCCTCCTCCAGTCTACCCACAGTTGGCCTATCAGGAGTCAGTATTGCCTGTCAGTCAAGAGACCCACCTCAGCCTCATTCAATGCTATGGCATGCCCCCTCCTCCAGTCTACCCACAGCTGGCCTATCAGGAGTCGATATTGCCTGTCAGTCAAGAGCCCCACCTCAGCCTCATTAAATGCTATGGCATATCCCCTCCTCCAGTCTACTCACAGTTGGCCTATCAGGAGAGAAGTCATTATCGTCTGTCTGTCAAAAGTGGCACCAATGTCCACCCGGTCACATGAATAACAGTACACAGTCCATACTGGAGTTGTGAATATGCTCAAGCTTGCCTTACAGTGAACAACTGACTGCCGTATAAAGAACATCACAGTCATTTGCTACCATGACTTGAGTCCGTGTCTGAGTCATGGGAAAAGTCAAGACTAAGTCCTGAGTCACGGGTCATACATGTCTGGGGGTGGACCTATTCAAGCACTGCAGCGTTATGCTAAGGCCACAATGTAACCCGATATTCTAATTTATAACACAATACGAAAGTGCGTTTCTCCAAGGGGAGAATGATGGTGGACCATCTGTTAGAGGACAGCTTGGACTCACGTGTTGTCCGGTACGATGGTTGTCCAGCCGCCATAAGGGTTGGTCAGCTTGCGTTTAGCAGGCCTGTCCACCTCCTTCTTATCATTCTCCTCCTCTGCCTCCTCTTCTTCCTCCTCCTCTGCCTCCTCCTCTGCCTCCTTCTTTATCTTAACCTCCTTCTTCACCTCAACCTCCTTCACCTCAACCTCCTTCTTCACCTCAATCTCCTTCTTCACCTCAACCTCCTTCTTCACCTCAACCTCCTCCTTCACCTCAACCTCCTTCTTATTCTCCTCCTCCTCCTCCTCTTCGGTTCCTGGTGGCACCAGTCTTGAGGTATCCACAGATGACTGCGCAGCAGGCTGGATTAGAAAGTGGTACGAATTTGATCAGTCAACTAAATCAGTGACTTTAAAAAAAAAATATATCGATATATAACTATATAACTATTCCTTTACTTAGCTCACTCCCAACTCAATTGACAATTTATTGATCTAGTTGTCACGCCTATTTTTGACCCAGGATTTAACAAGGATTCTCGTCCAAATTTGAATTTTCGAGATTTTCCCACCACTGCAAAGACCAAAGAGTACCTTATTGCTTTCCAATGATATGAACATTATTTCTATACGTTGCTGAAATCCAAAGTTACGACGTGAGAAATACGACAAGGCAACACAGTCACGGAAACCATTTTTCAAGAAAACGGCTCTAAAGTTTGAGGTAATGCACACAGCGCGCCGACAGTGATTGCAGCGTATGCACAGATTTTTCAATATTTATAGACAGTTGAAAAAATTCCTTCAGACAAATTATTCTCTTATACATAAGCTTTTCAAAGTTGTAAAAATATTCAAACTGATTTTCACATTCATTCAATACTTTGACTTTCAACGCCGTTCATTCGAAGAGGACTTTTGGAGTAGATGCCTCATTACGCCATCTTAGGTCACATTTTACAGAGAAGCCATCAGTGATTTTAATCACAGAACTAAGAACAAACAAGCACTGTCACTGGTCACTGTTACTGGGTAGAGAGCTGGCCGGTAAAAGTAACCATCAGACTCGGTTAAAGTAAGCGAGAGGAATTTTGATTTGGCAGTTTCCACTGGACTTAAAAATGGGAAAAGTAACCATCGTTTCAGCATGCTCGGTGAGTTTAACCAAAATAAGTGCATTGAAAAAACGAGCCACACTCCTTCTTGAATGAAAAGTGCTACATGGTGCCACCGCAAACCTTCCACTAATAGTGAAAACATGGCTTTACATACAAAATGAGAAAGCACTTGGAGTAAGGTCGAGCTGAATCCTTCTCTCACCTGTTCCTGGTCCGTGCTATCTTGCTCTCCTTGGAGTTGCTCCTTGTACATTGTGGACTCGGCAGTGGCTTCATATCCCTCTGGTTTCTCCCACTGCGACTCTGCGAGGAAAACAGCGGTTTTGCCACAGTCAGATTGGGAAAGGTTGCACGGTGGGTTCCAAACCCCAGCGCAGGCCGAGCAAGGGAAACCAAACGGCCGCAGCCAAAGCCGTGAATCTGAAATCCGGCTTTATCCTCTTGCAATGTTTCAGCCATATCCTCATTTCCCCCCTCGAAATAGGTTGTCATCATCACCTCCCATAAACTGATTGTTGTGTGTTTACCTCAGTGGCCAGTGGTCAATTTCATCAAACTCTAACTCATAATCAAGTGCATGGCGATGAGTGATACACAAGAAACTGTCATTTATGAGGGGTTATCCATCCTAAGTCGAGTTCTGAAGTAAGGCTGTTTGAATTAGAGAAGTTATATGACACATACAGTATAAGGTCCTGACAAATCCTTTTGAAGCACGTCAACCATCTCACGAGGTCCAGTCCTGAACAGTGCATCCCCTAAACTGATTGCTTGTCTATACCTCCATTGAGTTGGGCACTAACACGTCGGCCATTTCATGGGACTGGGTCTTCAAGGCGCATGGGACTGGGTGTTTAAGGCGCATGGGACTGGGTGTTCAAGGAGCATGGGACTGGGTCTTCAGGCGCATGGGACTGGGTCTTCAAGGCGCATGGGACTGGGTCTTCAAGGCGCATGGGACTGGGTCTTCAAGGCGCATGGGACTGGGTCTTCAAGGCGCATGGGACTGGGTCTTCAAGGCGCATGGGACTGGGTCTTCAAGGCGCATGGGACTGGGTCTTCAAGGCGCATGGGACTGGGTCTTCAAGGCGCATGGGACTGGGTCTTCAAGGCGCATGGGACTGGGTCTTCAAGGCGCATGGGACTGGGTCTTCAAGGCGCATGGGACTGGGTCTTCAAGGCGCATGGGACTGGGTCTTCAAGGCGCATGGGACTGGGTCTTCAAGGCGCATGGGACTGGGTCTTCAAGGCGCATGGGACTGGGTCTTCAAGGCGCATGGGTCTGGGTCTTCAAGGCGCATGGGATTGGGTCTTCAAGGCGCATGGGACTGGGTCTTCAAGGCGCATCCCCTTGTCAAAACAGATGGGTGTTTTTTTTTTTAAAGGAATCTAAAAAGTACGACAAACTGCTCATTAACTCGACCAGAAAATCTCACAGATGTCGAGGGCCTGACATTTCTATGGATCTAGCAGGGTGGATTTCATCAAGCTTTACGTTCCATGCTAATTTTTTACTTCACAGCCAATGGCAAGCTGTGATAGGCGCCATGGTTTCTGTGCATCGCTCATTGTCTTGCAAATGATCTTGAGTCAGGATCACTTTAGATGAATTGATTCGCTCGACATTTCTGGCTTCGAAAAAAAATCCCCTGCTGAGATGGAAACATCAGGCCTTGTATAGATTGTGAAGGGCTGTGTATTTGAGTGTACCTCCGGTCACTGTGTTCCAGTAGTAGGTGTCTCCCTCCGGACCTGTGCCTTCAAGCCAGATGCACTGGGTGTCTGACGCCCCATCTGCAGCAGTAGCATCTGCAGCGGTAGCATCTGCAGCAGTAGTATCTGCGGTTGTTCCTGGCTGGTCGGCATCGGAGCTGGTGGGTGCGGTGGTAGTGGCAGGCTTGGCCATGGACTTTTTCGCTGCCATCCCTTCCCTGTGGAGCTTCCGGGCTGCAGTCATAAGCTCTGAGAAACAAAGTTTACACGCCAGCAGGGTTAGACTGTAGCAGTGGCCTGTGTGCCCAAATGACAGTTGAAAATGAAGGCCATCCCAAATGCCTGAAAGGCCAGTTTATAAAAAAAAGAGGGAAAAACAAATCCAAGGCAGTCTCAAAACCAATGGTTGTGATCTGGCAATCATCTACCAATCATGGTTTTTGAAAAGAATGGCAAAGAAAACTTACAGTCTGAGCTACCGTACATGTATCCAACCCTTGGATGGCGACCTTCCCAAATAGTCAACTAGTCTTTGCCGGGGTGGGGGCACCAATCATGGTTCTTGTTTGCATTTGAAACATTCTAGATCAGAAGAATGGCACTGAATGGAACCTCGGTTAAGCAAGTGAAAAACTGTCTTGGTCTGTAATCAGGCTCTGTGCGGAAATTCTTGGCTTCTGGCTAAAATCAGAATGACAAGGAACCCACTACAAAATGCGGGCCAGTTGGGAATCTGACGGGCCAGTTGGGAATCTGACAGCCGGTTGGGAATCTGACGGGCCAGTTGGGAATCTGACAGCCGGTTGGGAGTCTGACGGGCCGGTTGGGAGTCTGACGGGCCGGTTGGGAGTCTGACGGGCCGGTTGGGAGTCTGACGGGCCGGTTGGGAGTCTGACGGGCCGGTTGGGAGTCTGACGGGCCGGTTGGGAATCTGACAGGCCAGTTGGGAATCTGACAAGCCAGTTGGGAATCTGACAGGCCAGTTGGGAATCTGACAAGCCAGTTGGGAATCTGACAAGCCAGTTGGGAATCTGACAAGTCGGTCGGGAATCTGACGGACCAATTGGGAATCTGACGGGCCAGTTGGGAATCTGACAGCCGGTTGGGAATCTGACAGGCCAGTTGGGAATCTGAAAGCCGGTTGGGAATCTGACGGGCCGGTTGGGAATCTGACGGGCCGGTTGGGAATCTGACGGGCCGGTTGGGAATATGACGGGCCGGTTGGGAATATGACGGGCCGGTTGGGAATATGACGGGCCGGTTGGGAATATGACAGGCCATTTGGGAATCTGACAGGCCAGGTAAGTCTAATGGCCCAGCTGGTTACTTGCAAAAATAGTAAAGATCGAATGATGGTTGTGCTGAATGAATTAGGAGGGATAGGGGGGGGGGGTGGATCATACCTTCTTTTTGTTTAGCTGCAGCAGCAGCGCTGGCAGAAGCAGCCTCAGCCTTTGCCTTATACTCGGCTGCCAGTGCCGGATCATTCATCAAGTCCTTCTTAAAAGCCTTGAGTGCTGCCTGCATCGATTGAAATGAACATGCAAATAAATTGTAGCGTCCTTTAAGTTCAAGTATGTGAGTGTAGATAGGCCTCCGGATACAGTAAGATGATCACTCACGAGTCATGAGCTTCTGAGTAAAATACTCTGCCCCTGCCAATGATTGGCAAACAAAAATCTGAAGAGAGGGAGAGGGAGAGGGAGAGGGAGAGGGAGAGGGAGAGGGAAAGGGAGAGAGAGATGGAGAAAGAGAGGGCGGGAGAGAGGAGAGGGAGGGAGAGAGGATAGAGAGAGGGAGAGGAAGGGGAGAGGGAGATGGAGAGGGAGAGGGAGAGGGAGAGGGAGAGAGAGAGCCAAAGGGAGAGGGAGAGGGAGAGAGGAGAGAAGAAGAGGCAGAGGAGAGGGAGGGGAGAAGGGCTGGGAGGGAGATGGGGAAGGAGAGGGAGGGGGAGAGGGAGAGGGAGAGGGAGAGGGAGAGGGAGAGGGAGAGGGAGAGGGAGAGGGAGAAGGAGAGGGAGAAGGAGAGAGGGAGAGGCAGAGGAGAGGGAGGGGAGAAGGGATGGGAGGGAGATGGGGAAGGAGAGGGAGAGGGAGAGGGAGAGTGGGAGGGAGGGGGAGAGGGAGAGGGAAAGGGAAAGGGAAAGGGTGAGGCAGAGGCAGAGGCAGAGGCAGAGGGAGAGGGAGAGGAGAGGGAGAGGGAGAGGAGAGGGAGAGGGAGAGGAGAGGGAGAGGAAGAGGGAGAGGGAGAGGGAGAGGGAGAGGGAGAGGGAGAGGGAGAGGGAGAGAGAGAGGGAGAGGGAGAGGGAGAGGGAGAGGTAGAGGTAGAGAGGATCAGGACCACATATATCACCTGCTCCATCTTCATGAGATCCTGGTCCAGGGTCTTTTGCATCTGGAACTGCTCATGGCCACGTTTCCGCAGCTCCTTGAGTTTCTTCTCCACATTCTCCTGGTGGCGTTTGCCACGCTCGTGGAAGTCGACGCTCTGCCAACAGGACGATCAGAGGATCAAAGAGAGATGCCAGCCTTCACAATATCCCTACCTGAAAATGTGCATATAACCTACTGCATGCATCGATCATAATCCAACAATGTGCGTTCATGCATTAAAACCCAGCGCCTAAATCCTTACCTAATGATGAGCTTGTGCATCAAACAAAACTTTGCTTAATTTTTCACAATCTTCATATTTAGTTTGTGCACAATAATACCCACTGCCCAGTGCCTAAATACCCCAGTATACAGTACATGTACTTCAGTCTGAATTGGAGGCTCCATATCAAATGCATAGTCTTACATTAAATTCCTCCAGCATTAAAATCTCAAAGGATCTTTTTTTTTAAAGAATGCATGAGGAGTACAGTACATTTTGTTCCTTTTTGGGCCACCCACGAGCACCAAATTTAAGTGAATAGGCCTAAGTGATAGGTTTATGGAAACATCATGCAATATCTCTTTTGTGAATGTGTGAGGTTCTGAAAAGTTTGCAAAAACTCAGTGTTTCAAACGGAAGACTAAAGACAAACATTTGAATGACTTACAGCTTTGTTGTCAGCTATCCAGCAGTGACAGAAGTCACAGTGCTTCTTGGGCTGCGATTTCCAATAAGTGGCCCTACGAACAAAAGAGAAACACAATGGTTACCATTCTCCATCCGTGCATTGTGTATCAGCAAAGACAGTCTACCCAAACTGGCAATAAGGGCAATTAATTCTTAGAACAAAAATGATGCGGCCTGCTTACTGACTTAGATACTTGGGATGACCCAATGGGGCAATGGCAATGGTAATGCATTCAAAACGCCTAAATTCAGAGGGTTTGACGTTCGATCATTGAAGGACCTTCTTTTAAAGACTTTTTGTTTTCAACAGATGGTCTCCCACTCTTTGGCCAAAGAAAAGGGTAGTGAACTAAAGATCTTTCCCTAAGCCCATCAAAGTAATGAGAAAGGATTCATTGAAATTGTAAAATTTACCACATTATTGGATTCACAGTGGCTGTGTTTACGGCAGTTGTCTATGTTGTTCCCTGACTTAAAAATATTTTTCAGGATGTTTAACTCTTGGAACCAGACTATCAACTAAGTAACAGTCTGGTTCAACCAGCCTGCACCCTGCGATACTGACAAATACTTTCAAGTGAGGGAACCACATGGACGACTGCCGTCACAACACAATAGCCACTGTGTATTGAAGGTTTAATGTCAACTCGATCCGCAACCACCTTGGTCCCCGTCGACTCGGTCCGCAACCAACTTGGTCCCAGTCAACTCTGTCCGTGACCAACTCGGTCAGTGACTTACTCAGTCTGTGACCAACTCGGCCCGTGACCAACTCGGTCCCTATGGCCTGTATGGGAAAATGTAACCCTAACCCTAACTATAACCCTAACCCGGCCTAACCTCATGATTGTTTTGCTGCATTTTCCCATAGGCCATAGGGACCAAGTTGGTCACAGGCGGAGTTGGTCACAGGCGGAGTTGGTCACAGGCGGAGTTGGCAACGGACCGAGTTGGTCACGGACAAAGTTGGTTACGGACTGAGTCGGTCATGGACCGAGTTGGTTATGGACCGAGTTGTTTATGGACCAAGTTGACTGGGACCGAGTTGGTCACGGACCGAGTTGGTCACGGACTGAGTTGGTCACGTACCAAGTTGGTCACGGACCGAGTCAGAGTTGGTTACAGAACTTTGACTGACTGCTGTATTGAATTATCATTGATTTGTTTATTTGATGCACGAAAATGTTTATTTCATTCATAATTTTATTTATATTAATTAGGCCCTATGGGAAGGGGATTAGGCCTCTACACTAATTAATAACAGTAAACTAATTACATTGGCATTACAAGCCATTAGTCATTAATATAAATGTATCGTGGGAACCCCCGTTTTCGACGCTACACGTTTTCGACGCTTAGCCTTCTAACTCACATCGCACTATGAAAACAACTCCGTATAACGATCTCAGACTTCATATCTTACAGTTGGTTTCCTGCTCTTGTCCGTCACCGAAAATGTGGAAATTTAAGGCTTTTCCAGTAGGCCAAACTCGTGTGATTCAAAAAGTTGCTCTTTTGGGGTCTATTTTCCTAGGTACAAAATTGGCAGTTGCTTCGAAGCTCCAGTTTTCTTTATTGTTGGTCCTAAAAAAAATCTGAGTATACCATAACAAACCCCAACATCCGTAGAAAAAAAATATATCACGCAACTTGAAGCAGTCCGTTCAGGGTAAAAACTATGGAGCCTCCTATAGGGCGTCTCGCTTATATATTTTTTTAAATTTATTTTTTATTATTATTTAAAGACAAAAAGTAACATGGCCCAATAGGCTTTTTTTTAAAATGAAAAAAATAAAAGGGCAGCTAGAGAAAGTACCAAGAAGGAGGAAATGTGTCTCTGGAATGACATTGGGAAAGGTCATAACTGAAGAAGCAGCGAGAAAGAGGATTGTGGATTTTTTTTTAAACGTCACAAAAGAAGACATCAACCAGACCAATACGTTTTAAGCATAAATTATGAATGATTTGAGGAAAGTGTTAGAAGCAGTGTGGAAAAACAAAAACAAAGATGAACACAAAAAAACATACAGGGAAGAATTTTACAGTGCCACACAGCATTTTGAGTTATTTTAAGAATTTATTTTGCGTTTGGCTGCACTGGGACACCTTACTAAACACCACTGACGAAAATAGGTGACGATGCTTACTGCGCGGTGCGCCGCGGACGTCAACAAAACCGGGTAATCTTACGGAAGTGACAGGCTTGATCAACTCTCTCTATGATTATTCTAATAGTCTGTGGTGTGGAGAAAGTGACTGAGACCTCTTTTAGTGTGATACTTTCGTCCACATTGTTCAGTTTGAAGAAAAGTCCTTATATCGTCGAAAACCGGTTATGGAGGATATATTAATAATAATAAGCATTTTAGGTTACCCGTTAGCAAGCCCAAACAATACTAAATTACTATAGCAATAAATCATTAGTAATAGTTTTCACTACAATTGACATGTCATTATGTGTATTAATTTTTATATTTTTAATTACAATAATTTAATAAAAACGGCAGTTTTAAGTCAAGTTACTCTGACTAAAATAGTAAAATTGATGTGGGTTTCGAGTAGTCAAAAGCGAATACCACATAGCGCTGATGAATAGTCTGAACACTCTGAGTGAGATATACTTACATCTCTTCTGAGCAGGTTTACATGTATGTTACTTGAAATGAAACTGGAGTCAGTTAATAATTATTTTCGATTATTATTTTCTGTTTTCGCTCCCGAAAGCAGTACGTGTGCGGGCGCCCTCATGTGTTGGGCTTCAAGGGGTTGACCTTTGGGTCACCCCGGCGTTGTAGGTTAATGACCTTCAGCATTCAGGTTTATTGGTGCATGCAACATGTACCGGGGAAAGCTTGTGACGCTTTACTTTCTTCCTTTTGAACTCAGAAGAATGTCCGTTCTGCCATTCGTTTTCTTCTCTGACACTTCCAAGAGATCATAGATTTTTTTTCTCGTATTTCTAAGTCCTACTAGAAATTTTCTTCCATTTCAGTACAGGGTCGAAAGAAGATTGAACGTGAACTTTATTATTTACCAATGAAAATGCTTGTAAGTTTGTGATTGGCCCATTAATGTATTCATCAATGGGTTGGATATCGTATATATATCAACCAACCTGAGGAATATTGATTATTCCTCAAAGACAACGCATATTTCTATCATAATTAGTTTACTATCGTAAAATGAAATAGAAAAAATGATGATTGATACGATTTTCTGAGTTTTTTTCGAGAACATTAATGCATGCGAAATTGACCAATAGGACCTGCTTTTACGTAGAGAATTAGGAGGACTGAGCATGCGTAGTCGTGGTTGTTGATTATTTTTTTTACTTGTCTCAAATAATAATTTACCCAAGTGTGGGTTACGTTACTTGGCGTCAATGTAGCGGGTGTTTTGACGGCGTTTTACGCCGCGAAAGGCGAGATTGAGGTTGCGAAATTTGACAGAATTGGTAAGAATAAATTGATCACCACTTTGTGTGCTTTTTGAGTCCAATCGAATAGCAAATCTAACGAAATTATTTATTTTAAGGCGCACAAACCTCGTCTTGTTGTAAATAAATGTTTGTGTCGCGTTGACGTTGAAATTGGAAGATCCGAGACCTTCGAATGTTTATTCCCTCAGGAATGCTTTCCTGTAAATCTAATTAACTAACACTTAATGTTTTGGCATTAGACGAGAACGAACGAAATTTTCGGCAATTTTAAGAGGGTGTCGATTTCTGCTTCTGAAATTCTTCTATCCGAAGCTTGCACTTTGCATTCGTTTTTTTTAACGTGACATGTGTTTCTCGCGCGGTATCTGCCGAACACGTAGTAAAACATCTCTCAAGTATCAGGAATTCCTCGCTTTACCTCTACTTTGTGGGACTTTATTTTGAAGATAGGTCGCTGGAAATCTGTATAGAAGTTCCCGTTTCCTGAGGAAGTTGTGACGTTTATTTTTGGCCATTCGTACTTAACGGCATGTCGCGGCCGGCAGTCGATATGATTTGTCAAATTCGTCACCCCTTCAGCAGTGCACGATGGCTATGACTGAGTATGATCGTTGTCTTCACCCTTACATCAACAAAATCATCCATTCAAAAATCGTATCTTTATACCCACGTTTCTTCAAATGTAGCTTTTCTTTTGTATCCCAAATTTTATGTTCACCTTCTTTTTTTATTCATTACAAATGGGGCCGCTGGCAAGTTTTATTGAAAATTTGAATTAGCATAAATGATTAAAGGATGTACCCAATTTTGCAGTTGAAGATTTGATTGTCCAAGACTGCTGGATAAAGAAAGTGAAAGAAGGAAAAGCATTAATTGGGCTAATTCAAGTTGCCTCTTGAAGGATGTCGGTGAACAGTGGGAAAACAGCAAAACACCGACACTTCAGTAAGAAATAATCGCAGATGCATGATTCAGAACATTCTGCAATTTCTGGCAGGGTTTTGAATGGCTTGAAATTGCAATTGGTGCTCTAGCATGTTCCTGATCTTTTGTTTTTCTACTTTAACAAATAAGCAGATTGTGTTATTGTCACATAATGTATATGATGTGAAAAACCATTTTATTTTTTTATTTTTGTCCCAGGAACTTGGTTCCAGTGTCATGGAAGTGGGTAAGTAGACCAGACTTCTAGAAACTATTGAAAAATAAATACATTTCGCTAAAAGTCAAAGCTTATTCATTTAGTTGTTTTCAGTTTACTGGGGTTGACATATTCTGGTGTTTGATGTCAAGAAAAATGTAAAATGTTGTAGGATAATTTCATAATTTTTTGTCTGGAAGAACATGTTTCTGAAGCTTTTTTCCAATACAGCAGATTTTAATGACGATAGTGAGTTATTTAATTTATAGTTTTTAACAAACCAAATTTTCCTTTATGTAAAGTGATTAAAAAAATAAACAAAAAAAATGAAAATTTGATAGATTTTTTAAACAATTTTGAAATATATTCAGGAACAACTTTGATTGTGCTAGGATTCAAACCCAAGACCTCTAATTTTGCGTGCCAGCACTCTTACCATCTGAAGTATTCAGCCCTTAGATGGTGGCCAAATAATTAACTAGCCTTTTGCAGGGTGGGAGCGCCGGATAGAAGCATTTAACCATTTTATCTAGAGTTGGTGTCCCCGCTTTCATTCAGCACGTTCAGATGTGAACAACCAATTAGTGTAAACCTGGTTACAGCAGCTTGGGGATCACACAACGATTGTTAAAAGGTACTCAAATTTAGACATCGTTCTGTCTTTGAGAAAGGTCCCGCTAGGATCGAAACATCAATCACACTCGGTGCTAGACCAACTCCAAAATGACAAGACTCGGTACACAGTCCAGTGGATATTTCGAGCCCTGACAAGGATGGGGTGGTCTTTGTGGGGAGACAGCCTACTGCTTCTTACGACGAAACTCAGCGATCCATGAGGTGGCCCGCCTCGCAGTTTAACCCTAATGTCCTAGACCCTTTTTGCTAGGAACCTACCTGAATCCTTTGAAATCCTAGAGCTGATTTTGAGTATGAAATTTGGGCTACCAGCCTCAATCCTCTGAAATCCTCTGAAATTTGCCACCGTACACAAAAACTGTGGTGCCCACTGCCTCAATCCTCTGAAATCCTCATAGCCAGGGAATGGGAATGGCCAGCAGCTCGTTGGTGAGTTTGCCCATGAGACTATAAATGTGTGGTTTGGAACCAAGCATAACTACAGACCCCAATGCAGTTTGAGAATCAATCCTCTGAAATTCTCATTTCAGTCGAACCCCATGCAGCCTAAATCCTCCCAAATCCTTCTCCAGTAGTTTGCCCATTCAGCCTCAATCCTCAGAAATCCTTCCAAACTTCACAACCTATTCAGCCTCAATCCTCTGAAATCCTTGGAACCTTCATAACCTTTTCAGCCTCAATCCTCTGAAGTCCTTTGCTTTAGCCCAGAGGATTTCTGAGGATTTAGGAAGGTAAGGGTTAATATACTGCTGCAGGCCTGAGAGTTTGAGCCAGTCATCTCACTGTGAATTCTTTGATGATTTTTGTTTTCCGTTCCGCAGACTGGGATAAATCTCAGCCAGCGGGCAAGCTGAGCTCGCTGGTCGGTGAGGGAATGAAAGGGCTGGCCGACCCGCTGCTAAGCCAAGACCCCGGCAGTGTGCTGCCCTCCTATGCCAGCATCATGGACACAGATGTGGTAAGTCGTCCTCTATACTCTCACTGTTTTTTGAGCGTGGGCTTGCCGCAAGTTTTTTTGGGGGCACTCGAAAACCCCCCGGTCAGTCGCTAAACTCCTCCTTCAAAAATTAAACAAGATGGAAGGTTTAGGCAAGGTTAGGGTTAATGGGTCTCGTTGATTTCAAAGATGGCAACCCTTGTCCCTTAATTTTCTATGCATCAATCATTGGCAGACTGAGGTTGGTATATGGTAACCACAATTCTATACAATAGCAGCATTGTATTGGATATGATTGGAAGGTTTGCATGGTGGAAGTAGAGTGGAAGAATAGTGGGAGGTCTGCGGTGACACCTTGTACATTATCTCTTGTGAGATGCAGTGTGGTTCTGAAAATAGATTTTTTTTAAAGAATAAATATCTTGTAAGAAAAAAACAAGTAGAAGAAGGAAAAATTCAATTAAAACAAAATTAAAAAAGAAGAAATAGATTAATATAGGAAGGTTTGCGGTGACACCATGTATCAGGTCTCTTAAAGGAAGAGGTTTGGTTCTGAAAAGAACCTGAGTGGTAACTCAGTTACCTCTCAGTTACCACTCAGGTTCTTTTCAGAACCAAACCTCTTCCTTTAAGAGACCTGACACATGGTGTCACTGCAAACCTTCCTATATTGATTCACCCACCATGCAAAGCCTTAAGTCTTATTTATTTAAGAAATAGATTGTGCCTTCTGCCACCAGAGACTTGTTTAAATGTGCCACCATCATCCTGAATAGCGGAAGAATCTTTCAACAAATTGATTGATTAATGTCCGAGTCAGTTTTCCACCACTTTGGTCTTAATTGTTACTTCTTGGATGTTCTCTTGCCAGGGCCACGACTTCTCCGAAGACAAGCTGCTGAAGTCGGGCAACCTGTACAGCCTGTACCTGCTCAACTCGGACAACAGCAGCCAGCAGCTCAAGGCCAGCGAGGGCCTGATGGAGGCCACGGTGCCTGCATCTGCAAACGGCGGTGGCAGCGGCGGCGACGGAGGAGGGGGAGGAGGCTCCGAGAGGAAGGGCGGGGCCGACACGGACGAGGAAATTGACGTGGAGACGGACAGCGTCAAAGAGAGCAGCCCCGAGAAGCCCCTAGAGAATGGTCACTACGATGCGCTGTTCGAGGGCATGCCCTTCACGGAGCTCAAGGGAAAGGAAGTCGGTGAGTCTGACGCAGTTTACTGCATCTCTTTGTCTGCAAGTCATTTCAATCAGATTATAACGTGATGGTTGCCTTGAGGAGAATGTACTTCAATGAGGTTTTGCCCCGCTCGACGTAATAAGCACTGGGTGCAACATCGTGTTCTGACTATGATGCATTGCAGTACCTGCCGCGGCCACATGACCTCAATGAGCTTTGTGGTTTCATGAAGTCGTCTCGAGTTTAACTGTTCTAGTGGGTACAAAGCTCTGTCCATCTCTCTCCGAAAGTCCTTTCATGTGTGGCTGTCTAAGTGTGTACAAAGCCAAGCTTTGGTGCATCTCAGCCTGTACTACGGTCATTAAGTGTGTGGCTCTCAAAGTCAGATCCGAATCAATCCTCTACATAGCTTCTCACATCAGAAAGGAGATGTAGGACTCGTCTTGTAACAAGCCTCTTCTGTGTCTAATACACCCCGATTGCCTCCTCTTGGGCCCTTTTTTTTTTAACTTGTCTTCTACGGATGTTGGTTCTACAGGGCCTTGTTCCTACTGCAATCTGTGGAGGACCATCCGCTTCATGTCCTACTGCGGCCGCTTCCCCTTCTGCAGTGTCTACTGCACCAAGAAGTTTGCCGTCTACAAGCGGGAGAGGGGGGAGCTGTCCGAGAAGACCCCCGAGGACATCAAGGCCATCAAGAAGCTGAAAGTAGGTGGCAGTTTGGTTGGACCAGTCTGCATCCGGTGGTGCTCCACAATCGCAGATCTTCCCATCCAGCGATTTCATCAAATGGATCGCAAGTCAGGGTGTCCCCTGAATGTCAAACTTGTGAGCCATGGCCCACCCTCACACTTTTGATGGGCCACCTCTGGTGTTTGTCTCTAAAACTTGTCACCTCGGGGTCCACCTCATGCTTGAAAAAAAAAGTGCTGTGGGTTTTTCAAGACTTGTAGCTCCATTGGGTAGTAGTACAACCCTGTATAGGGCCATCATCTTTTTATACACATGTAGTAGGTAGAGAATGCTCTCAAAAGAACACAGTGTGAATTTCATGTTCATTGCTTTAGAAATCGGGCCGTAAAGTTTGTGCACAACCCTATGGGAATGTCTCCCTATTAGGTACCATCCAGGGTAATTATTATGATCATTAATAAAAAGGAAAGTGTTGTTCATCGCGGTGGTACAGACAAGGAGAAAAGGCGATCAAAGTCACGCGATGTCGTGTTGCTGGTGGCGACGTTATCTCTCCCCTCCCCCGTCGCATCCTGCTGCAGGTGCCCACGCTGTTTGAGAACCAGAAGGCCAGGCCTCTCTTCCCGTCCTCCCAGCCCCCCGAGGCGGACTGCAAGCTGCCCCGGATGGACCCCAACGCTCCGGCCAATGGCCTCGAGACCCTGAAGCAGTTTGACTGGACCTCCTACCTGGAGAGCCTGGGATCCGAGGCCGCCCCCGTCAAGTGCTTCCATCACGTGAGTCCGCCGTTCCTTCAGGAAAGCCTTCTGCCCGACCCGGCATGTAATCAGGGGTGGATTTCACAAAGCCTTCTGATACATCGTAACTCAACTGACCATTGATAAACCATTGTAACCACCTTTCATAGTTCATATGGTTTCTGTACATCTCCCGTCGCCTTCTGATTGATCGTCAGTTACGATGAGTTTCATGAAATCAACCACGAGGCCGCATGCCCAGTGCTTTGCCCGACTGCCTGCTAAAAGAAAAATTACGGGCAGCTCGGGCTGCCAGTTGTGAGTGATGGTGTTCCAATAAGATTTGAAGGCTTTGCATTGTGGAAATACCAAGCAAGAGGTTTGCGGTGACACCATGTATATCATCTCTTAAGAGAAGGAGTATGGCGCTGAAAAGAGACAGTGATTTGTCGACGGGCAGAGTACACACTACCCGAAATGTTGAGTTACCGGCTCTTTTCAGAACCATACTCCTTCCCTTAAGTGATGATATACATGGTGTCGCCATAAACCTCCTACTTGGTATTTCCACCATGCAAACCTTCAAATCTGATTTAACCACAGAGCTGATGGAGGTTGTGGATGTAGTTCAATCTATATAGCCTCTTGACTACAGCGCTAGTTGAGGGTGTGTGATGCTTGCAAATCTATACAGCTATATCTTTATACACTCTGCCTTTGTGAAAGGTCCTGCTAGGATCGAAACGTCAGGCCCACTAAATTTTAAGAGCTATATCTTTCAGCAGTTCATCTTTTTGCCTGACAGAAAAACCACAAGGCTGTGATTTCAATGGATGTGTCACAGTTTGTCCATTCGTACTTAGTCTGTGACTAGGAAAGAAGGAAGATTCAATGCTCAGACCACCAAATCATTGGAACGTCCACGAAAGGATAATTTCTTTTTAGCAAAATAAACAATTTAATGTAAAAAAAACCGCACTGCCATACCCCCCTTCCCCCCTGCTAGATTACCCCATAGTTCATTTGAATCTTACAGTGGAGTTGCTTCCTGCCTTTGCCAAGTGACTTTGCCACTTGATGGGTGCAGTACAAACACTGGTAATCAGTCAACACATCCCAATAGCCGTTCTTCCTGAATCCTCCAACATGGCCACTAAACCGTATCTATAGAGCCTCATGGAAACCGTGGCTCAGGCTATACCTGATACACCGGTTTCATTTCGGACATCCATTGCCGGGTAAAATAGGACTACTGCTTTGAAGCCATTCAGCACTGAATTAGAGGACATCATTAGTTTTGACATCAAAGAGGTTTGGGTTCAAGTCCCGGATTTAGTCAATGCTTTCTTTGCCATTTTGCCAAATTGTACCCAGTCAGTATTTCCTTTATTTGTTTGACTATTTGTTTGATTTCTTCTCTCCCCCCCCCCCCCCAGGCTCCTCTTGCGAAGGAGTGGAAGGCCAACTTGATAGGGGCTTTGATTGAGGTTCAGAATCGTGATCCCGAAGACGGTAAAGACTGCTTCTGGATCGCGCGCATCATCAAAGTTGCAGGTAAAGCCCACCGTCTGGTATTATGCAGTTGGAATGTTTACAGATTCGGTTTCAGATAACTGTTCATCGTTAGTCCCCTCAGAACATGAGACCAAGGTGTTCATGTTGGTAACGCTTTTCTGCCACTGCCAATTTCCAAAACCATATAAAAATATAAAAATATCCATCACAATCTTGGAACATATTATAAGGACCGCAGCACAGTGCGATATACACCTTGCAATGAATGAGTTCACAGGATGATTTCAATTTTTTTCTTCTTTTTATAAATGTCACCCAATACTGGGCCCCAAATGGCCACTCGAGTGAGGTCTGAAAGAAAAGTTCTAAGGAAAAGAACCAGGAGCATAATAGATCAGGAGGAAGAAAGATGAGCGTTCATGTTTTGTTTGAATTCAGACAAGTTATAAGAAAGGGGGAAACAGGTTGCAGGTAGAGGATTCCATAGTGCAGCAGTGGGCGGGAAGAAGCTAGAGGAGTACCGCAAAGATATCAAGGTTAAGGTTGTTCCTTTGGTAGTGGGTGCCTTAGGTACCATTCCAAAGGCATTAGAAAAGCACCTTGACAGTGTCCGGTCATTGGTAAAGGTCGGATTACTCCAGAAAGCAGCCCTACTAGGAACAGCTACGATGTAGGCTCCCATGGAGAACTCCTGAGATATAATTGGCTTTGGGACCTAGCTTGATCCGAGGTGAATCCGACACCAATGAAAATCAGATCTTTCATGGTGCTGTGCGAACGAAAATAATAATAAACACTTCTGAATAGCGGTGTGTGGGCTCTTTAAAATCTATTTGTTGTTACACTAATGATTGTTTTATTACAGTTTGAAGACAAAGCATTCAAAAACCTGGTCATTATGATCTACTTTGTATGCTACCTCATTATTTTAGACCGAGGTCAAAAGGTAATGAGAGGCACATGATGTGTTTGTGTTCTTGGATGACAAAATATCACTAATGGTTGTGGACTCAGTGCAGTGTGATATCGCTTGTTTTGTTCTTGGTCCTTTGTCTTGATAGGCTACAAAGCCAAGCTGCGCTTTGAGGGCCATGGCATGGACAACTTCCACGACTTTTGGATTCACCTATGCAAGGCTGAGTGCTACCCCATCAATGGGTCGGAGAAGGCTGGCAAGCAGCTCAAACCGCCCAAAGGTATGCATCCCTTCTCCTTCTCAGGCCATATCTTGGCTAAACCCCTGTCACGCTAGACGCAGAGTGAGCCGGAATGCGGTCTGAACAAAAGTATCCTGAATATTAAAATTGCAGTCTGAATACCATAGATATAATATGCATTGTGGTAGAAAAAATGACAGGTTTCATAGACCTGAGTGATAGATATAACAATAACATGATGTTAACGTCAGGGGAGCATATAACTCAATGAGGGCTTGGCCTGCTCAACGTAATAAGCACTGAATGCCCAGTGCTTTGCCCGATGCCTGATGAAAACAAATTTCAGGCAGCTCGGGCAGGATTTGAACCTGCGACTCCTGCTTTCTAGTGCAGACGTCTTAACCACTTGACCACAGAGCTGGTGGAGGTCGTGTGGCGGATTCGAATATTTTATAGCAGCAGGTACATGTACTGCATTGTATCATAGACATAACATGATGTTTGCATTGAGGAGAATGTAATTCAATGTGGGTTTGCCCTCCTCGATGTAACAAGCACTGTGTGCTCTGTGCTTTGCCCGATTGTCTGGTGAAAATACTTGATCTTAAAATGTCAGCTACAGTCTGGCTTGTACCATTGATTATAAGTTGGCAGCATAATGACGTATATAGAAGAGGTCTTATGTCTTATAGGTGTAAGATATAATGCATAGACTTTTATATACGACCCAGTATAGGACCTTAGGGAGACACTCAACATTAGGGAGACATTTCAGTGTCTCCCCAATGTCCCAACATATTGTTATAGTCCATAGTTTTATAGTAGATAGGGAAGGCTCTCAAAAGAACACAGTGTGAACTTCAAGTTCATTGGTTTGGAGGATGACTTAAGGTGATATACAAAAATGTTGCAAACTGCTTACTGACTAAAATTACCAAAATGTAAATCTTAAAATTTAGTGGGCCTGACGTTTCGATCCTAGCAGGACCTTTCTCAAAGGCAGAGTGACAAGGACAAAACAGATACATGTACACGAAGGAAGGGGGGAGAGAGTGAACCAATGAACTTGGTTTGGAGGATGTTTAGAAATAAGGACGTAAAGTTTGTGCACAACCCTTTTGGAATGTCTCCCCAAGGTACCACCCAGGGTAATTATTATATACATACTTTGCCATACATTTTCTGTGTGTGTGTGTTACAGATGTTCTTGATAAGCTTGGCAGTGACTGGCATGAGTACACTACACGGGTCACCCACTCTGGCAGTCCCACCGTCAGCATTGACACGGACAAGGTGAGACCATAGCAGTCCCACACATCAGTGCCGGCAGTGTTTCATCAAGTCCCAATTTCATGGAGCCACTTAAGCGTGAAAATCTGCTAAGTAGGAAAAGTCTTCCTCGTGCAAGCAGGATTGCAAACCGCACTGTGACGTGGTGTCAATCGCTTTTGACTTGTATTCAACTCTTCTTTACTTTCCATGAAACAAAAGTGATGATAGGGTTGGCAATGTTGAATCATGACTTTTTGCACTTAAAGCAAATTTGGGGGCTGAAGGCGCTCTATGAAATTGGTCCCTGGTCTCAGTGCCAAGTATAAAGAGGATTGGGGGGGGGGGTTCCAAAATGTAGGTAGTCAAAGGTATTTGGTCATGTGGGACTTAGGTTAAAGCACCCTCACCAAACATGCTCCATCGCAGGTACTCAGATGATATTCCTCTGGTCACAGGATGTCACGAGGGACTGTGTTGTGTTTTTGGATCTCAGAAGCCTTCTGTATACATATATCAGAGCTGCCTATTATGCCGGGGATGAGTTTGGCTTAACCACTTCGTGCCGGGACCTCCGAATCCGGAGCTCCATTGGCTTGACTATGCGACGGGGCCATCCGAATCCGGGCACCACTATTGTCCACATTCTAAACAAAGACACTTTTCAGCTTAGAACAAAGCAATACGAATCAGTACAAAGACCCTTTTTGACGCAAGTTGCCACATGAATTGCAAGATTAGCAGCAGTAATCGTGCAATTGTGGGACTTTTACTGTGGAGGATCGAGGGATACCGCACTGCAGCTGAAAGCACGCGGGGGACATTGTCTTTGCATGCCACACAGCCCAACGGTCGTCGGTGTGGCATTGGAATTCCCCCCACATTCTTTACCGTAATCTGTATGCACGGCTGTGGCTGAACAAAGATTTGACTGCCTTGAGTGGAGGCTGGAGTCTGCGGTCAGGGATTGACAGCACCGTACACGCACGCACACACACTCAAGTCTGTTACGGTCCATTGACGACGCACAAAGGGCCCTTTTTCGAACGGATAATCTCTTGACAAAAGCCTCAACGACGTCGAATTGTACCAGGTTTTACTCTCTTGTACCCATAGTGTACCCTTATCGATTTATTTCACAGAAATATATTGTTCCGATTGTTTTAGCAAGATTTGAAAATGATGCATTGTTCAAAAACCCCTGTATGGCGGTCATCGACACTGAAACCCCCCCCCGCGCGAAGTAGTTAAGAACTCTCACACCCTAGTGCTTTCTACTTTCTAACCCTCCTCAATCCTTCAGTAGGAGTTTGTGCATGAAAAGCCGCTGCCTCAATTCTCCACGATCCTCCACCTTGTAATACTGTGAATACGACAATCGATCTCATTGTAGCATGCTTCCTCATCCCTCCACATTCCTCCAGTGTAAATTTAACAACCTTCCCCAATCCTCCATCATCTGGAAATGTTCATACTTGCCTCGATCCTCCCAAATCCTCCACAACAAACCTGTCGGAGAATGGCGGATTGAGGAAGGTCGGGCGTCATTGATTCAATCTCCTCACCCCCGCCCCTCCACCCTTTTTAGTTGGCGGAGGACCTGAGCTCACCGTTCAAGGTGGACACCCAGCTGGAGGTGGTCTACAAGCGCCAGGTGTCCAGCACCTGCGTGGCCACTGTCAAGAGGGTGGTGGCGGACCGCATCTACGTGCAATACGACAGCTGCAAAGACACCAGCAAGGATTTCTGGTTCCACCACACCTCGCCCCTCATCCACCCCGTGGGCTGGTCCCAGCGGGTCCATCACCCCCTCATTGCCACGGCAGGTGAGTCCCTCCGCCCCCCATCTCACAGCCACCCCTCAGTCCGCAGCCGTCGGATCTTGCCCAGCCAAAAAAAGCCATGGAAAGCCGGCCGGGAAATTTCTAAACAATCGTCCGATTCAGATGATGGTGTCCCCTGTCACAGGCCATTCGTGGGAAAGAAAACTCTACCACTCCCATCTGTAGGCTTCGCGGCACCCTGTGATCGGCAGTTTTCCAGGCATCATAGATATAACATGGTGTTTGCGACGTGGCGAATGTAATTCAATGAGGGTTTGCCCTGCTTGACGTGATCAACACTGAGTGCTCATGACTGATGCCTGATAAAAGTATTTTAAGACGTCTGTACTAGAAAGCGGGAGTCACAGGTTCGAATCCCGCCCGAGCTGCCTGAGATATTTTTTATCAGGCATCGGGCAAAGCACTGAGCACTCGGTGTTTATCACGTCGAGCAAGGGCAAAACCTCATTGAATTAGTCTTCCATGCACTTAATCCACAGCTGTCGGACCTCGCACGGCCAACAAATGCAAGGAAAGCCTGCCAGGAAATTCTAAACAATGTCGATTTGACCAAACTCATCGCAAGGCGATGAGCGATGCACAAAATCCATACGTACCTACCATAACTTACGATTGGTTGTCCATTGTAAGTTGAGTTGTGATGCATCGTAAGGCTTTGTGAAATCCAGCCCTGTTCAGATATGGTGTCCCCAGCAACAGGCCATTAGTTGGAAAAAAACTGACTAAAGTGGAACATTGCTATAACGAACGCCGACATTTTTGTGTACAAAATATGTGGCTGCAACTGCTATAACTAACGAACGCTAGACCAAACAATTTTCATGGATCCCGGGACGTTCCACTGTACTCCCATCCGTAGGCTTTGCAGCACACTCTGATTTTATCTGTGTCCTGTTTTTTGGTCTTCCCCTGTGAAGCGTACAAAGCTGAAGCCCTGGACAAGGGTCGGAAAAAGCAAGGCGGTCCCCGCGACGCGTCCTGGGAAGTCTTTCAGTTGGTGAGTTCACATCTGCCGCACGACCAGAGAAAGGTCCTGCTTGGACCAAAACATCAGTCTCCCCTATCTCTAGACATTTTGTGTAGTTCGTGCGGGTCATTCAAATGCTTTTGCATGACTGGATGGTTTTCTGTCTGTGGTCTTCGTAAGCCACAGAAATTTCTACTGGAGACAAGATTTTGTGAATGTTTAACCCATATCCGCCTGACTGATCACAGCACATAAACTGTGTTCCTGCCTAAGCCCCTTTTACACTTTAACAAAAACTATATGCATTGCAAGAGAAAACTGTCAGTGACAGCTTTTCCAAAAAAATAAAACCCAAACAAACTATATACCTTTGGAAAGAGTATGAAATTTATGTTATTATGACACTTGTAAGAAACAAAACAGTGAACGAAGAGAGGCCTGGCCTTCTGGTTCTCAAACAGCGTGGGCACCTGCAGCAGGATGCGACGGGGAACGGGAGAGATAACGTCGCTACCAGCAACACGACATTGCGTGACTTTGATCACCTTTTCTCCTTGTCTGTACCACCACGATGTACCACCATCAATTTCACAAACCTAAAAATAGACCAGGGCTATCTCTTTCTGTCTCAGTCTTCATAGCAGTCTCTCTCTGTCTCTGTCTCCATCTCTGTCTGTGTCTGTCTGTCTGTCTCTCTGACCCTGTCTCTGTGTCTGCCCCTGTCTCTGTGTCTGCCCCTGTCTCTGTGTCTGTCCCTGTCTGTGTTCCAATCTCTCTTGGTCTCTATCTGTCCATATTTGTGTCCATCACGCTATCTCTTTCTTTCTCAGTCTTCATAGCAGTCTCTCTCTGTCTCTGTCTCAATCTCTGTCTCTGTCTGTCTGTCTCTCTCTCTCTCTGAACCTGTCTCTGTGTCTGTCCCTGTCTCTGTGTCTGTCCCTGTCTCTGTGTCTGTCCCTGTCTGTGTTCCAATCTCTCTCGGTCTCTATCTGTCCATCTTTGTGTCCATCTCGCTATCTCTTTCTGTCTGAGTCTTCATCGCAGTCTCTCTCTCTGTCTCCGTCTCCATCTCTGTCTGTCTCTCTCTCTGACCCTGTCTGTGTTCCAATCTCTCTCGGTCTGTATCTGTCCATCTTTATGATCGTCTCTGCGCTATAAAAATGAACCTAGTGTAACCGTATCCCCATCAAATCTCAAGCATTGAGAGGGCCTGACATACCTCTTCTCTTCGTGTGTGCATCCAGCCCAAGCCCATTCCTGATGAGCAGAATTTCTGCGTGGGCATGAAGCTGGAGGCCATTGACCCGCTGAAGCTGGGCTGCATCAGCGTGGCCACCGTGGTGCAGACGCTGGGCGACGGCTACCTCATGATCGCCATCGATGGCTGCCTGCACGACGTGGCCAGCTGGTTCTGCTACCACGCCACCTCCCCCTCCCTCCTGCCCATCGGCTTCTGCGAGTACCACCAGATCGACCTGGTCCCTCCCAGAGGTGAGATCCCGGATGCCTCTCTGCCTCTGCATTCCCAAATGAATCTCTCTGTTGGTCTTGGTTGAGTTTCTTGGGGCCAACTTCTAAACAGCAACTTCAATCTGCCTATGGCTGTGTAGGACTCATTTCATGCAGCCACTTCAATCTGGCTATGGCTGTGTAGGACTCATTTCATGCAGCCACTTCAATCTGGCTATGGCTGTGTAGGACTCATTTTTAATGCAGCCACTTCAATCTGCCTATGGCTGTGTAGGACTCATTTCATGCAGCCACTTCAATCTGGTTATGGCTTGTAGGACTCATTTCATGCAGCCACTTCAATCTGCCTATGGCTGCGTAGGACTCATTTCATGCAGCCACTTCAATCTGGCTATGGCTGTGTAGGACTCATTTTTAATGCAGCCACTTCAATCTGGCTATGGCTGTGTAGGACTCATTTTTAATGCAGCCACTTCAATCTGGCTATGGCTGTGTAGGACTCATTTCATGCAGCCACTTCAATCTGGTTATGGCTTGTAGGACTCATTTCATGCAGCCACTTCAATCTGCCTATGGCTGCGTAGGACTCATTTCATGCAGCCACTTCCATCTGGCAATGGCTGTGTAGGACTCATTTCATGAAGCCACTTCAATCTGGCAATGGCTGTGTAGGACTCATTTCCTGCAGCCACTTCAATCTGGGTATGGCTGCGTAGGACTCATTTCATGAAGCCACTTCCATCTGGCAATGGCTGTGTAGGACTCATTTCATGCAGCCACTTCAATCTGGCAATGGCTGCGTAGGACTCATTTCATGCAGCCACTTCAATCTGGCTATGGCTGTGTAGGACTCATTTCATGCAGCCACTTCAATCTGGCTATGGCTGTGTAGGACTCATTTCATGCAGCCACTTCAATCTGGCTATGGCTTGTAGGACTCATTTCATGCAGCCACTTCAATCTGGCTATGGCTGTGTAGGACTCATTTCATGCAGCCACTTCAATCTGGCAATGGCTGTGTAGGACTCATTTCATGCAGCCACTTCAATCTGGCTATGGCTGCGTAGGACTCATTTCATGCAGCCACTTCAATCTGGCAATGGCTGTGTAGGACTCATTTCATGCAGCCACTTCAATCTGGCAATGGCTGTGTAGGACTCATTTCATGCAGCCACTTCCATCTGGCAATGGCTGTGTAGGACTCATTTCATGCAGCCACTTCCATCTGGCAATGGCTGTGTAGGACTCATTTCATGCAGCCACTTCAATCTGGCTATGGCTATGTAGGACTCATTTCATGCAGCCACTTCAATCTGGCTATGGCTGTGTAGGACTCATTTCATGCAGCCACTTCAATCTGGCTATGGCTGTGTAGGACTCATTTCATGCAGCCACTTCAATCTGCCTATGGCTGCGTAGGACTCATTTCATGAAGCCACTTACGGTACAGCCACTGATATTTCCATCCCACATAGCAGGACCTTGAAAGGTCCTGCCAGGATCAAAACATCAGGCCCTAAATTTTTTTTCTTCAGATATGCACTTTTTGCTTGTTTTAGTCAGAAAGCACTTAGCACTATTTGTTATCACTTTCTACGTGCTAGTATTATTCTTTTATTGTAGGTGCTAGTATTATTATGTTTTTCTAGGTGCTAGTATTATTATGTTATTCTTTTTTTGTGGCGGATGACAGGATATGAAGGGAAATTTGACTGGGACGATTACCTCAAGGCAACCAACTCTATCGCAGCCCCCGTGGAGCTCTTTCATCAGGTATGCCTGTCCTAAACCATGCCATGCTGCCGTGCTCCAATCTAGAGGGATCAGGACTGCTTCTCAGCCCACTTTCTGTGTAGGCCAGAGGACGGGGGATGCTGGCCTCTGTTGAACTGTAGTTTAGGACTCTCTGCCTATCCCATCCCCTTGAGTTGCTCCCACTTACGTTCGAATTTTCCAGCGGATTTCCCACTCCCAGTGGCAAACTGGTTAGCACTGTTTGTTGGCCAGTTGTTGTTTTTGTTTGTTTGGTTTTTGTTCTTCTTTTTGCTCAAAGGTAAGAGCTAAGGAAAGAGGGAGTTGGCTGGAGATAGGAATTGACATTCCTCTTAAGTGCAAGATTGTAGGCTGGGGGAAAACATGAACCAGGAAGGGAATTCCAGAGAGAGGCTGAACAAGGGAAGCTGCTGTTCTGATACCACTTTGATTTCAAGTGATTTGTGGTGTCTCAGCTGTGTTCTTTGTTTTGGCATACAGGTTTTGCTTCTGACACTGGAACCCTAACACTTTATCAAACAAATCAACACGGTTGTATTTGGGGCTTCGGGTAGGGTTATGGTTAGCTAAACATTCTAACCACTGTGTGGAAGTGAGTCTAACCTGGCACAATTCGGAAGTCAGTGCGGCTTTTGTCAAGGGATTGCCCACTGGATTGTGTACAGTGCAATGGAGTGCAGTACTACTGTGCATGTGTACTACCGGTACATGTCAGATAGCGTGTACACTAACGCCCTTTGACTGCAGGCTAGCCTTCACTCCAGGCGGACAAATCTTTGAATGCTTTCAAAGTTAAATTTTGTAGTTTGAGAGCCAGAGCCATCTCTTTCAGGTTAAAATTTCTGTTCTTTGTATTGAGATAAGACTTGAAGGTTTGCATGGTTTGGATGGAAATACTTAGTGGAAGGTTTGCGGTGACACCATGTAGCATGTCTCTTTCAAGAAGGAGTGTGGCTCTGAAAAGAGCCGGTAACATTTGGGGTAGTGTGTGCTCTGCCCATGGTCAGGAGACTGCTGGATTCTAACCATCATCGATGTATATATGCCTGATGAAAGCGCTGGGGTGCGGAGAATCTTTCTTGCCCAGTGCGGCCACTTTGTATGGAGTTTAACAGTATTTTTGTCCTCGTCTTCTGTTCCTGTTACCCCCCCCCCCCCCCCTCTTCCCCGATAGAAAAAGATTGATCCTGCATTCCGCGTGGGCCAGAAAGTGGAAGCGGTGGATCTGATCGAGTCTGGCTTCATCTGTGCTGGAAGCATCATGAAGATTGCCGGCCCTCTGCTCAGAGTGCACTTTGACGGCTGGGACCCCAGCTACGACCAGTGGCTGAACTGCCAGTCGCCCGATATCTACCCCGTGGGCTGGTGCGAGATGGTGGGCTACCCCCTGCAACCACCCAGGGTATACGGTGAGCGGAGGAATGAAAAAAAGGGGGGGGGGGGGGAGACGGGTGGTTGAGTCTAAGGAAAAAAGTTACTGAAGTAAATACAAACAACTGTTGCAAACTGCTCACTGACTAAAATGACCTGCTTGAGATCTCTCGGCTAGCTCTCATTCCATTTCTTCTCTCTGCCACAGATCCAGCCAACCAAATACCGTCAATGCCCATTCTGAAGAACGGCAAGAAATCCAAGTCTACCTCAATGCTGCCCTCTCATGACAAGCGGAGTAAGTATCAGCCATGTCTCGGTCAGCCAAGGTTTTATTGAAGAGTCCCAGTGGCTCATTGGTGATATACTACTTAGCACGTTTTCAGAGATCTGCCTTTTTGGCAGGGATCACACCCCCATTTTCATTCAGATGCAAACATCCATTGATGGTGGTTGCCGCTTCATCTTCAAGCTAGCAATGAAGAGGAAAACCTTCTTGGAAATTTAAATTTTTTGTAGAACATTTTGAAAAATGGCAAAGGAAACATTGACTAGACCTGAACTTTAACCTGAGACCTCTGGATTAACATACCAACGCTCTTACCATCCGAGCTACCCAGGCCTTAAATGGCGGTCTTCCCAAATAGTCAACTAGTCTTTTGCCTTGGGTGGGGCGCCAGTAAGGAGCATTCAACCATTACTTGCCCTATATCTCCAGCGATCACACCCCTGCTTTCATTCAGATGCAAACAACCAATTGTTGCAACCTGGCTGCAGCAGCTCAAGGATCAGACAAAGTGGATGCAGCTTTTTCAATACAAGAAAAACTAACTGGGAACTTTTGAAGAAACGGCAAAGAAAAATTTGACTGAAAAAGTCAGTATTCCCATTGATTTGTTTGCAAATATGAGAATTTGAACTGAGTGGGATTTGGCTGACAGTAGGCCTGTACAATCTGAGCTATCTAGCCCTGAGATAATCCAATATCAATAGGCAATTGGTTTGCTTATTGCTATGTGCGTGTATGTTTCTGATACTACAGGACGCTCCCTGAGTGGCTCTGCCGGCCTCTCCGAGAGGAGTGAAGCCCTCTCCAGCATCGTCGACGCCATCTACTCGTTCTCGGACACGGAGGACCATGTGCCCGACAAGCCCCCCAAGCTCTCCAAGAAGGAGAAGGCGGAGAAGCCCAGCAAAAAGGAGCGCAAGGCGGCCGAGAAGAAGGAGAAGAAGTCCAAGAGCAAGAGCCACTCCAAGTCCAGGCACAAGGAGGAGTCCAGGGCCAGCGTGCATCAGCTCCTGCTGTCGCAGTCAGCCCCCAATCTGGGCAGCTTGAAGTCGGGCGGTGCCGCCCCCAAGAAGCCCAGGGATGCGTCATCGGGGATGTCCATGCCGAGCAGCCTGGACGGACCCTCCCTGGATAGTCCCTTAGCCCTCCGGCTCCTGCCCGACTCTCCCTTGTCCTCTAGTGTGGACTCCTTCACTTCTTTATGCAACGGCGGGGTCTCCACCTCCGTCAGTCTGCCCACGGGCTTGTTCCTGGATCCTCTCCTGGTATCGCCCGTGACGGTCTCCCCGGAGCTCAGCCTCCAGTCTGTCCTGACCAAAGCTGACCCCGCGACGGTGAACCAGTACGGTGCGGCCCCCGCCCCGGGGAGAGACGGCACGAGGAACGGCGAGCTCTCCCCGAACGGCCCCCCACCCGGCAGTCTCCCGCCGTCGGGATCCACCAAGCTCTCTCAGCTGTTCCCGTTCCTGGCCTCCAGCAAGCACGAGGGCTCCCGGCACAAGAGCAAGAAGTCCAAGAAGTCCAAGAAGGTGCGCAGCAAGGAGAAGAAGGCCAAGAAGAAGGACAAGAAGAAGCGGCGGAAGTGCGAGGCCGGCAAGAAGCACCGGGCTCTGCTTGAGGACGCGAGGGCGCTGGTGCCACCTCCAACACCGCCGCCGCTGTCCGACGGCAGGGTCAGCAAGCTGGCGGCCTTGCTCAACCAGCCGGGACAGATCAACTTCCCCAACAACAAGCCCATCATCAATGGCTTCCTGAACTTGCCTGGTAGCGGCGGCGGAACTGCCGCTACCGCCCCCGCCGCTACCCCGCAAAAGGCAAAGAGCGCCCCCGCCCCTCTGCCGGACCACGACCCGTTCGCCTTTGAGACAGAGCAGGAGATTGCGGACAAACTCACCAGGCAGAAGTCGGAGGCCAAGGCTCCGATACCGCCGCCAACCACCAGCAAGCAGGTCAGCCCGGCCTTTGTGAGCAGCGGCGTCGCCTCGAAAGTGCCGCAGAGGAAGAAGACTGTCGCCAACAAGCTCCTCACGGCCAAAGCCAAACGGCGCAGTGTGCCGGCTGTGATTAAACTGGAGCCTTTATCGGGCGTGGAAGGAATCTCTAAGCAGGGCAACGGTGGGCCATTCTCAGGCAGCAGTCTACCCTACGGAGGGCTTGGCACTCCGGTTGAGAGTAACCCTTGCACGTCGGCCTCACAATTGCCCCATAAGGGTCCCTCTGTGCCTGTGTTGTCCGCACACTGCCAGCTGCCGCTGTTCAATCCTGCCAGCATTTCTAAGCCGTCGGCAGAGTCCTCCCCAGCCCAAGCCACAGCTCAAGCCACAGCTCAAGCCACAGCTCAAGCCAGAGCCCAAGCCACAGCCCGAGCCACAGCCCAAGCCACGGCCCGAGCCACAGCTCAAGCCACAGCCCGAGCCACAGCCCAATCCCCAGCCCGAGCCCCAGCCCGAGCCCCAGCCCAAGCCCCCGGTCCAGCCCTGATGGAGCTGCGGAAGCTTCCCCTGAACATTCACCCGCGGGACGCCCAGCAGCTCCTGAGGGCGGTCCAGTGGCAGGACCCCAATCTCTACCGCCAGTTCCTCAGCCTGAGTGCCTCCTCGGCGCCCTTTGTCCCCAGCCGCAGCAGCTTGCCCAGCGCCCAGCGCAGGGACCCCCTGAGTGCCGAGTCCACGGCTCCCACGACACCGCCGCTACCCGCAGGAGCAGCACGCAATCAGATGCAGCAGACTCTCCGGCCGGCCGTCAACCCTTTGGGCTTGTCGTCGCCCGTCCAGAGCCCCAAGGACATGATCATGCTGCAGAGCATCATGGCCATCAAGAAGGAGCCGGAACAGCTCCCCCGTCTCCACCCGGACGAGGTGCTGTCGGTGTTGTCCACAGACACTCCAGGCGCCAAGCGGCTCAAGGAGCAGGCGGGGAAGAAGAGCCTTCCCGCGACCAGGCCCAACGCGCTGCCCGTCCAGCGGCACAGCCCGACCTTGCTGTCGGCCAGCAGCCTAGCCGAGCCCATTCTTCCAAGTCCCGGGTCGCATCCCCGGCGGGCCAACCCTGCCTCGAACAGCCCAGGGCTCGTCAGCCCACAGTCCCTCCCCAGCTCCCACTCCTTGCCCAGTCCGCACATGGCCGCCAGCCCGAATGCCGCCTCCAGTCCCACCGCCCTGCCCGGCCCCCACACCGTACGGGAGCCGCGGTCCGGCGCGACCAACGGCAGTCCGAAGTTTGTCTCGGGCGCGACGCCCCAGACCCTGCGCAGTTCCCCCAAGCAGCAGGCCCTGGGTTTGCCGCCGGGCATGGGTCAGCCAGCCCTCCCTCCGTCAACCTTGGCCCTGGCCGCTGGCCTGCGCCAGGAGCCTCCCTCGCCCCAGCCCAAGCAAGCCGTCCCTAAGCAGTCCCCCGTGCATCTGGCAAGCAGCAGCCCCAACATCATGCACCGGCTCCCGCCTCTGGAGACCATCCTGAAGAGTCTGAACTCGGCCGGCAATCCGGTCAGTCCCACGCCAGGATCAGACGCCGGCGTGGGCTGGCCGCGGGGACTGCAGCCCGCTTCCATCAGACTGACCCGGCCTAGGCTGGCCCGTCCTCACAGTCTTCCCGATGCCTCCTCTGTCCTGCCCAGCGTCTCGGTGGCCTTCCAGGTCACCTCCAGTAGCAGTAGCTTCCCTCCAGGCGCCACCTCACCCAGCTTCCCAAGCTTCTCCACTGCCTTCATGTCCTCCTCACCACCACAACCTCTGCCGATAGCAAGCACCATCCCCAGCCCCGTCCACTCCACCGCTAAGGCCAAGCCCGGCAGGAAAGCTTCTCCCTCCCCGGCCGCCAACCTCCCGATGCCGGCCCGATCCAGCGCCGGCCACCAGGCCCCTTTTAAGCTCATCCCCGGCCCCTCCTTCACGGTCTCTCCGACCAACTCGCAGTCCTCCTGCACCTCGAGCTTCAAGCTGGCCAACTTTCAGTCTGGCTCCCCCGGGGGAGGGGGAGGGGAAGGAGGAGGAGGAGGGTCCTCGGCTACCTCCACCCCGTCTCCGCCGGGCAGTGTCGGCAGCGGAGGCGGTGGCTCGTTGGTCAAGAGCAACCCACCGACACCCACAGAGTCGGGACCCAGCTGTCTGTTGGAGGAGTTCACGCTGCAGAAGATGGTGCGGCCAGAGATTGGCATCATGAACCCCTGGAAGTGGGGCATGTGTGAGGTGATCCAGTTCCTCATCGATGCCGGAGAGAGAGGCTGCGTGGAGACGTTTAGCAAGCAGGTAAAGGCAAGACAACACTAAGTAGTAGGTTAGCAGTGACACCATGTACATCATCTCTTAAGAGGAGGGTGGCTCTGAAAAGAGCCAGTAACTCACCATGTACATCATTTCTTGAAGGAGTATGGCTCCGAAAAGAGCCAATAACTTACCATGTACATCATCTCTTAAGAGAAGGAGTGTGGCTCTGAAAAGAGCCGGTAGCTCACCATGTACATCATTTCTTGAAGGAGTATGGCTCTGAAAAGAGCCAATAACTCACCATGTACATCATCTCTTAAGAGAAGGAGTGTGGCTCTAAAAAGAGCCGGTAACTCACCATGTAGATCATCTCTTAAGAGAAGGAGTGTGGCTCTAAAAAGAGCCGGTAACTCACCATGTACATCATCTCTTAAGAGAAGGAGTGTGGCTCTGAAAAGAGCCGGTAACTCAACGTTTCAGGTTGTGTGTACTCCGCCCAGCATCAGGGAACTGTACACACTGCCTTAAATTTTGAGATGATATAAATGGTGTCACCGCAAACCTCTTGCTTGATATTTCTACTATCCTGACTATGTTAGTCTTCAAATCTTATCCAAAGACAACACATCACTCATTTGGGATCCGGGATATAAACCAACAGTGCCTGCTCCTAGATATAACATGTTTGCATCGAAGAGAATGCAATCCAGTAAGGGTTTGCCCTGCTCGACTTAACAAGCACCGTTTTCCCAGTGCTTTGCCCGACTGCCTGCTGAAAAAGAAATGCAGGTAGCTCGGGCGGGATTCAAACCCACAACTCCTGCTTTCTCGTGCAGACGTCTTAACCGCGTGACCACCGAGCTGGTCGAGTTCGTTTGGTTGATTCTTTCGTGTGTGCAGACATCTGCATGAGAAAGCAGGAGTCGCCGGTTCGAATCCCGCCCGAGGTGCCTGAATTTTTTTCGTCAGGCATCGGGCAAAGCACTGGGCACATTCAGTGTTTATTACGTCAAGCATGGCAAACCCTCATTGAATTACCAGCAGTGAATCCCCCACATGACCCCAACCAGCTCAGTAGTCAAGTGGGCAAGACGTATGCACTAGAAAGCATTCTTCCCTCCTGTATGTGACTGACACTGTTTTTCTTTTTCCATTGCTTGGCAGAACATTGACGGGAGGAAGTTCATGTCCCTGACAAAGGACCAGATAGCCAAACTCACTGGGATGAAGGTAGCACCCTCACTGAAAATCTACCAACAGATAGTCAGGCTGCGGTCTCTCTTCCCGACACCAGAGTGATTGTGCTTTTGGATGGCGAATCCTGGAAGAGGCTTTGAATCTATTTACTTGATTTTTCTATAGATAGAGTCATTGATAAAGTGTTGGGAAAATAAGTTTGTCTAAGAATCCTTTGATTGAAGTAGATATGCAACACAGGCAGCATTCCACTGAGGACAACGATCCATCCAGTTCATTGCTTGGTAGCCTGACTCCCACTTTCCTTTTTCACTGTATTTTTTCCTAATCCTTGGGGATTTCCAAGTGTGAAATGGTTTTCTTCTTTACATCTCCCTTTGCTGATATTTTGTAGTTCTTCTCCTCCGATTCATTCTTTCCTCTGTGTCTTTCCCACTTGTACTGAAAGAGGCTGATGCGTCAATGCATGTGATGGACAGGAATTTGTGATTCTTTCAAATTGTAACGGACGCGCTGCGATTGGTCTGCATCAGAGACCCGAGTAACAGTGTCCTGAGATCTGATGCTAGTGGCCATCAGAAGTAGCCTCAGGCCACCAAAAAGTCAAAGTATTGGCCAGGCAATCCACCCCTCAAAGAAATTGCAAGAAATGCATAGCCCACAATGCAGCACTGATTTCATGCCATTTTCATGCCATTTAAAGCCGTTTTGAGGCCAACTAAATTCAACCAGGTGGCCTAACTGGCCTTCCTCGCGGAAGCCACTTGCCAGATTACGAACAATTAGTGTTGCTTTATAAGTTGACTGTGTTGATTCAAAAGAAACCTAACAACCAAACATTAACCAACATTGCTAAAGAGTCAAGACAGGTCAGAGTTCAAAGGCTGGGGCTGTTAGTTGACAACTTCGTGGGTTGACCCAGATTAGGTAAAAGATAGCCATGTTTATGTCTAGCTGAAGATTGATAGCAACTTGTCTGACTTACTCACTTCATATCATCCAAGCAGAGTGGGACTCCGATCTTCTCATGATTTAACTATTTCTGTCTTTTTTCTTCTGGGTCAAAATGTCTCGGAGATAGTTCGTTCACTATAGCTGGATAAGGTTTGCATGGTGGAAATCCTAAGTGGAAGGTTTGTCAGTGACACCGTGAAGCACTTCTCTTTCAAGAAGGAGTGTGGCTCTGAAAAGAGCCAGTAACTCAACGTTTTGGGTGGTGTATACTTTGCCCGTCGTCAGGAGACTGCTGGTCCGAAACTGTGGATCTGTCAGGAACACTTCTTCTGTCATTATTTTCCGGAAACAGCTCAAAACATCAGAATTGGCTTTTGCGATGATCCTTTAAGTGCACTTCCCAAAGGGTTAGTATTTTAATTGTCTCCTGAAGTTGTTTTTATCCAAACTGATGTGTGACACACCATGCCAAAACCAGGCACTTTCTGGGAAAACACAAAATTGTGTTTATCCCCTCATGAAATGAAAGAGATTATGAGCTTTCAAATGAGACCTACTAGGGGGTCATAGGGTACAAATCTCTCGAAATACAGAGTTTACAAGATGGCCATACGGTATGTTTTAGAAAAATCAATCAGGGAGAAAAAGGTCTTCAAAGTTAATACACCAAAAAACACTCAAAGCATTCAGAAGACTTACAATGGCTGTTTTAATTTGTTATTCAAGAAACATTTATATTCACAAAAGAAAATGAGAAGACCTGTAGATCTGATTTTTGACATCGTGACTGATTTGTATGTATTATCCTTCTTGAAGTGCATTTCACTATTTGCGGGATCGGCCTGGGTTTGGCGTGGGGCGTCACATTTGTGACATGATCTTCTAGCCTCGATTTGTGACAATGTCTCTTGAGTGTCTCGCTCAATGCAAATATGCTGCAAGCTGCTAGCTGAACTCCAATTTCAATCGGGTATAATCGTTTTCTCTTATTCACTTTATTCTGATTTATTCTTATTGATTCGGGTTTGTAGAGAAATATTTATTGGATCTTATGTTTTGCGGTTTATATTTTTCATTTTGCAATTTCGTACAATTGCATTATAAGAAGATGTAAAAAAAAAAAACACCACACAAATGAAAAAAAAAAGTGTTTGCTACATAGCTGTTTATTTTGTACTCAAAGCAAATAAGTTTCATGCAGTGAAATGCAGACTAGAGAATATAGAGATATTTTTACAGGAGAATTGTGAAATTGCTGCAAAATAATGATGTCGAGAAAGGTGATCTTAGAAAGATTTTTTTTTTCAAAAGTAGGATCATTTGGGGTAGGCGAACAAAAAAGAAATTGGGGAAAGATTTCAAAATCTTTGTATAGAAATGTGGCTTCCTAAAACTATTGATTTCATGCATTTTCTCATTTAGGAGGGAACAGAATGATGCATTTTGCACAAAAATGATAATCATGTCACAATGTTTGCCATTTGCTAATGCACTCATCATTGAGTATGATTACTTCTCTAAGTGTCAATTGGAAGCCCCATTTTCTCACCAGCTATTTCTCAGACACCGAAAATAACTTGCTTGATAAGCTACTTCTCAGGTTTGATTATAAGCTTCCAGACAGATTTAATATTATGATAAGTCCCAAATGAATCTTTGAACTATTCAACTGACTAGTTCAGTATTGTGTTCTCATTTTCTTCTCTATCTTTGAATGAATAATGAACAGGTAGTTGTACATGAACTTGTAAATGACTTTCTAGACGAGAAAAGTATGACTTGTTTTCATATTATATGAGGCTATTTTTGTAAGAGGTAAAAACAAACTTTGTATTTTAAAGGAATTTACAGATCGTATATCATTTGATCTTATTTTTTATCAAGTGACGTTGCCTTATTGTGTAATGTATTGAAACCAGAGGTGTAGGTATGTGTACATTGGGTTGGTTTGTCATATGATTGTATGGTTGATCTACTGAATGCTGGGTTTGAAACTCTTCTGAAAGAGATTGTGAACACATGTCACAAGACTTACGCAACATTTGTAAGTTGCGTAACCTACGCAACTTTTCTTGAAATCGGCTGCAGGACTCATGTTATAGAGCCACTTAAAGGCCCAATACAACATTGGGAAGATTGGAAAACATCAATGTCCACAGAATTCCTTCGAATTTACACAGTTTGTAGATGGTCACGATAGAATCCTCTTACGGTCTGGGATGCTGTACTTCTCGAGAAATCTTCACTCAAACAATGACAAATACATGTAGTTTATTATATGTACTCCCAAATAATAAACTATTTCTTACACTACTAAACAGTGCGAAAACCGTGACGGCTTTTTGCCTTTTTCTACTTTCTCAGATTACCATTATTGAGCTAAAACCTTCACAGGATTTATTTTTTGGAATGTTAATGGTTTAACACACAAACTGTGGCAATCTTTTAACCTTTACCAATGATGTATAGGGCCTTTAAGCACCGCAAAATTGCTTGAGCATGAAAACCCACTGCCTGGTGAAATCAGGTTTCTTTTGTGCTTGTAAGCATCCGATGCCCAAATGCAGACCAGGCACCATAAACATCACTTGAGATATGGTGGGCAGTCAGGTTTGGACCGAGGGAGAATGCGCAGGTTAACGAGTTGCATCCTGCTTGTTGGCCAGCAGTGAGATGAATTGACCGCTTGCTAAAGTGCATGTTGATTGTTGCACTTGTTTGTTCCATCGAGGCTTTTTTCTCGAAATTTATGAAGAAAATTCCGGAGTTTGTACCAGAGACCTCACCTGAATACCCACTATAAGTCACGCGATGACATCGCGCAATTTTTTTTATTATTGGTCTATTGTCACCAAATAAAAAAAAAATCCCTTTGTTTGAATTGGAAGGTTTGCGGTGACACCATTTATACATTCTCTCTTGTGAGAAACCAAGTGATGTCTGCAACTCTTTCGAGATTCAGTATAAAAGGGCCTCCATGTTTTGTGTTTCGCAGTGGCTGTTGTTACGGCAGTCGTCCGTGTGGTTCCCTGACTTGATTGTATTTCGTCAGCATTGCAGGCTGGTTGAACCAGTCTATTAGCTGATAGTCTGGTTCCAAGAGCTAAACATCCTGACATACTGTGAAGTCAGAGAACCACACGGACGACTGCCGTAACAACAGCCACTGCGTTTTTGTTTTCTGTCTGAGCATAAAACCAACGTTGATGTCAGCTGACATAAGCCAGGCACTCGATCAGAGCCTGATGTCACCTGTGGTGCCGACCCATAGTGAAGCCTATGTGCTAACCGAGAATCACGCACTCTATGTCCACTCTGTACGCCAAGAATAAGAAGCCAGGCACTCCCGGCTAAGATGTCATGACCAAAGAGCCACCGTATCTGTTCCCAACTGCGAAGGCTCGATAAGCGCCAGTAATACACCACAGGAAAGAACTGTGTTGACGTGCGGCAGTGCGCAGTGCATGCACCAAGTGCTTGGATTCGTACAAAGGGCTTTACAGAGAATCGGCACCATCGGTGACATCATGCAGAAAGTGCCTTGCTTGTAGCCACGCTCTTACAGATCAGCTGACATCGCCGTTGGGTTAGTTTTATGCTCAGCGGTCAAAATGTATCTCAATATCTTTGAAGAGTTGCATGCATCGTAATGGTTTGGTTTATCTCTTGAAGTCCCCAAAATGAATCGCATCTCCTTTCAACTTTTTGGTATCGCAGTGGCTGTTGTTACGGCAGTCGTCCGTGTGGTTCCCTGACTTGATTGTATTTCGTCAGCATTGCAGGCTGGTTGAACCAGTCTATAAGCTGATAGTCTGGCCCAAGAGCTAAACATCCTGATAAATACTGTGAAGTCAGGGAACCACACGGACGACTGCCGTAACAACAGCCACTGCGTTTTGGTAAACACCCCCTTCCTGACAGCTTAACGTGGCAGTTTTTGAATAACCTGATAGTATCTAATCCAAAGGGGGAGTCAATGCAATGACCAGTGTCGTATCATGAAATTGGAGTCGTATACAGAAGCATTGCAAACCACTTACTGACTATAATGACTCAAACAAAAAGAAAAAAAATGAGGTCCCGACGTTTCAATGCTATCAGGACCTTTCTCAGAGGCAGAAATGCAATTAGGTCTACAGATTGCTGTAGTGCAAACCTGTTCGGGTTGCTGTAGGGCAAACCTGTTCTTAATACCAGTCCCTTTTGTCTTTTTATTTCACCTCTTTTCCAGTTCTTGGTATTCAGTGTGGTAAGGAACACAGGCTGAATGATCTTAACGGTTATCTGAAGGGTACCCTTGTGCTTTGAGCCAAATAATTAACATGAAAAATTATTATCCGTGGCCCTCTTGAATCTTGATATTTGTCAAGTTTAATCAACATAGAAACATGTATTATATGATATTTTCTGTCGAGGAGAATCTAATTCAATGAAAGTTTGCCCTGCTCGACGTAATAAGCACCATGTACTCAGTGCTTAGTACGTCAAGCAGATATAACCCTCATTGAAGTTTTAAATTGATCGAATTCTTGTCAAGTTTAATCAAATTCTTACATGATTCGTGACTTGTATTTCCATAAATTTGGCCGACCGAAATTTGTCCGTTATGCCTGTACATATTTATTTTTTTGTTTTTGTTTTGTTTGTTTTTGTTCTCTTGAAAATTAGTACGGTATTCATCATAGACGAGGAAACAATTGGTATAGTGTATTATTTTCTTTTTATTTTGTACAATGTATAAAATGGATTTGTACATATTAAGGGAATTCGTGTCCTAGCGATACGAAACAGAATTTGAAAACGAAATCAAAATTGTATTGAACATTAATTTTAAATAAAGAGAGCTTGTTGCTCTGTAATCTCCGTTAATAATTTGGTATAGTGTGATGCATTACAAGTTTGTGTAAGTAAAACGGTACCTGAAATAGAAAAAATAATTCTAATATCGAGAAAACTATTGTAAGACTTAATAAAGGCTTAACCAGTTCACAAACTCAACACCTAATGTCTACCCCCTTAATAGCGACCGTATAAGGAAAACAAAATCTTTAGCGCGCCCCGCCCACAAAAAACCTCTTGCTCGCGGGCCAAAGCCACTGCCGATGACGTCATCGGCAGTGCAATGTTGCATGATCGACTGCACACACTATTGATCTCCATAATAAAGACTGTTTGCGCGTTGCTCGTGCACAAAATACGCGGTCGAACAATGGCGGCGCGCAACGCTTCAGGAGGGTAGAGGTGTGGGTAACGAATGTTGTTGGAATCCTCTGCCGGTGCCGAGTATGAATATACATCAGGTACTTACGTCACTGCAAAACATCTGTATCCGTACCACTCCGCAATCCGGCCGTACGCACCACTGACAGTACCACTCCGGATCCGTATGAGTGATACTCACGTAATTTTTCTATGTGTCTGCTTTTGGCGACCCTTGGGTAGCATAAAGTGGTACACGGCAGAACTTAGTGGGTTTGACGTTGGTTGGAAAAACGATGATTAGTCAAACAATGATTAGTCTTTGTCATGGAATAATAACATGATGATTAAAAGAGCTGGTATTAGGGCCTATGTCAAAAAGCATAGTGGCTCTGTATACATTTTCTTTCTCTTTTATTTATTCAAGCAAATGCACGTTTTTGAAAGGGTGGGGTACGTATTAAGTCGTGAACCCCAAACACGACGGGTGGCGCTCTCACCTCCGACCCTTAAACTGAACAACAACAGGTCGCGCTTCGCTTATATATGGGATTGAATCGAGTGGTCTTTTAGCCATGGTTATCCTGAGTACGAACATAGATCTGCGCATGCGCGACTAACCCTTACCCTAACCGTTTGTGTATACATTGAATGAAGTGTGTACCCCCGGCCCACGCAGTTTCGTGGTCAAAAGTAGATTTAGTTCAGTACCATGAATATTAACGCGGAGTCGTAGCAGCACAAAATGATTGAATGAGAACACAATACTGGACAAACTAGTCAGTTGAATAGTACTTGGACGAGCGAGGTGCACAACACAACACGAATTGTTCTCGGCTGAAACGAGCGCCGACTCTTCACGGTTGCTGCACAACACATGTACAGTGTAAAATTGTAGCAAATTATTCTCGGCTGAGAAGAGCGCCGACTCTTCACAGGGTTGATCCACAACTACATCAATAATTATACATGCACATTGTAGCAAATAATAATTATTATTCTCAGCTTATAGAAGAGCGCTGACTCTTCTGTGTTGGTCCACAACACAACTAGCCAATTATTATTCTCGGCTGAGACGAGCGCCGAGTTTTCATAGGGTTGCTCCACAACACGGAGTGTAGTGGTACGGTCAGTGTGCGAATACGGATCGGTGTGCAGTGGCGTCAATACCTGATGCGTATTCATATATTATCGGCAGAGAGTTGCTCCAACATACGCTACCAAAGTTGTGTATGTTGGTTAGAGCATCTTGCTCTATGGTTAGAGTTCACTCGCTTGGCTGTACGTGGATGAATTCAGTGGCATACCTTGTAGTTGTAGGAACGAGTAATTAAGGTGCCGGAAACCATTTTTATAACCTTAAACTTTTATAAACTTTTAACCTTGCTTAGGAAGGAGCATGACGCACTCACACCCCCGCCATTTTTTTTTTGGGGGGGGGGGATAATTTCTTTTGTACATGGTTATAAGGCTAGTCACCAGTATTATCCAATGTATCCAACGGGTACTTTCCACCTACCAAAATACCATCAACCAATTTCACAATGGTTTCACCTTGATCCACAAAGCCAACCCTCTTCTGGATTGGTCGAATGGTCGCACTCAACAAACTTACGAATGCATTATCAACCAACGTAATTGAGGAGAATTTATATATACATCTTAACGTCATAATCTTGAACCTTGGAGCCGTGAAAGTTTGGAACCTTGTTGAGATAATCCTGGCTTCCCGTCAATTCCAGAAAACCATCTTTGAAAAACATAAAAGGAAACGTATTTGGATACTGTTACCAATCATTTTTTCAAGGGATTCAGCTTTTGGGTGACCAAATAACAGCAGTTGTCAATGATTACTTAAGTTATTAAAGTTGTTCAGTCATTATCCTTCATCCGAAGCTGGTAAATGCTGATAACAACCGTGGTAGGCCGGTGGCTACGCGGGGAGGGGGATAGGCTTGGCCTTCTACGCGTACGCGCGTCCACAAGAAAAAACATGGCACACACGTAGCAATTTTTCGGGTTGAAAATTAAAAGTGGGGGCAGTTTTCTGTCGAGAATCTTGCTGTTTTCTCAAAAATATGATTACTATAATTATTTAAAAAACAAACTGACACATGAAAGTTCACACCCTATCTGATCGATTACACATCATATTCCTTTTCATTTCAGAACACGTCAGTCTAGCGCCAGGCTGTCGGATATATACTCCCCAAACTGAACAAGACGAGTGTTGGACCTAACGATTGTATCACACACCTTTATCCACAAAGTTTTAAGTGCACGGTTATTGGAAATTTTGCGTGGGGCCAATAATTATATAGTTGCAGCGGAGGCGATGGACTTTTTTTAAGTCGTTATATGTCTACTCGTGTGTAATTTGTTTGGGTAACTTTGAATTATACGCATAGCCTAACAGCCAAGAGCTGAACTTGGAGGGCAAACTAGTAGTGTAGGTTTATAATTCCTAAAGATATTTTTGGTTAGAGTACCCTGTGTGAAATTAGGGTCATTAATTTGTAGGAGTCAATTTTCCCAGAACATTTTAGCAGTACCTCCATGCTTGTAGTAACAGTGCCTGTGAACGTCACATAACTTTTTATTTTATCAGCACAGATGTGTAGCCGTAACGAATACCATTGCACAAAACAACAGGTGGGTTTTTGAATACTCGGTTTCTGATTGACCGCCCGTAGGCCCATTGAGCTCTGTGGTAGCCCCCCCCCCCCCCCACCCCCGTTTCATGAGGACAGCGGTAATACCAAAACCGCTGCATAAATGATAGCCTAAATGATCGTCTTATCCCAAATGAGCGGGATCGAATGGCGTAATGGGCTCGACCAGGATTACCGCAAGAAGGTCTTGGCTGCGGCTTGAAATCACACGTACACATTAATTGAAATTGGGGATTGCTGCAAGACCCATGTACACATTGGAGCCGTAGCCAATGAATATTGACAAGGCCCCACTTGAGTGACTGGTGACGGGCCAAGAGCGCCTTGATTAAAGACTATCGCCAACATTCCAATTATTGCATAACAACAACAAGCCCTGCGTGGTCTAATACAGGTGCAAGCTTTGAATAGATTCGCGCCATGTCGACAATGAACAGTGAGCAAGGTTTGCGTATACTGTAGTCCAGTGCGGGAAACAGATGCACCCTTCTGCCCGTCGTGGGAGTTTTATTAGACTGGGATTAGTCAAGATCTTATTACACAGAAGAGCTGATGAGAATTAGAGGTGAGTAGACATTTTGTGGTTGTTTTTTCCCCCATGTTGACTGAAAAATCATAGGGTTCAGCTGATAGAAAACCGTCTAACAATATCATGTAGGCTAACGTTGCCGTGATCTCGAATTTCTCCTGCGTCATGCGCTGGCTGGCTAGGACCGGCGGATCAATTCACGACACGCACGATCCATGTCGTTCACCGGGCGGCTACCACATGCAGAAACTGGTCGTTCTCTTGATGGGCATTTTGAGATACTACCGGTATATGTTAGCATACAAAATGTACGAAAGTTATTACGTATTGCGATCACCTACCGGGCCCCTTAATTTTATGCAGAGCACTAAGAATAAGATGTTGATGAGGGGTAGGCTTATTCACGATTACGAGAGCAAGACGTATCGCTAATTGCTACCAGTACCAGGCGTAGCGTCGATTGCCAAATTATTTGTATACATGTAGTTATAACTTCAAATTATTTTAGGAAATCTGAAGTCGATTTCACCAAACACATCGTAACTGTAATACTCAAGACGATGAGCGATGCGCAGAAACCATACGGTGTATCACAACTAACGATGGTTTATCCATCGTGAGATTAGTTACGATCCATCGTTTGGCCTAATATTATGAAATATAAAACTAAGGGCTTGTGAAATCAACTTCTGCACTTTTTTTCCAAAAGAACCATTTTCTTGAGCACAACAAAGCAATTCTGACAGTTGGAAGGCAAAGGTGCTTAATTCTTTTACATTTAAGATTCAAATTTAATTACTTTATCTCTTAAAGCATCATAAATAATCTGTTATCTCCTGTATTCAAATCATCCCATACCAAGCATGGTTTCTCATGAATTTGATTACTGGTGCATACAATCCAAAACCTGAAAGTTTGAAAAATGTTTAATACTTTCATCACAGTGATTATTGATTACTATGATTATTTGAATTTAGTGTATTTGGGGGTATTCAATTTGTCTAACCTGATTTTTTGTTTTCAGGTTTAAGTGACTGCTGATGATACGTGGAGCAAGCAAGAGCAAGCTGTATAATTGATAAGTGAACTCCTTTTTTTTGGAGGACTTAAGATCCTAGCAGGATCTTTCTCAAAGGCAGAGTGACAAGGACAAAACAGATACATGCATAAGAAGGAAGGGGGTAGAAAATGAATAGGACATGGATGACAAACAGAGGGCAAAGAGGAAAGCTGTATGGTAAGATCAATGGGAAGGGCCTGGAGTAGGGTAAGGATTAGTGAGAAGAGGGGGAAAGATCAAAGAGAGGGGTATGGGTGAGTGAATGCAAAAAAATGATTATCAGTGAACATGCAAGGTGTTAGTCATTCCCCTCCTGGGTGTTGAGGTCATGTGGTTGAATAGTTCGAAGATGCTTCATCCACATTTTCTCACGGCTAAGATGGACGGCATCACTACGGTGACCGAGTGATTCTACGCCCAGAACACTCATATCTGATATCGAATGATCAGGGAGATTGAAGTGATACTACACAGGGGTGTCAATTTTACTGGTTTTGATTTTAAACCTATGGCCATAGATACTTTTTTTGAGGGTGTTTTTGGACTCGCTAATGTATCGAATATTACAAATTCTACCGCAGATGTATAATGTTTGAGGTGGTGCATGTAATAGAGCCATAGGTCATGTGGGTTGTTTCAGAAGAAATTCCATTGAAAGACACTGTTTCCTGGATATGTATCTTACAAACAGTGCATTTTAAGGTACACTTAGATGTACCAAATTTGGTGGGAGGTGAAGTGTCCAAACGGGTAACCTCTGCTCTGAGGCCTCGGACAATTAAGTCACGCAGGTTATGATGGAACCTGAAAGTCAAGACAGACGAATTTAGAATGGCACTGGCCAGACGATCTGAAGTATGGAGAATGTTTTCTATAGTTATCTTCCACAGAGGAGGAAGACAAGGGTGGTAGGAAGTAACCAAGGGAACCTGAGGATTGTCCTTGGGACCGAGTGACTTTTGTTTTTAGTACCTAACTTCTGGGAATGGAGTAGACTTTAGCAATGGAATTCTTCACTTTGCGAGAACTATAGCCTCTTGCAACCAAGTTTCTGGCCAACACTCGTGTATGGCGGCAAAAATCAGATTTAATGGAGCATACAGGCCTCAATCTGAGGGCCTGGCTGTAAGTTATACTAGTCTTACAAAGTCTAGGGTGACAACTGGAGGCATGGAGATGTTGATGAATGTCGTTGGGCTTAGATACAAGTCAGTAGTTAGTGTGTTGTGGTCTTTCTGGATGGTGACATCCAGAGCGTAGGTCTGCTGGAGTGAGTGCTCCCATGTGAACTTGATAGTGCTGTGGAAGGAGTTGTGTTCAACGAAGGCATCCAAGATGCTACCGTCCCTAGTCCAAATGAAGAATTCATCATCTATGTATCTCTACTTAATCCAGGGATGGCATGGAGCCTCATTGAGCGTGCATTCTTCAAGGTCACCCATGATGAGGCAAGCAAAGGAAGGAGCCATGCAGATGCCCATGGCAGTACCATGTACTTGAAGATAATGCTTTCCAAGAAAGGAGAAAGGATTCTTGATCAGCACTAGGCTCATGGGTGTGGCCATGTCAGTGATGGGGGGGGAGAGGAATGTTTTCCCTTGGCTAAGGCAGAGGAGCAAGCTTGAATTCCTTCTTCCTGGGGGTGTTGGTTCACCCTCACCTAGGCCTCACCCTCACCTGCACCCAACACCAACATCCCCCCAGGAAGAAGGCATTCAGGCTTGCTCCTTTGCCCTAGCCAAGGGAAAACACTCCTCATCCCCCCATCTCTGACATAACCACCCTCATGAGGCTAGTACTGACCAAGAATCCTTTCTCCTTTCTTGGCAAGCACTATCTTCAAGTACATTGCACTGCCATCGGCATGCGCATGGCTCCTTCCTTTGCTTGCTCCATGGGTGACCTTGAAGAACGCACACTTAGTGAGGCTCCATGCTGTCCCTGGATTCGGTGGAGATACATAGATGACGATTTCTTCATTTGGACTAGGGACGGTAGCAGCTTCAATGCCTTCTTTGATCACATCAACTCCTTCCACAGCACTATCAAGTTCACATGGGAGCACTCACTCCAGCAGACCCACTTTCTGGATGTCACCATCCGGAAAGACCATAACACATTAACTACTGACTTGTGTTCTCAGCCCACCGACACTCATCAACATTTCCATGCCTCCAGTTATCACCCTAGACACTGTAAGACTGATATAGCTTACAACGCGGCCCTCATATTGAGGCGCATGTATGCTCCAATGAATCTGATTTTTGCTGCCATGCACAAGTATTGGCCAGAAACGTTCTTGCAATAGACTATAGTTCTCGCCAAGTGAAGAATTCCATTGCTAAAATCTACTTCATTCCCAGAAGTTCGGCACTAATTCAAATGTCACCCGGTCCCAAGGACAATCCAAAGGTTCCCTTGGTTACTTCCTACCACTCTTGTCTTCCTCCTCTCAGAAAGATGACTAAGGAAAACCACCACATTCTCCATACTTCATATCGTCTGGCCAGTGCCATTCCAAACTCGTCTGTTTTGGCTTTCAGGCGCCCCGTAACCTGTGTCACTTAATTGTTCGAGCAGAGGCTCCCCCTTTGGACACTTCACCTCCCACCTAATTTGGTACATAAGTGTACCTTGAAATGCACTGTTTGCAAGACACATGTCCAGGAAATACACCCTTTCAATGGAAATTCTTATGGAACAACCCACATGACTCATGGCTGTGTAACATGCACCACCTCAAACATACCTCATCTCCTGTAGAGTTTGTAATGTTCGATATGTTGGTGAGACCAGAAGCACCCTCAAAAAACGTATCTATGTTCATAGGTTTACAACCAAAACCGGTAAAATTTATACCCCTGTTGGGTATCACTTCAATCTCCCTGATCATTCGATATCAGATATGAGTGTTCTCGGGGTAGAATCACTTGGTCACCGTAGTGATGCCATCCGTCTTAGCCATGAGAAAATGTGGATGAAGCATCTTCAGACTACCAAACCACATGGCTTCAACATCTAGGAGGGTAATGACTAACAACTTGCATGTTCACTGATAATCCTTCTTTTGTGTTCGCTCCTCCGGCCACACTTCTGTCTTTGATCTTTCCCCCTCTTCTCATTAATCCCTATCCTACTCCAGGGCCCGGGCCTTTCCCTTTGATCTCACCCTACCAGCTTTCGTCTTTGTCCTTTGTTTATTATCAGTGTCCTATTCACTCTCTACCCCTCCCTTCTTATGCATGTATCTGTTTTGTCCTGGTAACCCTGCCTTATCGAAAGGTCCTGCTAGGATCAAAATGTCAGGCCCACTAAATTTGGAGGTTTTAAATTTCAATTTCATGAATTTAGTGAGTGCATTCGCCCTAAAACCTAAAAGTTTGAGAAAAATGTAATTATTGTGCTTCCATCACAATGTTTTTGTAGTATTCAATTTGTCTTGTCTTATGTTTTTGTTCAGGTTTGTTGAAGCAACACTATACACAAGCAAGAGCAAGAGCAAGCTGTAAAATGGATAAGTGAACTTCTGTTTATTTATTTTTTTGTCTTTGAGAAAGATCGTGCTAGGATCGAAATGCGAGGCCCTCTAACTTTTGAGATTTTTTTTTTAATTATCTAGGCATTGCTTTCTTGGTCTTTGGGAGAAAGTGCTGGGTTTTGACCTGGAGGGGGGTTGTGGTGGTCCTGTAGGGGAGAATTCTGGTGAAGGTGGCTCTCTCAGCTTAGGAAGGGGCCTGGTGCACTGATGATGCATATAGGTTGGGGACTGTGGCACTGTTGGAGAAGATGGTGTTGGGATGCTCACTCAGGTATGTCACTGGTACGTGCACTGTGCGAAGGCTAGGAGCCAGGATGGTGCCAATGGTACAGAGTGTACCCATGGGTGGGCTAATTGGGGGAGACTGAGGGTGGTGTGCAGGGTGGATGGTCCTTAGCTATAGGTGACAGGAGGACTGTATCTGGAAGACTTACCTTGCCAGGGAATCACCTGTGGAGGAGCTTGATGTCGTGGTGGGACTGTGGTGTGTTTGGTAGATCTCACTGGGCTTGCAGGCACACCCCCCTGATTTCATGAACCCCTGGCCATGGGATGCATCATAATGGGGTAGTGTGGCATGTACGTTTCTCCTGTTAGCACTTTTGATGGTGATGCTTATTGCCATGGGCATCGATTAATTTCAAAATTCTGGGGAGGGGAACATTACTGAAGGATCGACTTGCTTGTGCGCTGCATGTATTGCATAACACACTGCAAGTTACTTGATTCAGAGCATTCAATGGGTGGATCCAGTGGCATGTCTTACATCATTTCACTTCTGGTAACAAACCCTTGTTTTGGTGACCAGGATTGCCATTGGGCTGTGTTTTTGGTTGGTGACATGGCTGCTAAAATTGATGTACAAAAAGTCAAGTATTTCCTGATGATTTACATTTTTGGCCAGATGAAAGTTGTTTGTCTGCTCTAAGACATTCCTAATGATAACATACAAAACAAAATGAATAAATGGGTGAAAAAAAACCTACTTTGACTGCCAACCTACTTAGTTGGGTGAAAAAATACCCTAAAGACGTATAAGAGACAAAATAATAAAAGTACAAAAAGACAACAAAATTATAAATAACAAAACACCTTCACCTTGACTTGCCACTTCTGGGTGGCATAGTGGTACAAAACACTCCTTAAAAAGACCAAATTGTAAAAAGCCCCCCCAAAAAAATATGAAAGAATGCCTCCACCTTGACTGGCCACTTTTGTTGGTGTAGTGTTAGAAAAAAATATAGATTCAAAATAGCTTCAAAGGCAGTTCATGAGTAAGAAAAAGTATGTGAACTATAAAAAAGAGTGCTTTCCTGTGATACTTATGATCACCAAAAAGTTTTTCTTTAGGGGAGACAAATTATATGATGTCCCCCCCCCTCTCACACAATTTTAAAAGTTAGTGGCGGGACATGTCCTCCTGCCAAGTCCCCCCTCCCCCCGCAACCCCCTACCCCCCCCACCCCCGCCTATTGATGCCCATTTGTGCTAGCCCATGCGATGCCCCAGCGTTTCATGAAATCAGGGTGGTTGGGCTTTCCACTGGTCCATTTTGGTGGTGATATCTACATTGTACCTGCTTGCCAGTTGATGGTGTGAGTCTTGTTTGTACAGTGTGTTTATAGTGTCTTCAGATGGAGGTAGAAGGGGGTTTGATGGCAACCTGACTCTTCACCTCACAGGGAACCCTGTCATCATCTATTATCCTCTTTCCTTTCAAGTTAAATCTGACTCCTTCCAATACACTGCTTTGTTTTACTTAAATGAACACATTTCTGGCCACTTTTGCAACATAGTTACCTTGTCAATCCGGTCCAGTTTGTTTTAATCGCTGTAGGAATTTATACATTGATAATGTGATGCAATTATCCAGAGATAGGAAAATACTATTTTCTTTTCTTTCCAATTTCCAATTTGTTGGCACAATTTTTTCTCTGAGGTCTGACTCTTTTCAATTCCTGTCTCTTTGCTATGGCTGGCTTCATGTGTGTAAGAAACTTCCATTTGACTCCTTTCAAGCCTAGAAAAACCAGCCCAGCCCTGGTATGGTCCTGTGAAAAGGTTTGGCCTAGTTTTCAGGATGATATAATTCGGTTTGTGCAGATCGACAAGCATTACCTTCTTCATTTGATTTTGGTACATTGTGAGTGGCTTCTTAATGCAATGCTCCTGAGCAGCCTATGTGTTGATTGTGCTGTTAACTTGTACTGCCATCTAAAAACATGGTTAAACACTGTTGGTATTCCTTTGAACTAAATAGCGTCATCATTCCTGTTTCTTGTTGATTTCTTTTATTCAACCATTTCGTTTACCACTTTTAAACAGTTTAGTAACTATCTTAATCGTAATGACTGTCGCGGTCTGGGAGTTGAAGACTCCAGCCCTTGGAGGGGTGTGGACTCCTCCTCGATGTGGGTGTGTACCCTCCGAATGAAGACACCACAGACGCTTGTTTTGGAGTTAGACCAGTTTTAATCCAGATCTTTTTCCCTTTAATACAAAGAGCATTACAAAAACTTATAATTCTACATTCCACTATACAATAAAAACAATACAATAACAATGACGAACCGTTATAGCAACTAACAAAGACGTATGATCTCAAGGCAACTCAGAGATTGGATGGACAGAACGAATATTGAGAAGTAGTGAATTCCAGAGATGGGGCCAACAATAGGAGTTCGAAAATCGATCACCCCATGAATTATGAGCATGAACATTGATTAGATACACATTGTCAACCAGGTAAATTAGACAGAAAAGTTATTACTCTTACCCAAAGAATGGGGAATACAAGGCTGTGCTCCCTCTCTCTCTCACCAACTGGTTAACGACCGACACACGCCGTCTTTACTGCCCGTCCAGCTTACTGGAAACCATCACACCAGAAACCCACGTCCGCATCATCACGGAGAGAGAGAGAGAGAGGGAGACCAAGGGAGAGCACACGAAGAACTCTCGAGAATGGGTGCTTGTGCGCAAGCGCAATCTGATAGGGACAGGGTTGCCATGGGGACAATCACCCCACAATGGACTTATCCATACCCCCACACGACTTTGATTTTTTTTTCTAAGAGGATGCGTGAATACAATATTGCAGCCTTTTGGCAATGAGCATAGCCAGTGGAAAATGTGTGTCATACTCTGTCACATGAAGACCATGGTGTAATTGATGAGTGTATAACTTCAGTATGTATTCAGTATAACATACATATCTTAATTATGCCAAGTAAATGACACTGATGAGCACTTGATCTAAATAGAATGTGCGGACCAGCTCCACTTGGTGGTAAGTTGGCCTTAACCCTAACCCAGACCATATTGCTGTGGACCATCCCAAATCTCCCAAATCCTCCAACTTATGACATAAAGAATGCATTCAGCCGCAATCTTCAAAAATCTTCCAATATTTTGTACACTACATGAAATGAGTGGTGCCCACTGCCTCAATCCTCCACAATCCTCCAACTTGTAAAATACAAAAAACTCATTCAGCATCAATCCTCCAAAATCTGCCAATATTTTGTATACTACATGAAATGAGTGGTGCCCACTGCCTCAATCCTCCTAAATCCTCCAACTTGTAAAATCCAAAACTCATTCAGCCTCAATCCTTCAAAATCTTCCAATATTTTGATGTAAGCTACCAATTTTGAGTCGGTCGAGGGAGGTGCACACCATCTTATGTACAAGTATGTTTGATCTCATTTTTGTTTATTATTATTCAACTGTATGATTTACAGTATTGGAACAAATTCTGATTCATAATTTGGGTATTTATTCAATTTGTGGTTGTAATTTGTTGACAGACAATGGTGCGCTTAGAAACAGTTATATTAAGTTCCTTAAAAATGTCATACACTGTATTATTATTATTTAAAAGTTTCTTCTGAAGATACATCAGTGAAGTTTGGATTTATAGGACAACTTGCATGCATGCAAAATGTATGCTTACTGGTTGTCCTATTGCAAAAAATACAGTGAAATTTGAAGTTGAAATTTGTGGCATGGTGCTTTTCCAGACTGTCAGCAAGACCTTAAGCAGCTCGGTGGTCAAGTGGCTAAGACGGCTGCTCTAGAAAGCAGGAGGCGCAGGTTCAAATCTTGCCCAAGCTGCCCATTTGAGTCTTGCAGGCAGTGTTGAAAAGCACACAGCGTAATTTCAGCACAACATGTCTGGCTGGATATTTTTGTGAATTTTTGGGAGAAGGTAGAATCTGGCAGTTCTACAATTGATTGGTGATATAAATTTGTGAGCATTTAAAAGAATAAAATATATATTGATATGCCATATCTTCTTAAGTAGCCCCACTGTTTGATCATAGAGAAAGAAACATGAAAAACTAAAACAGACCAGTTTAAGCATACATTAAAAAAAAAATGCTAGGCCCTAACCACCAACACAGTAATAACTGAAACAAAAACTATCTAGCTGTATGTTGAATCGCACGGACATGTTGAATTTTGTATTATTGCTATAACCTAAAGCAGCAGCAGAGAAATTTAGTGTCCAAGTGTATTTCATGATACAAAATTCACTAGCTTGCTGATAGAGTAATTGATACAGCCAAGAGGGGTATATCAGTGGTGATTGAAAGATGGTTCCAGAAACTATTACCCTAAAAAGGTTAACAAAATTCATAAGCATCTCATTTCTTGTTTAGCTCTCTGATAAAGCCTCTTTTGAGCTGAGATCTTGTAGTTGGGGGTCTGGAGCTGACTGACCTTAACTTAATGTACGCCTACCTCACAGGGCCCTGCTTGAAATTGGAACACAGATGGCTTGTGCCAGTTTGGATAGCATGCATAGACAACTTCATTATTGTCTGAAGATGTAAACGCTGGTTTGGCTGTGCGACAAGGATGTCCCCAAATCTGTTGCCCTCAAAACAAAATCAGCATAGGTCTGCCTTTGACGCAGGAAGAATGGTGCTGGTTAGCTGAGGTCATAATATTATTATGGCGTCAAGGGACTATGTCTGGCCTTCCTATAATATTATGTGACTCAAATCAGCATAGGTTTTCCTGTGATGCAGGAAGATTGATGCTGGTTTGCTGAGGCCATGTAGTCTAAGGACAAGGGCTGGCCTTCCTATTGTGTATGTGACTCAAATAGGTCTTCCAGGTCTTCCTGTGATGCAGGAAGATTGATGCTGGTTTGCTGAGGTCATTATATGGCATCAAGGTACTATGGCTGGCCTTCCTATAGTATATGTGACTCAAATCAGCATAGGTCTTCCTGTGATGCAGGAAGATTGATGCTGGTTTGCTGAGGCCATGTAGTTAAAGGACAATAGCTGGGCTTTCTATTGTCCGTGTGACTCAAATCAGCATAGGTCTTCCTGTGATACAGGAAGATTGATGCTGGTTTGCTGAGGTCATTATATGGCATCAAGGTACTATGGCTGGCCTTCCTATAGTATAATGTGACTCAAATCAGCATATATGGTGCAGGAAGATTGATGAAGGTTTGCTGAGGCCATGTAGTCAAAGGGCAAGAGCTGTCCTTCCTATTGTCTATGTGACTCAAATCAGCATAGGTCTTCCTGTGATGCTGGAAGATTGATGCTGGTTAGCTGAGGTCATATGGCATCAAGGGACTATGGCTGGCCTTCCTATAGTATGTGACTCAAATTGGCATAGGTCTTCCTGTGATGCAGGAAGATTGATGCTGGTTTGCTGAGATCATGTAGTCAAAGGTCAAGTGCTGGCCTTCTTATTGTATAATGTGTATCAAATCAAAATCAGCATAGGTCTGCCGAGGGCTCATTCACATAGTTTGTGTACCAATCAGGGGCCCTGTCTGGTTATCTAATAGATCTATATTTCATCACTGATTAACCTGTGGCTGGATCATCAAGAACAAAAAATGGCCCCTGTATGACCTGTCACTTGAGGGTGAAACAAACCCTTCCCATATGTTTTATAAAGTTGAAAAAGGAAAAAAAAGTCCAATGAAGGTGGAGTCACTGGTCTGGCTGTATCAGTATGCAAAGACTACTCAACATACTTCCCCAAAATATACCATAACACTATTATGGTGTTGATTTTGTGTTTGTTACCATCCTATGAAGTACAGATAACACTGGTTTGTTTGGACGTATTTTGTTTCTTTGATCTATGAAAGTACCTATACAAATCTGCTTTGTAATTATTACATACAGAAGACAAACTGTTTTTATTATCATCATTATTATTATTATTTATTTTTTGGGGGGAGGGGAGTCTTTGGTGAGAAATTCCCCAAAGTTTTTTTTCCAAAATAATAGATACTTCTCCTTTTTTTCAAATGCAAACCAGACACATCAAATCAGAATGCTGATGCTCCTATGTTAGGAGGAATACCACAATGAAGAGGTTTTTGGCTGATATCAAGACTTTCTTCCCCTTCCACAGATGAAGCAAAGGTTATAGCCAGTCTGCCTGCCTGAATTTCTGAAAGTATGGGCAAACCCCTTGTACAAATTACTCCAAGGGGCTGAGCAGTGACTTTTCTAAGCCTGTTGTTGGCATCTTCTGTCAAGAAATTCTCTGAGGAGCTACTAAATTTCATATGCTCTTCCTTGACTGCCAATTTTATTTTCCCTGTTCTTTGCGGGAATTTATTTGTTTCCACCATCTGGTTTTGCTTAAACCCTTAACATGTCTTACACCTGCACTTGAGACATCTGGGTTTTCTGTCAGTCTCAAAGCATCCTGACCTTTCAAGAATTCTATCATCCCAGACATGGGCAATACAAAACCTGATGAAGTCTCACAGCCAGTGGAATGGGAGAGAATCTAACTGGGCCAACTGTGCTGCTTGAGCTTTTTCCTCTCTTCCTTCCTCTCAATTCACCAACCCTGTTGTTGCTGATTCCTATCTTTATTCTTGTCCTGCCTTGCCTGGCATCATTGGGGGAAGGGAAGTTTTTATTTCCGGCTAGCCCTGTGACCCTCACCTTTGCTAGTTGGTCCTGTGTAGAGATTTTAATCCTTGTTTCAGGATCAAGCACAGCTTCTTGCCAGTGTCTTCTTTTCTTAAAGTTCAATCTTGTTCTTATTCTTATTTATTAATCTCATCCAATAGCAAACAAAATGCCAGTTACAGGGAGATATAATGTATAAATAGATAAATATAATTTGATAATTTCATTTACAATGAAATAGTTAAGTAAATAATGAATATCATGGAACCAACATACAATCTAACTAATCAAATCCAACAGACAAATAACAGACAGACTGACAAACAGAAAACAAACAAGCAAGTACATGTACCTGTATGCAAGAAGCAGGGATTCAAACAACAATCAGTCACAGCAATTCAGCACACAGTCAAATCATCATCATCATCATTCCCTTGAATGGATAGTCGTCGAGGGGATCTGAGCGCAAGAGGCTGACATATTTTGCCAGGCGGGTCTGTCGAGCACTGCTGTGAGGAGCTCAGGCATAGTCAGGTCAGTCCAGGTCTTCACTTTGGTCAGACCAAGATTTGCGTTGACGACACGCTTGCACCCACCCTCGATGGTTCCTTGCATGATGGTCTTGCATGGGCTGTTGTGCCGAGTCACATAGTTGGTCAGTCAAATACTGAAACACAAATCTACACTTACTTTCACATCTGTCTGCCTACATCTCTTTGATTCATTGTTGGTATTCATTCCCCCACTTTTGTCAGTGGCCCTGTCAAGAGGTTCCTTGTTTCAGGGTCGAGCAAAGGATATTGAAAGTTTGCCTGAATGTTTCCTCTGTAATCCTCTTCCCTTTTTAGTTGTAGACTAGAGCACATCTGTGCTGAGGTTTCAGACTGTCAATTGGCAGCGAGCAGATATCATCATCCACCATGGATCAGTAGTTTGCTTGACCTGTCTGTGAGCTCAAGGAGATCTACCAACACAGTGCAGTTCCCCAAGGCTCAAACTGCCTTCATGGGTGATAACCTGGCAGACAGTCTTCCAGATCCAGTCCTAGGCTGTCATCCATACCATGGACTGCTCACCCTCTCCCATCCTTAATTTCCCTCACTCAGCTCGCCTATGGGATCTGTACCCTTTGCACTAGCCTGGCTGCTGGCTCTCGCATGGTGCACTCACCAGTGGCATGCCTGGGCGAACAATCCAACACTAGCCTCTCTGGCAGTTCTGCAGTTTCCCAACATACATGCATCTGGTGCATCATGTTCCCTCCTTAGCTGAGATACTCCCTTCCACAGAATTTCTCCTGCAAGGCTGCTCTAACTTCACTCCAAGTTTAAATCCTTGTTTTCTCTCAACCACCGGAAAGCACAATTGATATTTCTGCCCGACATGCCACCTCCATTGTGTTAAAGACAAACACTGATTATTGTTTATTCTTGTATCATTTCAGACGCTGTCTGGAGGAGGAGGCGGAAGAGGAGGAGGAGGAGGCAGACGAGGAGGAGGAGTGAGATTCAGGTGTTAGATTTGGTTTAGAAGATAGGCTTTAAGGGGCTAGGCTATAACTTATAAGAAGGTCAAAGCATGCTTTGAATGTTAGGATTAGGTTTATGGGGTAAGGTGTATAGGCTAATTAAGGAGGTTTATGGGGTAAACAAAATAGGCTAAGGAGGTTTATGGGGTGGGATGAATAGGATGAGAATGTACCATTTTGGGAAGGAAAGTCTTTTTTCTGCCTAGCCTCGAAATTTGAGAGAAACTTCATAACTAAACCATTGAAATAAGAATTATAGTAGATAATGGTAGATATTAGACCCTTAAACAATTCATGAAATGAAAATGGTATGGAAAATTAAACAAAAATCTCAGACAGATGATGGATAGACATAATGTCTTGAGTATAAGTCCTGGTCTTGTCAAAATAATAATTTCCTTTGTTTAAAGTTTCAGAATAATGTTCTTCACATTTTTGGAAGATACAACAACTTGGATTTTTGATCTCTCGAGATGAGTTGTACATTTAAGTTACAAAGAATTGTTTTGTGAAAAATAATAATGTTTGATAATGTTTAATAATGTTTATCCAATAAAAATTTAAATAAATAAATCTGCTTTTCAGTAATGTAAAAGTTGGCTACAATTGGACTTTCAAGCCTTCTTATGTTTGAAGATACATCAGTAAACTTGAAAATCTAAGGATGCCCCGATGACCAGCATGTGCTGCAGATGAGTCAAAAGCTGATGATGCCTTTTGGACGGATGACAGCTGTCTCTGCGTTGGGTGTTTAGTGTTCCTCTGTTGCCTTGTGTGTTGCCTTGTGGTATGTTTTAGACGGGGAGAGCTATTGAAGATGAGGGTGCGATGGAGCACAATCAGCAATCTTGTACGGGCAAGAGAATGAATGACTTTTGTGTTGGTAGCAGTTGTCTTCTAAGAAGCCACCTACCAGTGTTTGCTTATGTGTGATGTATACCAGAGTGCTGCACTAGAGAAGGCTTTGATCAATCAACCGTGCCTAGACTACAGCTACAGAGTGACTCCATGTCTATCATCATCATCATCATCATCATCAGGGCACCATCCAGTGCTACAGATTAGGGATACTTTGCCTTACAAATTGAGGACACGACAAGATAAAGTGAAATGTGTACGCTGACTCATAGTTGGTTTATGAAATAATTAAATCTTTTGGTTAATGTGCTTTTCATAATAAATTATTTGATAGCGACCCTGTATTGTTTTAAGGGCCTGCAGGAGCCCTTGATCTTAAAATTTACGGTCATTCCATGTGATGTATTTTTTATGTAGTTATATGATTATTTATTTAGGAGGATGTTACACCTGTATACAGATGTCACATCAACTTGCAAGGTGCTGGGACTTCATACCATGCCTCTTTGGCATTAATTCTTAACACTCTTCTCTTTCAATTCTGATTCTTCTGTCTTTTCCTCTCACATTAACCACTCGGCACTTAACTATCTAATAACTAAAATGTAAACCATAAGCCCACTAAAACTTCCATAGGTTAGGTCTCTGTGGTGAGGGGCGTATAGTGGGACAGGGCAAACTTTGGCCTGTTATTGAGCCTTCGGTTGGAAGCGAGTAGAGCGCCACCGCGCGGCGGTGGTTGGGCTGGAAATTTGTCGCCGCGTGGTGGCGCTCTTCAAACCGCATGAGTAGTCATGGAGCGTTGGATGGTCTGTCCTAATACTTGGTATTATTTTTCTGAAATGGAGGCAAACAATTTGTAACACACCTAGTTATATGGTTTCTTGTCTTCATTGTCATGGTCCAATTTACGGGTACCAAACTGGGTTCATGAAAAATGTTCAAAAATGAAAAAAAAAAATTAAATTAAAATGAGGTGGATATAAATTATACGAAAAAAGGAGGCATGGTTTCTTTTCTTCATGGTCATGGTCAAATTACTGTACTAAACATATGAGAAATGTTGATATGTATGAAAATGTATACCTAAAAACAGGAAGCATTGGTCTCTGTAAAAATTGGTAGAAACCTATAGCTTTCTTGCTTGCTGTTTTGTTGTGTGTTTTAGTCTTCCTTCTTGCATGAGTAGATGTGTATGAGTGACCCTAAATTCCAGCAACCATGATACCACAATGGAGAGATGAGATCTGGCAGTTCTTGGTCACAGCTAGCCTGGATGAGAGATCAATATCACCCTGCCATCTTCTGCTTCTGGTGGTCCATGGAGGAGGAAGGTCTAAGGCCAAAGCAGACAAGAAGATATCCACCCAGGTGGGTTTGCTTTTCTTGTAACAAATCATGTCCCACTTTGTATTAGATTAAGATGACATTGCATCAAACCCTGATCAATTCCAACAAATTATTGTACTAACAGTGAAAATTGCAATGTGGTCTTTTTCTCACTGCAGCAAAATGGGTGGTTGCCCTTCGAGGAATGGACAGACACTTGGAGAAATGGACTGACCCACTTGGATGAACAGACCGTCCCACTTGAAGGAATTGAGCTTCACTTGGAGGAATGGACTGACCCACTTGGAGGAACGGAGCATCACTTGGAGGAATGGACTGACCCATTTGGAGGAATGGACAGACCCACTTGGAGGAATGGACAGACCCACTTGGAGGAATGGACAGACCCACTTGGAGGAGTGGAGCATCACTTGGAGGAATGGACTGACCCACTTGGAGGAATGGACTAACCCACTTGGAGGAATAGATTGATCCACTTGGAGGAATGGACTGGGCCCATGCATTTGGAGCAATGGACTGACACACTTTGAGCAATGGACCGCTACACTGCTTGCCAGTATCACCCATCCATTTTGGGGAATGGACTAACAATGAAATGAAAATAGAAATGTAAGCAATAATGAGAATTCATGGCCTAACCTTAACCAAATAATGTTATTGTTAAATTGTCGGAAAATGTTGTCAAATCATCAATGATATTACAATATTATTTAGCTAGATAGAAGTGGTGGACATTAAGTGCAAACAGGATTGGAAATTGATAGATCAGACAAAATAGACAGGTGGCAATTTGACCAAGTCAGGACAGCTGTCTGTTGTGAATTTTGGTAATACGCTTGGACTCTGAAATGCTTTCAGCTGGGGGATGAAATAATAACATTATTTTTTCCTTGTATCTTTCTATGTATCTTTGTGAATTCTTAACATATTATTCGTAGAATAAACCCCTTATGCTAAAGTTAGAACAGCAGGAAAGGTATGGAAATATAAAATTGCCCCTACTCATTATTTTCTCGTACCATGTTTCTACAAAAAAAACCTGTTGAACAAAAACCTCAAGTGGTCAATAGTGTGGGTATTTACTTGGAATGAAATAGTGATCTTGACACTTCATAATTATGTTGAGATAATGGGTTCAAATTTGCCTTATTTGGCACGCCATACCAGTGTCTCATGCCCATTTTTTGACATCGTTAACACGTTCTGCGCAGTGCGCACGCGCTGTTTATGTCACTAGCCGTTCATTACGCGGCACTTACGATCTTTGGTGAGCATTGGCTGCTGCTGAATGGAGCGCACTAATTAGATCCAATATGGCGGCGCCCAGTCCATGATAAGATGTACGAGCCTTTTCCATTGTACGATTTATATAATGGATGGCGTAGCCAAATGGCGGGCGTTTGTGACTAGTAATTGCTGGAACTGGACCCTGGGTGGTGCCACCGCTGACTTGTCCAGTCGTTGTGCTTCCATGGATATGGTCTCTCGACTACAATATCAATACATGCCAGGTTTTTTCAATATTAAATGTCCATGTTTTTCTTTATTACAGCCGCCCATTTAATCATACATAATTGTTATGAACATTTCTAATAAGACTAGTGGTCTTTTGTGAATCTAACTAATTAATCCTTAGAGTCATTAGGAAAACACAGTTTTACCTATGCAGCTTAAGATAAATCATTATATTTCATTCAATTAGAAATTGAAAAAATATCCCAATTTGAAAATAAAATTTAAATTTGCTTATGACGTCGAGGATGGCTTGCAAAAACTGCATGCTGCATAATCAATATTGTTTAAAGCATGATAATCTAGAACTAGAAGCCATTCGGGCTCTAAAAGGCTCGCTAACCCTTTTCAGTAGCCGATATTAGTTTGAGAATTCTGAATGACGGCAAGACAAAATTAATTCATATCTAATCATCCTTGAGAATTATGAAAAATTGTAATTTAGAAAAATTAAATATTAAATAGTTAAATATTGCCGAAAAATAAGAGGCGCATATTGAAGTCGACGCCAAAATAATAATTATGATACTTTCTTAAAAAAAAAAACCCACATCGAATCCATAGGGCACATCTCTGAGCAATCCGAGGAATCATTGGCCAAATGAAATAATATTATTAAAAACAATGAAAACAAAATATGAAAACAAATCTAAGGGGAAAAATTAAAAGTGACGCAACCGGATTCTGACCCCATGCTTCGTGGTTGCACTTGTTAATCCAAAATGGCGGCGCCCTGTTTATGAAACACTCATAGGCACATCTATAGGCAATCCGAGGAGTCATTAGCCAAATGAAATATGAAACAAAATGAATTTGAAGCTGATCATTACATGCAATAATCATGCAGCTACACATCATTTCAATATTTTCAATTAGAAATTGGAAAAGTGTCCAAATTTGAAAAATAACAGTAATTAACAATTTTCCAACTTGTGTTTGACATCTCCGTCTACTCTGAAGGACTGGCGTAGAACGTGCAACTAGCAACCGCGGGTTAGAATCCCTATTATGGCTGATTTTCTAATAATGATATTTTTTTATATATTTTTTAAATATTTCTCATATTTCACTTTGTTTACGACAGGATGGTTTGCTAATGACGCCATGCTGCATATATTTAATCTTGCTAAAATCATAATCCTCCGGGAGCCGCCATGTTGTCTGTAATGGTTCGCTCATCTTTTCAGTAGTCGAACGTAATAATGATACCTCTTATGAGCCTAACATAGCTGGCGTCATTAAATGGCTAATATTTTTAGTTTTCAAAATTGTAAAAGAATATAATTATATCGTAGGTATGGCGGGACAAAAGGAAGACATAATCATTCATAAAATTTTGCCTTTTAGGTCTTTAGTAAATCTGCTAAAACACCCGCAGGGCACATCTCGGAGCAATCCGATGAATCATTAGCCAAATGAAATATGAAAAAGATTAACAAAATATGAACAAAATTTCAGGGAAAATTGAAAAATTGGAACAACCGGATTCTGTCCCCATGCTTCGTAGTTGCTGGTTCTACGCCATTATACGTGTAAAAAATACCGACCAGCCACACAAAATCCAATGGGAAAGACCGACCGAAGAATTTTACCCGCGTTCATCAAATCCAGGAATACAAAATCCCTGCGACAAAAAGCATGGTATTAATTATTCTTAAAGCACTATCATAATTTGTCCTAATCTCCGCCCAATTCTTGACCAGTAATAGAAAAGTGTAGAGCGTTTATAGGAGACATGAAAAGCTAAGAATGGCAGTCAACCATGGCCGAGCCGTCTTATTCTGACCGAAAGTTGATTTCGGTCAAGGTTAAATTTGTTAGGCTGAATGATCGGTCGCACCAATGAACTCGGGAACGCCTACAATCTTGTTTTCTTTCAGATGATATCCAATTTATTAGGTTTTAATGGAATGCGTAGGGTACACTCACTTTTCCATCAAAGGAGTATTCCAGATTCGTTTTCTTTTGAAGTAAAATCCGGTATATTAATTTTGTCTGGAGAATATAGGTTTTTGGAAAAAACAAAACAAGTATTCAAGCTGATTGTATATAGAATCATGTAATCACAACATTGCATATACAATCTCTCTTTTTATTTTTAAACTAGCAAAAACTCAATTCAAATATGTGTGTCAATCATGGGACACTGTAGCGCTTTACGTGCATGCCAGCCGAAATTCAGGCCCAAATTTAGGGCCAGGTTCAGAAATGTAGGGCCAGGTTCAGTCTGGTCTGTCCGTGTGTCCTAGCAGTGTGTAGTTGATGCATTCAGACGCTAGAGGGCGCAATCATTATCGTGCACGCAAATGAAAGCTAGGGCTCGGGCTTTGGCTTCGGTGTTTTTCTCTTAAACCCGTCATAATAATATCACAGGCATAATATCCTTTGGCCCCAGTTTCTTGGTGAATACTCTGCACCTATGAAGCCAACAAACCTTAAAATTCGGAAACAAACCGCGACCTGGATTTTCAGGTTTGGTCAGACCATGGTCAGACCATCCTTTTTATAGCTCCATGGTCAGACGGAGACGAAACCTGAGCCCTAGCCTGTTCCATGGATTCGTGAAGGGCCACGCATTGTTATCGTGTAGATTGGCTACGGCAACAGTAACACGAGTCGATGGAAAGACTTAAGCTTGCGGCTACGTGCCAAACCCATAGACGCAGGTGCTTTCCCCGGTCGTAGCCATTCGGCCGGACGCGGCTCACGCTCTCACGCTTCGCAGCTGTGCATGTGACCAGGTGACCCCGAAATTGAAGTCACGTGTTTAGCACACACCGGCAGGAAAACACCAGGCCAAGGATAGTCTGTACTTCACTACTTGTTTGTAACCTCCCAATCCCATTTCCCTAAAGGCTAAAGATAATGACCACACACTACAAAGTACAATCGGTCTTCGTGCAGTGCAATTGAAATCTACATTTTCTAAGCAGATTATGTTTCCCTGCTTGTTGAAGTCAGTGAACCGCCTAACGAGTAACGTGACCGCAGCTGCACGCACCGTACCCACGCGCACGGTTTACACTACACTCTTCAGTCTACAGAGTGCAATTTTACATGCAGTATACATCGATGATTTTTTAATAACACGTGAACCTGAAGTTGAAGAAGTTGAACAACTTGAAGTTGAACAACTTGAAGTTGGAGTTGAAGAGTGAAGTGCAATCATGAGGTTGGTCATTTTGAACGACTACGACAAGGCCAGCGAATGGGCCGCCAAGTATGTCCGCAATCGGATTTTGGATTTCAACCCGGGCCCGGACAAGTACTTCACCCTTGGTCTACCCACAGGTGAGTTGGGGCCGCTTTGACGCTGTCTTTGGACCCGATCCCGTTTGACTTTTCCTGACCTTGGGAATCAGACGCGAGTCGGGGTATGTTTTTTTTTGTATGTTTTTTTTTTTTTAGTTTATCACCTAAACCAAAACGTCAGTTTTTAAACAGAAGAATGAAAGACAAAGCCAAAAAGGGGTCTCATGAATGTGAATGAGGGTACCAGAGTTGCAGGCGGAGGAACTTTAACTTAAGTCTATTTTTTGATTTTGGATTTAGTTACCCCGGTAATTGTTCCAGACCAGACAGTGGTAATTGTCAAGACTACGTATCAAAGTAGTCCGAGTAACTTGGACCCGACAAGTCACCCTTTTTTTTATCGAATTTTTAAATTTTGAGAGATGGGTGACTGTAGTCACCCGTCCCTAAAAATGTCAAAATTCGATAAAAAAAAGGGTGACTTGTCGGGTCCATGTTACTCGGACTAGTAACAAAGATATGTTGTCTGTTGGGTATTGTGAAGTTTTCCCCACCCTTTTGTTTTAAAGTTTACCTTTTTATGAAATTATGGGATTTATGGTGTATGGATTAAACTAGAATCTTGCCAATCGCAGTCACATGTAAAACTTACACTACAGCCTACAGGACTTAACCACACGGCAGTTGTTGTTTTTACTAGTAGTATTAGTACTAGTGAGCACTTAATCTCATGTATTTGTTACTTTGCAACACGTTGACCCCCTTGCCACATTGACCCTCTTACCCCTTGACCTTTTGACCCAAGTCTTGACGCTTCCCCCCACCTCCCCAGGGAGCACCCCGGAAGGAATGTACCGCAAGTTGATAGAGTTCCACAAGGCAGGGGACCTGTCCTTTCAGTACGTGAAGACGTTCAACATGGACGAGTACGTAGGTACGAGAGGGTCTGTCACTAGGGCTGGAATGAACTAAGTACTGTAGCTCAGGCTGACTTATGGGCAACGCAGAATCTTCCGCCCCCTGAGTCAAGCCCGGTTTTTTTCACTCCCCATACCCCCCCCCCCACCAAGTTGACTGTAACCCTCATCCTCACGGTAGTCAAAAGTCAGAGACCCGAGGGTTACACTTACAAGACAGTGTGTACAAAATCTTGAGAACTTTTTGTTTTCAGCATTTTTGAAGTTAATACAAAAAACCGTTGCAAACTGCTCACTTACTATTATGACCTGCAATACCTAAATCTCAAAAGTTAGAGGGCCTGACTACAGCAGGACCTTTCTCAAAGCAGTTTCCTACCGTTTTCTACCCTTTTTGAAAATCACCGCACACAATCTAAGGACATGAATGTGATCTCAAAATTTAATGTAATCAGACAACTCACACATCACAGCACTACAAACAAAAAAGCGAAAATAACACCCAAATGTTAACACTGAAAAATAAGCCTAACTAAAAAAAATGTTCAAAAGCAACATCCAATTAGCTCCCGTAGGATTACCCAAAATAAACTAGTTTCTGTCAGGGATCAGGGGGCTCTCCAAACTAATTTAATGACAAAAACAGTATACCGGTAGGACAAAAATACTGATTTAATAAGTAAAAGTACATATAGGGCCTAATGTAGTTATTTGCCAATTGTAAAGATAACAAACAAATCTTTTAAAAGACAGAGATTAAATCATAATAAAGACAACATTGAATATGAACAATAAGAATTATACAGTTATATAAAATGAATTTTCATGGCAGTTATTGGTTGAATTGATTTTGACATGTCTGACTGGTGCCCCCACCCCTGCCATACCGGCAAAGGCTATTTGGGAGGCCACCATCTAAGGGCTGGATAGCTCAGATGCTAAGAGTACTGGTACGTTAATGCAGAGGTCTCGGGTTCAATTTCCTGTCCACTGTCCAGTCAATTTTTTTTTTTTTCAATTTAAATTTTTTAATTTGAGAGAAATTCTAAAAGGACTGTGAGATGGGATCTTTGCTTTGTCGTGTGAAAAGGGCTCGTTGAGTTGTTTCATCGGTGACGTTGACTCTTGTGGCTAGGTTTGGCGCGGGACCATCCGGAGAGCTACCACTCCTTCATGTGGAACAAGTTCTTCAAGCACATTGACATTCGGCCCGAGAATGCTCACATCCTGGACGGCAATGCCGTCGACCCGGTCCTGGAGTGCCAGAAATACGAAGAGGAGATCCAAGCTGCTGGAGGCATTGAGCTGTTCATTGGAGGTGAGCAAATGTATGCCTTTAGATCATTGGGCTTGTAATACACGCAGGGTTCTCCCCCCAGGATAAAAGGATTCTCCTGATGACGGCCAGAGCATACTGGTCGAAACGTCGAGTTACCACTCAGGTTCTTTTCCGAACCACACCTCTTCTTTAAGAGACCTTATACACGGTGTCAATGCAAACCTTCCTATATTTTATTGTTTTGAGGACAGTTCTTTTTTTGTTGGTTTTAATAACTAAAAAGCCTGTCAAAATTGTCGCCACAATTTGCCCCAGTTTGCCCTTTTTTTTGGCCAGGCTGTGTCTATAGAGTCTTTTGTTAGTTAGTTTCAGTGATATGTAAAGTAGGCCGGAGAGCCAGGAAATCCTGTCCCTGTCACGGTGCTATCAGAATGCAGTCACCGCGGCCAATACGCAGAATGACAATTCTGACAGGCTCCCTAAACGAGTATGATGCGCGAGTCCCCAAAAGGACCCTGTTGAATTTTGGACCTGATGTAATGCTCTCTGATACATGTTGAAACTCTCTGATGCATGGTGTGTTAAGCAGACCTTTGAGTTAACCGAGGTTGTACCACTGTTTTACTACTGAAGGCAATAGAATCCTGGTTTGACTTTACAGTAGTTTTGAGTGACCAGTGTTTGAGTTATCAAGATTTCCCTGTATTCTCGCTAAAATCTGCAAACCGCCCATGAGCTCCCTTTTCATCGCCGTGACCATTATTGTGGTCAATTTGGCAGGGATTGGTCCGGACGGTCACATTGCCTTCAATGAGCCGGGCTCTAGTCTGGTCTCCAGGACTCGGGTCAAGACTCTGGCCCACGACACCATCCTGGCCAATGCCAGGTTCTTTGATGGCGACATCTCCAAGGTGCCCACCAGTGCTCTTACGGTGGGTGTGGGCACAGTCATGGATGCCAAAGAGGTGAGAAAAACCCTTCTGTCAAATTTTCACATCGTATTTTATTTTAAATATCCATTAATCGGTGTGTATTCAATGTAGTTTTAAAGAATTACTGGTTATGATGTACCTTAAGTGCGGTAGTTTGTTGTCCAAAAATGAACCCCCCCCCCCTTTCTGAATTTCGAGGTAACTCCAAATGCGGGCGCTGTTCATGTCGTAGATAAAGGCAGAGAAGTCCAGAAAAACCTCTCGATAGTCAGATCCTGGACGTGATGTCTGGGAATGCATCATAGCCCGACGGCTCTAAGTGGACTCTACAGAGGGCCGTAGTTTGGAACTGGAAACTTTCTAATTATTTAAAGCAAAATTTGGTGCTTAAGCAGCTCAATGAAATTGGCGCCGGTAGTGTGAGTTGGCAGAGTGAACCACCTGGTAAATGATTTTCCCGGGTAGTGAAACAAAAAATGGGTGCAGTGGGAACCAGCAGTGGGGTGATAATCCCCAGGGAAATTCCCTGGGAAAAGAAATTGCAGGGAAATAGCCGTGTAGTATGAAAAGGTCTTTATTCTCTCTCTTCTCCGTTCCTTGGGTACCCCCCCCTACTGTGTAGGTCATGATTATCATCACCGGTGCCCACAAGTCCTTCGCTCTGTACAAGGCGGTGGAGGAAGGGGTCAGCCACATGTGGACTGTCTCTGCCTTCCAGCAGCATCCCCGCACCATCTTCGTCTGCGATGAGGAGGCCACTCTAGAGCTCCGTGTGAAGACAGTCAAGTACTTCAAGGGCCTCATGCACGTCCACGACAAGCTGGTCACCTCTAGGGAGGAAGACCCGGCCAAGAAGCCCAAGCTGAAGTGAGGGTGGGCTGGTATCAATAACCCCCCCCCCCCCCCCCGTCTTCCCCCTTCCTGTGATGACTGAAATTTTGCTAGACCATTAGATGGATTTGTTTCAAGTCTTGCCCACATTCATGACATTGCAACAGAGCCCCCGCCCGCTGTTGCATTTTAGCCTCGCCCATAGCTGCAGAGCTTGGCAGGTCGTTACTATGCAACAGTGCCCGCCAATTGCATTGGACCCCTGCCGATTGTTTGAATGTAGACCAACCTTGTATTGCAATGGAGACCACCCAGAATTGAACTGCAGCCCACCCGTCATTGCAACGCAGTCCCCCACCATTCCAACCCCACCTGCTGCAAAGGAACCCCACCTGCTAATTCAATGGAGCCCAACCAACTGTTGCAGCAGAGCCCTACCTGCTGTTGCAACATAGCCATACCTGCTGTTGCAGCATAGCCATACCTGCTGTTGCAGCATAGCCATACCTGCTGTTGCAGCATAGCTATACCTGCTGTTGCACCATAGCCATACCTGCTGTTGCAGCATAGCCATACCTGCTGTTGCAGCATAGCCATACCTGCTGTTGCAGCATAGCCATACCTGCTGTTGCAACATAGCCATACCTGCTGTTGCAACATAGCCATACCTGCTGTTGCAGCATAGCCATACCTGCTGTTGCAACATAGCCATACCTGCTGTTGCAGCATAGCCCCACAAATAAATGCAATGCAGTTTCACCCACCATTGAAACACAGACCAGCCCCCTGTTGAAATGGAACCTATCCACTGTTACAGAGCCCTACTTACTGTTGCAACAGAGCCAAGCCCACAGTTGCAATGAAGACCCACCCACAATTTCAACTGAGTCAAGCCCATTGTTGCAAAGCCCCACTCATAATTTGCAACAGAACCCCACCCACTGTTGCAATTAGGCCACGTCTCTTGTTGCAAAGTGAAGTGCAAAGCCTGGACCGAGGCAATGCAAGAGTGAGCGGTGTGTTACTAATAAATTGTTTTTTCTGTTGTAATGAAATCATGTAATGCCCAGATCCTCAGCGAATGTACAAAAGTCATCAATGATGACATAATATTCTGTCAGATAATTTTACTCCGCCAAAAAAAGAAAAAAGAATCAGCCAATTCATGTAGTTGTGATATGAATCATGGGACAGTACACCGGCGTGTCAATGATTAAAATAAATTAAAACAGGCGCAGTCGGCCTGTTATCTGAAGTGATATTTTTGATGCTATTGTAAACAGAATAAAACTTGCCAATTATTCTGATTCCAGTCCCAAGGGCTTAACTCTGATCATACATTTGTCACTCTGAACATTTCCCGGGTTTAAATCTGTCTCAGCTCTGGTTGTCCTTGTTCTGTACTCTGCTGTGCTGTCTCTGTGAATTCCTTCGTTTGGCTGGTTGGGTGTCTGGTCGTTCATTTAATCAATTTCAATGAGTGTTTGCCCTGCTCAACGTGGTGGGCACTGCATGGCCAGTGCTTTGCCCGATGCCTGATGAACAAATTTCAGGCAGCTTTGCCGGAATTCGAACACACAATTCCCGCTTTGTAGTGCAGATGTCTTGCAATATTCGCTGTACAATATTTGAATCCGCCACATGACTTAGACCAGCTCGGTGGTCAAGTGGTTAAGATGTCTACACTAGAAAGTGGGAGTCGCGGATTTGAATGCCGCCCGAGCTGCCTGATTTTTTTTCATCAGGCATCGGGCAAAGCACTGAGCACTCAGTGTTTATCACATCGAGCAGGGTAAACCCTCATTGAATTACATTCTCCTCGATACAAAACATCATGTTCTATCTATCACCTGACAAGAGCGCTTTGAAAACAATTGAGGTGTTATTTATGTTGCCGAGTCCTTGCAAGATATTTTTTCAGGGTGCTGTAATCTTTACCATGTAATCAGTGGGTCCAGTGATCTTCCATCTACGTTAGGTATGAAACAGACTTGCGGTACCCTGTACATGTTATGTGTGTATACGGGCAGCATTTCCTGACTGGTGCATCGAGTTTGGAACCCATTTTTTTTTTTAAACAATCACCGAGATGACTCAGCCGTAATCCAAAGTGAACTGCTCAAAATCGGTTGTTAACATTTCAAACTAAAGAGAGGGATGGAGAGCTGGGCAGCTGGCAAGGAATTCTGAATCATATTCGGAAACCATGTGTGCAAAGAAATTTGTTTTCGTCCAGGACTTAAACTTGGGACTGCTAGCTTAACGTATACCATTGAGGTTTCAGTCCAGTCTAGTATTATTATTATTTTTGTTTTAAACTGCTCGTCTTTTATTTAGTACAGTACTACAAGAAATAAAGTAAAAGTTATCTAAAGGATTTTCACCTTCATGTATTACCTTTCACCAAGTGGGTTATCCCAACGTGAGATCGCCTTTCAAATTTGCCAAAACAGTAATGACAATCTGAATGGGAATGTGTGAACAATTTTGAAAAATGGCAAAGGAAACATTGACGACTGGAAGTTTTTTTCTTCCTTTGTATTCGATGAATACTTAATCAAATTATAAAATATACACTTAATCTTCTCCTCAATAATGATAAATCAACTGATTAACACGCCACAAAATAGCAGACATCTTACTTTATATGACCGATCCGAAGTTCATGTTCTGGCTTTGCGTACCGTCTTTCCCATCTGAGCTGTCTAGCTCTTAGATGGTGGCCTTCCAAAATAGTCAACTAGTCACATTTGACCGGACATTTCGATCAAAACAGGACCTTTCTCAGAGATAGAAAGGTCCTGCAAGGATCGAAACATCAGGCCCTCCTACTTTTTTGTACAGTACTGTACACATGTACAGTTTGCAGCGTGTTTGCATAATATTAATATAGCCAAACTGTGCTTGAATTAAAGTACTACGATGAAATATGTATATGCTCGGAGACAGATAGGTCCTGCTAGGGTCGAAATATCAGGCCCTCCTAATTTTCCTGATCTGCATTTTGGTAATTTTAGTAATTACCGTATACAGTTTGCAGCATGTGTGCATATTACTCTAGTCAAATTGTGCTTACATTTAAGTATTATTTTAGATATAGATTCAGATCATAAACATGTACTGACATGTAAAGACTGTAAAGACATGAGTAGATGGTGCTATATTTCCCACTTTTGTCATAGCATGTGCTTTATACTCATAATGACATCAGTAATGATTTTGATTAAGACTTTAACCACTGTACGTGTTCTGTTCTGTACTGTTCATTATCTCTGAACTGACTCAATGCTGGGCAGTTCGTGTGGTGTTAATGTATGTCCCCCTAGTGGCAAACTGAAGCCAGTATTTAGACATTTCCAATTGATTTGGGCTGTCTTGCCCGTATTCATTCAAACTTGCCAAGACAAATAGAACAGCTAGTTTGCTTTGATGAAACAGTTCTCATTGTCACCCCCGAGTTCCTTAACCCACAATCCTGATGACGTTCCCGTGTCAAGAAGTCATCTTAACTTAATTGAAAGCCAATGATTGTCCCGGTATTAACAATTGTGTTTTCCGAGGAGTCTGGGAGTTTTCTTGGAAAGACTTCTATTAAAAGCATTTACTTGATTTGTGTGAAAATGATTATTTCAGTTGTTTGTGTTGGGCTGATGTGCGACAAAAGAAAGTCTCCATTCCTTTTTGCTGGAATTAAAAAGAGTGGTAATAGGAATGATGCAATACAAAGACAGGTGTGCCCTTGCTCATTTTTACGTTGTACCAGAATTTGTACAGTTAATTATATGTTATTTATTTTATATATTTATTTCATTTTCCGGGATACAGCACACTCTAATAACAATAAAGGGGAAAACAAAAATAAACTAGAGATTTATATTTTATTATGTTTGCAAACGGAACAACGCTTTTCTGCATCTAGTTCTCTTAAAAGAATTAAAAAAATGGCAAAACCAAGATTCAAACCCCTGCATTTATTACAACACCAAAGCAGCACAGTAGCTAACTGCCCGCCAAATTTCGAGAAGATTGACCTATTGCAATGATTTGTTTTGAAATCACGGATTTTGATGACGTCATGATTGCATCATGTAACTTTGGTCCCGGATGCTGTTTTGAAACCATATCCCCAGTAGATAAATGCAAACCGCATTATTATTATTATTATTTATTGGGCCAAGGAAAAACAAACAAGAAGTATATTCAAGGTGAGAAAGGTCATACAGTCTATATATATCATGGAAATTCAAGATGGGAGATCAATTGATGAATAAATACCAAACAAGGAGAATATTATGCACATGTATCAGAGATGTGATAGGTGTGGATGAGAAGCAAGAAGAGATTGGGCAGGGACTGGGGATGAAAGGGAACAAATTAGGCAGGAGGGTAAGAGGGAAGGAGTAAACAAGCAGAGTAAGGACAATCCAATCTAAGATGGCCAGGAGGAACAAAAGTGAAAAACACTGTGACTCAAAAGCCCGTTCCTCCAGTCCTATAGGTTGGTGAATAAAAAGCTAACTATAGTAAACTTAGTAGGCCTAAAGCGGACGGGAACGGCATTACTGAGCCCGTCAACAAAGTCTTCCATTCTTCTGATTTTTTTTCTTGCAAAATTCCAGTTGCTGGGCGGCTGTCCATGCACTTTTGGAGAACTCTTCATATAAATACAGTCATATTCTCGGAGTTGTTCTTTGTTTGTATTAAGAGTTAAAATGATGAATTGGATCCAGCCGAACTTGTACTTTTGCTAATAATGGAGTTTGAAATGTGCCCCTCTAAAGCCCTGTCACGTGACACGCGATGACGTCAAGACAATTTCAAGGAACCCGCTACTCCTGTTTTCTAGTGCAGAAGCATTAACCACTGGAAAAACCATCTAGTAATGCTCGTGCATATATTCAAGGCCAACACTCATTAAATGACATTCTTTTCGGCTCAAACGAAAATATGAGAAGCGGGTCTTGTGATCTTTAGGAGCGTGGCCTACTGGATCGGTGTATTGTAAGCGGAAGCTGTAGTAGTTTGTAATCTTTGGTTGAGTGGTCATGCGAAAAAATGGAGGACGCCACGAAGAATGCGTGTTAATAGGTACCAGCACGAACAGAATAAAACTATTATTTGCTCATTAAATACGAAACCACATGTGCACCCAAGGTAACGCAAAATAACGACTCGTCCTTCATATGATTATTATGAACTATTTTTTTTTCATTATGAAATATTTCTGTACAAAACAGAAAAATTATCTTTTACAGCATGTCACGGTCAGGTGGTTATGTAAATCCTATGCAAATTTAGCTTTTGCCTATATATGTATATATGCTCCTTGATTAAATTTGTGTACAGCATTGAGAGTAGAGTCGAGCAAAGGAGGGCATGGCAGGGCAGGGCAGGGTAGGGCTGCTCGTTAAATACGGAACTATATGTGCACCCAAGGTAACGCAAAAAACGACTCGTCCTTCATAGAATGCGACATTTTGAAATATCTTTTTACAAAACAGAACAATTATCTTTTACAGCATATCATGGTCAGGTTATCATGTATATCCTATGCAAATTTAGCTTCTGCCTATACATGTATATGGATATGCTTCTTGATTAAATTTGTGTACAGCGTTGAGTGTAGAGTCTAGCAAAGGAGGGCAGGGCCGGGCATGGCAGGACAGGGCAGGGCAGGGCAGGACAGGGCAGGGCAGGGCAGGGCAGGGCAGGGCAGGGCAGGGCAGGGTAGGGTAGGGCATCAGGACAGGCCGGGGCAGGGCAGGGCAGGGCAGGGCATGACAGGCCAGGCCAGGCCAGGGCAAGCCAGGGCAGGCCAGGGCAGGCCAGGGCAGGGCAAGCCAGGGCAGGGCAGGCCAGGGTAGGATCGACAGGGCAGGGCAGGGCATGGCAGGGCAGGGCAGGGCGGGGCGGGGCGGGGCGGGGCGGGGCAGGGCAGGGCAGGGCAGGGTAGGGCAGGGCCGGGCCGGGCAGGGCAGGGCAGGGCAGGGCAGGGCAGGGCAGGGCAGGGCAGGGCAGGGCAGGGCAGGGCAGGGCAGGGCAGGGCAGGTCAGGGCAGTGCAGGGCAGGGCATGACATGGCATGGCATGGCATGGCAGGGCAGGGCAGGATAGGGCAGGATAGGGCAGGCCAGAGCAGGGCAGGCCAGGGCAGGGTAAGGCAGGGCAGGGTATGATAGGGCAGGGCAGGGGGCAGGGCAGGGGGGCAGGGGGCAGTGCAGGGCAGGACAGGGCAGGGCAGGGCGGGCAGGGCAGGACAGGGCGGGGCAGGGCAGGGCAGGTAGGGCAGGCCACAGCAGGGCAGGCCAGGGCAGGGTAAGGCAGGGCAGGGTAGGATAGGACAGGACAGGGGTAGGGCAGGGGGGCAGGGGGCAGTGCAGGGCAGGCCAGGGCAGGGGGCTGGGGGCAGGGCAGGGCAGGGCAGGCCAGGCAAGGATAAAGCAAGTCGAGGGTCTGACCACAGCAGAAGGCACGTTGGTAAAACTTAACAAATAAAAAGAGCATGACTTGATGGTTTGATGGTTATGATGTCAGTTGATCATTCATGTTTACATCAGACCATGAAAAAAAACTCATTTAGCTGTAAAAAAAAGTCTTAAATTCAAATAAGAGGTAGGTAGGAGAAAGTATAAAAAGGCTTATTGTGTTTCATTCTCTAGTTTTGTTTTGAAAATGTCTTCTTTGTCTTCAATAGCTGTACACGTATAAGTCCCTTCACGGGATTGAAGACGTATTGGATCAGTTTTCGGCTTCATTAAATTGATTCAGCAGATTTTGTGAGTCACGGATTTTGACAAGATTTTGATCACATTTTATAGATAAACTTTCTGAGGTGAGGAACCACTGTAAACTACAAACCCTCACCTTTTTTTTTTGCTTCGAAATAGGATTCTGCATTCACACAACGAAATAACGTTTAACGATCAACATAATACCATTAGCACGTAGCCAATGTGCAGTTATAAAGCCGGCTGCCTGAATTATGGGGTATAGTTCAGCTGATAACATCGCTCCAACCAGTTGACTAAATTTCAACATCCCTGCCTCTTGCCTGCACAACGTCCTGCCATGGACGTGCAGACATTCCGACGCGCCATCGGCGACGTTGTAGAGTTCATTGTGAGCTACCATCGTGATGTCAAGGACAAGCCGGTGCTGCCAACCGTGGCGCCCGGCTACCTCCACCGGCTCCTCCCGGCGGACGCTCCCCAGAAACCTGACCAGTGGGAGGACATCATGAAGGACATCCAGGACAAGATCCTACCTGGAGTGAGTAACGATGTTAGAAGTTCTTACTCTAAGATTGCTCCAAACCTGTACGTTTTTAACTAAATCCGTATAGTGATATACAAAAATGTTGCAAACTGCTTACTGACTAAAATTACCAAAATGCAAATCATAAACTTTAGTGGGCCTGACGTTTCGATCCTAGCTGTTTGCAACATGTTCGATATACTTAGCCTATTCAAATGCAAATAGGTTCCCCGACTTAAAAAAGCAAATGCCCTGCAAAACTCATTTGACGTCGAATGGTAGTTTTCAACTGTCTGATATACAAATTGAAATCCGCCGATGAGGCCATCAGACAAATTTAGGCCAAACATTTGAAGTTATTGTACGAACTCGACCAGTTGCATCGTGCGTGGAATCGCATGCCGAGCGTGCGACTCGTTTAGCCTATTTGTTTCTACCTTTTAGATAGCCTCGTGACGGTGAAGACCTACGCCAAAGGTGCCAGGCGCAATGCACAGATGATTATACGAAAGAGTGGAACACGTATTTAACTCGGCGTATTTAACGTTTCTGCACGGTTTTGCAAGACCCGTGTCTGTATTTCGTTTTGCTTTTGTGTACAGGTAACCCACTGGATGCATCCCCATTTCCACGCTTACTTCCCGAGCGGTACTTCATACCCAGCAATTGTAGCTGAGCTGCTCATTGCCGGCTTGGGAACCGTACCGTTTACCTGGGTGAGCTTTGGACTCATTTCGGCAAGACTGATTGTCTGCATTAAAATGGGCCATTTGCAGATTGCCCAAATTCAGAGTTCTGCAAATTTGCGAAATCATACTTACTCATTGGGAAGTTATTTGTAGTGTAGCAGATATTTTCCGTTTTCGACAAAAAAGAGGAAATATGTTGAATTTCCAGCGATCGCTCATGGAACGATAGCAGGAACAAAAAGCTCATTATTTTCACTAATCCTACCGCCCTCTTTGTCTGAAAAAAGTTAGGCCTAGCACACGTAGTTTCATTTCCGGGTTTTTGTCTCATGACATGGTTGACAGATTAAGCCCGAAACTCAGACGTAGTAGCAACATGGCCAACAGCGTGAAGGTCATGGGTGGTTTCGAACCGTATGGCCGCGAGTGAGTACGGCTTGAAATCACAGATATGTAATTATTGAATGAAGGAGAATGTATTTCACTGACGAGTGTTTGTTGGTACTCAACCTGTAATTGGCATTGCATAAGCAGTGTCTATAGTAAAATATTGCTGCCCATTCTAATTTGCATCACCTGCTACACATTACATTCCTGGCTACGTGTAAGCCATGAAATCATACCAATCATCATCAAAGATGGAATGTGAATATGTGAATCTACTCTAACTTCGTTGATGGCAACACTTATAATATACGACCGGTCGCACAAAGATAGGACTTGACGAAATCAACGTCTTAAACATAATGAAATATTAATGTCTTATTCCTTTCGTAAAAGATGTCCTAAAATTAGGCATGAATTATTGCATTTTTAAAAGACCAATTTGTTTAATGTAGGACAATTTTAATCTCGTTTATCTTGTTTTATCGGTAACTGAAATATTGGTTATTTTGATGTATACGGCCGACGATACACGAGGAAATCCATTAAAGATGGATATCGTCCACCATTATGTGAAAGCTACTTTTTGGAAGCGTTTTGCTTTTTCGTACAGCCACGGTCCGCCTTGAAACGTCTGCGTTTGTGATGCAGGTCGCCTCCCCAGTAGGCACGGAGCTAGAGACGGTCATGATGGATTGGATCGGCAAGATGATGAAGCTCCCCAAGGAGTTTTTGCCCTACACCGAGGGGTGCAACGGGGGAGGCGTTATCCAGGTAAGAATCTCAAAAAGCCACGGAGGATCAGACGGTTCGATCTCTCTTATTAAAACATATGCAGCTAAACATTCATTTTGAAAAAGTAAAGAAAAGTGAGTATCTACTGGGACTTGAACCATCCGGGCTACCGAGAATTTAGATGATGGCCTTCCCAAATAGTCACCTAGTCTTTGCTTTGGTGGGTTCGCCAGTCAGACGCATACAACCGTAATGTCGCATATCTTCAGGGATCACGCCCTCAGTTCTCATCCAGATGCAAAGAACAAAATGTTGTAAACCTGGCTACAACAGTTCTGGGATCACACAAAGTGGACGCAGCAATTTAAGTGAGACGAAACGGACCAAGGTCTTTGAGGACTAGTTGACTATAATATACAGCCCTTATAGATGGTGGCCTTCCAAAATTATCGGAAGGCCACCATCTAAGTGCTGTATATCTCAGATGGTAAGATCGCTGGTACGAAAAAGCCCGTGACGATAATTTCAAAATTGTTCAGCTCGCACTCACAGTTTCCTCCCTTATCTGTTTGACGCGAACATTGATTTAGTGCATGGGTTTGTTTGGTGTTCAAATTCAGGCCTCGTCCAGTGAGTGTACATTGGTGTCCATGTTTGCAGCTCGGACCCGCACCATTAAGCGACTGAAGGAGGAGAGCCCGGATGTGGACGATTGCGTCCTGCTGTCTAAACTGGTGGCCTACTTCTCCGAGGAGGTACGCTGGAGCTACTGCCCTCACGTCTCCCAATCAATCACAATTTTTAATCACGGAAGGAAAACAACTAGCAAACGAAAGACGTATATAGTAAAACGGTGAGGCGTGACACTATTGTGTCCGTACATTTTCCTAGACAGACATTACATAGGACAGACGATGACAAGAAAGGTAAAGACACCATCAGATAAGGATACAAGAGACCAGAAAAGATGATATAATAATGGCTATTGTAATTATTTGAAAGGAAAACAAATTATTATTCATGCATATGATGTGTTTTACGTCATTGAGTTATAATACAACCATACAAGCATCAATTTGTATTCATATTCATGTATACGTAATCACACACTTGCAGACAAACATTCTCGATGCCTTTGGAAGCATGGGAAATGTCAGCGTATTCAAATGGGATGACTTATTTGTTTTATAACTGCTCTTGTTTGTAAGGAATCGGAAAGAGCATCAAAAGGCATTGGAACAATTGGAACAATGGAAGCAAAGCCTGCTCCAGAATCTGTAGCATCTAAAAAAAAGCGATCATTAAATGTGAACATCACACCAGGCCCGGTTGGAAAATAACAGCAGTCCACAGTCTATTTCAGATCTGTTAACGAGACAACGAACACTTTCTGGTTTGGTTTTCTAAAAGGCCCATTCGTCGGTGGAGAAAGCCGCCGATATCTCCTTCGTGAAGAGACGATCTTTGCCGACCGATGAGAAATTCTCTCTGCGCGGGGACACGCTGCGAAAGGCCATAGAGGTATTGACAATATCATGTCTGCACAAATCGAGCTAACCGAGGATGTTCAATTAATTGGGTCTACCTCGAGTGGCCGATTTTGCCAGCATAATTTTGAGAGGAAGTATGTAATGTGCACTTCAACGATTTTTGCCTAATTTAATAATGACACAAATAGGCCTATATCGACAAGTACCGCCGCGTATCTAAAATGATCGTTTTTTTCACAACCCAGGAATAATCCGACGTCGAATCTACGCCAAGGAGGCCCGATCACGGCGTTTTCAAGACCATTATCTTTATTGACTGCCCTTTTTTATTTTCAGAGGGACGAAGCAAATGGTCTGGTTCCATTCTTTGTAAGTATAGCCTACGTTGATCTGCATTATTGCACAATATGTTGCAAACTGCCTACTGACTAAAATGAAAAAAGAAGAAGAGAATTTCACGAATTTGAAGATCCTTACGGTGTGTTCCTGGCATGACCTTTGTGAAATAATAATCTCAAAAATTAGTGGGCCTGACGTTTCAATGCTAGCAGGACCTTTCTCAAAGGCAGAGTGACAAGGACAACACAGATACATGTACACGAAGGAAGGGGGAAGAGAGTGAATATCACTAATAATAATCAGAGCAATATTTGAAAATGAAATTATAATAATAATAATAAAATCATCTTTGTTTCGGGTTTTGAGCCACATCGCCAATGACAGAATCTGACCTTTTGTATTTGTCTTTACATCATTGAAGCACCGCTGAGATAGTACTCAGACGATTGCTAATGTTGAATAGATAAGACGCTTTCGGACTTTTTTCTAAATGGGGACTGAAAGAAATTCAACCTTTTTGTTGTCATGAATAGCCAACATGCAAATGCGTTAGGTCGGGTACCGAGCTACCAGACAGAGGGCGGCATTTTTGTAAAAGGCAGTCTTTCCCGGATCGAGGTATAATTGAGTAGCGGCCGGAGTCCTTTTCCTTTCATTCCTTTCAGGTGTGTGGAACTATTGGGACTACGGGCTGCACAGCTGTCGACAATATCGAGGAGCTGGGCCCAATCTGTCACGAGAGGAACCTCTGGCTTCACGTGGACGGCGCCTACGGCGGTAACACGTTCATCTGCCCGGAATATCAGTACCTGCTGCGCGGCTTTGAGGTACCACCAGTAGCCTGCCTTCGATCCTGCTGGTCATTATTTGAATATGCTTGACCGATTGAGGAGCTTTTGAGGAAGTTTGAATGTATCTGACAGATTTGAAACTTGTTACTGGACCAAGATTTGAATCTGAGACCTCTGGCTTCGCATAATTATCAGGACTCTCATCATCTGAGCTCATATTTAGAGAGGGCTGGTATACTCAGAAAGGGGTATCGGATTCAACTCTAGGTAAAGTCCTGGTCCAAGTTTTATTTGCCTTTTTTCTTTTCATTTTGCAATCCACCCCGATCCTGTGCGATGCTCCAGTACTGTGTGGAAACATCTCTTTCATGCTACTTCGCTGCGCTCATACGCATGAAAAACAGTTTGGTTTTATATACGCCAGCACAACAAACAAATCGATTGTTTTTCAAGTTGTTTGATATTCTTGAGAAATAATATTTTATTCAGACAGCATGGGACGTTAGGTTACATGCACGATGATGCATGTTGAAAGTCTTTATGTTTGGGTCCATCTAAGTCAGCGAGACTACCCATGCCGAGTCAATGACGTCCGCGTTGTAAGGATGGACGAAGGGGAATAAATCCCTGCTGTATTTGATGATGAAATCCGTCGAATTGACATACCTATCCCATGAGGGATAGCTGAGTATTTGGGAAAGGCACTACTCGCGAAGCATGAGATCGAATCTCGAGAATAACACATATTCGTCGCTGGTTTTATGAATCAAGCAAAAGCCTTTGTTCACTTGCATTATTTTACTGTGATTTCAGTTTCCTCAAAAAAGTCCATAAAAAACAGATGACGCGATTGAAAGATCGTTGCAGAACCGTTCATAGAGGGTCAAATAGTCACCGGGTCAAAAAGTCAATGTTTACTCGGTGAATTTTCCCGCCTCATTTTACCATGAAACAGCACGTGACATCGGTGAACTACAACCCCGTCAAGTGGATGCGCATTTGTGTGGACGGCTCCATCATGTGGTAATCACACAAGTATCCAGTTCGTCTCTCCTATGGTCTGTCTTTTTAGGAAAGCCCACCTTTTGTCGGTCGAACGACTGCGATTGGGTCCCATTACCCGATGTCGAGCCACCCTAACCGGAAAGAGTCCCATAGAATAGCATACCAAAATCTATCTCAGCAATCAAAGAGATTTTGATGTGCTGAGGGTTAACTGAACGGCAATTTTTCGGCTTGAACGTTGTTTTTTCTATGATCTTCACGACATCTGCTCTGCCATCGTTCATTCAATGTAATAAGAAGCCCTTTTTTGAAAATCTAAACATCTTGATTGCAATTTACGTCACAATTCTGTGATGGTATCGATCCAACCTCCACCATTTCACTAGACATAACATTTAAGTTGGTGTACATTGCATCCATACTTATCAAACTGGATATTTCTTTCTTGTGGTGGAGTTCGATTTGCTTTCCTCAGGTTTGTCCCAGTCAGCTAAGACGTTATTACCCTTACCCGACCTGGCGTGAGAGCAGGGTGTGTCCTGGTCAAGTTGAGCTTGACCCTGGGATAAATGAGGTTGAACCCTGGTATAATTGAGGTTGAACCGGTCAATTTGGGGTAGACCCGGGTCTATCCGAGGTTGACCTGGGTCTACTCGAAGTTGACCTGGGTCTAATCGAGGTTGAGCCGGGTGTACTAGAGGTTGATGCTCGGGGATGACCTGAGTCTACTCGGGGTTAACGTTGACCCAGATCTACTCGGGAAGCTAACCGAACGCGCTTCTTCTGATTATGCAGGGTCAGAGACAAGAGGGAACTACTCCAGGCGCTGTCTATCAGTCGCATCTACTACATGGAATTAGGAGACGACAAGCACTTGCTGGACTATAGGGTATCTGATTACAAACTGTAGCCTACGAGACCTTCCTGGGTGATTTCTGTCTATTGTAACTAGCCCTAAGAAAGGTTGAGCGTCGCGTGTGCGATTGCTCTCAATTCCACAATTGTTTGATCATTAAAACAATAATTATAGATCTTGTCAATGGAGTATGATAAAAAAAAAAATCCTGTCGTGAAAAAATCACACCAACCCCACAGATAGTTTTTTAAATACAGCTGTATTAAAAAAATAGTTCCTACTTCCTGCCATCACTCTGAAAAAACAACAACATAATCCTGTAAGCAAAACGCTATTTCGTCAGACAAACATAAGCGACTTTTAAAGAGTTATCTGATGTAATATTCTAATATTCACCCATACAGAGAAAGTTGTTCATCTTGCACTCCTCCTTGGATAATCATAATGTACCCAGCACCTACTTTCCTAAATTCCATCTGCAACGGGAGAAGAGCAGATACAAAACAGCTGTGGAGAAAAGGAATTGGTCTGAACCAAATCTTCGTCTGATATTGACCATTCCCAGACTGGTTCCATTTGCTGTTAGGCTCGTTCTCCATGACCTCGTGCTCTAACCAATGAGACACCTCACTCACTGCTTCACTTTCCTCTATACTTTATCTTAACAATGGATATCGGATCGCTGTTTTTATAAACAGAACTGGTCCATACCGTTGAGTCGTCGGTTCCGTGCGTTGAAACTGTGGTTCGTGTTGCGTTGCTATGGCGTGGAGGGACTGCAGGACCACATCAGACAGGTATCAATCCGCCTTACCAATGGAAGAATTTGATTTTGAACATTTTATTTCCCTCTACTGCATTTTACACAATCGAATGAAGGAAAAAAATACAGGGAACTTTTGAATAATTGGCAAAGAAGACTTTGACTTGACCCATACCCAGTTTTGCGCACTATCGCTTTTATGATATGAGCTATCTAGCCCTTAGATGGCACGTACAATGGACTTTAAAATGACTGGGTACACGGACATGTACTCGTATTATGTCACTTGGAACACGGACGTGTACTTGAAAGAGTAGGACTTGGACTAGGACTTGATATTTCGTAACACGACTGCAGAACGGCACTGTGGCCAGGGTTGTTTTGTTCGTCGTGCATGACTACGGTATCACGATTGATGCAAGTCGCAGTTGAACGTGCGGAGGGCTTAAAGCCCGGAGGCTCATCTCAAATTTCCTTCCCACAGAATAACGTGCGTTTTCTCCTCACCTTTGCAGCGCGTGCGATTGGCCAAGATGTTCGAGTCTTTGGTCAGAGCGGACGATCGATTTGAAGTCCTCGGTCACGTCACTTTCTGCGTCGTGTGTTTCAGGCTCAAGGTGAGTCCCTTTGGCTGTCGAGCGACCTTCGGATTCTATCGGAAGAACGTGCACACAGCAAAACAGATTTCATACAACTCGTATCAAGTTGGTTCGAATGTTGATATTAGAAGAAATGAATCAAAAGTTAGGAGGGCCTGACTTTTTAATGCTCATTTCAGTGTGGAAGTGGTTTGCAACATGTTTGTATATCACTTATGATAAACTTAATTAGTATTAACCGGTTAATTTTTAGTGTAGATAATATCTTACCCTTTACCATAATTGTTTACCATTTTTAGTCAATCCTGAAAAGACATAATACATACTTTTTTCATAAATAGAAAGACAAGCTCGGTTATCTAAACTTCCCATCGCTGATGTCAAATCCCAATCCATTGAAATACATTACTATTTTTACCATTTCCTCAGGTTTCAGTTTGTGTTTCAGCGAAACAGGTTTTTTTCAGAGATATTCATCTCGACAGAGACTTAGGCCTACACTTGGTCTCACTGAGAACTATACACATCAGACAATATCAAAGTAATGCATCTGAGAGTTTTTCAACAAACCAAATGAAAGGAAACAGACTGAAAAATAATAAACATATTGATGATTCCCAAAGAAAGAATTGGCAGAACCAGCCGGGGATTAACGTTCCAGAGGTCTTACTACCTGAGCTATCCAGCCCTAACACTGCGTTTTCACTTGTTCTCGCAACGGAGGATCAGATCCTGCGGTCACAATCAGCGAGTTGGATCAGATCCCTGCCACAATTGATCTTGTTCCCGCGCGGCATCGATGTAGCGCTGGTAAACCTCGGGGCGAAGGTTATGTGCAATGTTCACTGATCATGCGCATTGGAGCACAACGGCAGCCAATACGCGCGAAACTTGACTTTGCATACTGTACTGATGTACTCTCGTTGTCAGTGTCAGACCGTATGTGGTGACGTCAGCTTGCGGGATATGATCCGGATCTGCTCCCGCATTCCGTTTACACTTGCAAATGACGGTATAGATATCCAGCCTCAATTAACAAGATCAAAAACATTACATAACATAATGACCGCAAAAACCCAACTGAAACACATATCAAATACATGTACACCTTCAATTTTATGATAAATTTGAGACACTTTTTTATTTCAAGGAAATACATATGGTAGCTCTTTCACTTTGTCTTCTGATCTGATAGACTTTGCATTTACATCCTTGTAGGGCGAGAACAAGTTGACGGAATCACTCCTACAACTGATTAACGAGTCGGGAAAGGCCCATATGATACCTACGACTATGAAGGGCAAGTGCGTGATTCGGTTCTGCCCTTCCAACTGGCACTACTCCGAGGAGATCACCAAGGAGGCCTGGGCCATCGTGACCGAGCAGGCCGACGCGGTGCTCCGCCGGCACCGCCTGGCCGCTCAACGCTTCCAGAAGCTGCTTGGCAAGTACAAGGACTACGCCCGGGCCCAGCGGGAAGCGGCGGCGGCCGGCGGGGAGGAGGAGGAGGAGCCTGACGAGATCCGCGACGAGGTGTCCTGGGGCGGCGTACTCCACAACCTGGGCTACCGCTTCCAGACCAAGGAGCACGGGGAGAAGCAATTCAGACGGGTGGGCCCGACGGGAGACGACGGCGGGCCGCCTAAAAGCGTCCAGAAGAGCCCCTTTCACTCCCTTGCCCTTCAAGACGAAGACGAAGGGGGAGAATATAAGCGTCCCAGCGAAGCCATCTTTTCTTAAATGATCAATCCGCCTGCTGAAGACAGACACGGGTCTGAATACCACCAATGAACTAATTTCTGCTGCGCTGCAGCAAGTTTGAGGGGTATTGGGTAGTTGGTCTTCGAATTAGTAATCACATTAGAAATAGCTGAGCAGTAATTTACTGCATTTTGAGTTGAGTGATATGTGATTTCTCTTTTAAGAATACGAGTAAATTGCACCAGCTCTGCGGTAAAGATTTGGAACTTGCACGGATCAGTATTAAACAATAAAAAAAAATATTCGGTTATTTTGTTTTCGTGGGATTATGTAATAGTGATTATGTCTCAATGGTGAAAGTTGTTAGAATTGATTTTAAATCGTGTATTAGTGTATTCCCAAGGCAACATTTCCTCTAGATTTCTCCTGGAGGCCAAATCGTGAGGTAATTCCAACTAAAAAATCGCGTTTTTGTGTGTCTGCACACACTAAATGATTGGAGTTTGATTCGCGACTTTTGCAATCGCTTGGTTTTTTTAGAGGCACGTTGGGAACGATGCACCGCTCGATGTGACTGACAGAAAGGGCCCTGTTCGTCTCCCTGCATTGGTAACACTGAAGGACATGCCCATCTTTTCTAGAAAACAATCAGCTCGCGATGCTTGGCGTCACATTTTCTAGAGTGGACGAGAGCAATCAAAAATCGGGTTTTGAATTGCGATACAAATCGCTATTATTTGCACAGTGGTAACGGTCGTCGTGTTTCAACAGACAGAAACGATGAACGTCGCCTGATGGGCCGTCCACAGACAGACTTAAGCGCCCTCACTGCAGGAGTGTTTACAGCTCTTTCCTTTATCCAGTTTGAACCGCGTACGTTCAACCTATCTCGATTGCACCAAAGTATTGAGTTCTCCAATTCGTTGATAATATTATACATTCGAAACGAGTGTTGTTGAATTCGGATATTGTTTAGGAAAAATACTTCCACCATAGCTGGTCATTATATCATTATATTATATATCTGTTTTAACCGTTTGCTAAGCTTTTTTTGTAAAAAATATGTCAAAATTCCACAGCATTTCTGTTTCAAGGAAGAAGTAGGCCTAATGTGTTCCGCATGTACATGTTTTAATGAAATTTGTAGGTTCGAAAAAAAATCGCCATTTCGTGAAAACAAATACACTTACCGATTGACACAAAATACAAGATACACATAACGCAAAATTGAAATGAAGCATATGAAAACCTCTACGTCTGCTTTTGATTATGGTATCCAAATAACATTCATGCACTATATATACCAATTTATTTAAAAGAGAGGAAATGACGAAAAAGTCCCTATCCTTCAAAGCGCTCTTTTCAAACAGCAACTGCGTTGCTGTATTCATCAGTCTATGAAAAACTCCAATGCTAATTTAACACAAGACCTTTGGGTTGAAGTTTAAGGGTATTTTGTAAGGGTATTTTTTGCAACGGTATTTTAAGGGTATTTTGTAAATAAGGGGAATGATAACTCGTGGATTGGCCGGTATTGATTTCAGATACCATTCGTTTATATGTCCATGAACGTACATAATGGTCAGCTAAAAAGTAAAACAATGAAATCCAATCACACGGAAATATTGACGGCTTCTTAGGGAGGCCTAATTCGCTGCTCATGGCATTGTGTTCACGCTCCTGGACTGAATCTTAATTTGCATGTGGCGTTCAAGTTAAGAATCGGGTCATGCAACTTTTAAATCACGCGATTACAGGGGGTTACTTCTGATAAGGCTTCACACAGGACACGATGGTATCACGAATGAATAAATTATGATGCATGAATATTATACGGATTTTGAATAGATGCCGCCCGTACAACGCGATGTTTTGAAATTGTATAGGGTCATCTTTAATGACCATTTGCACAGATGGCTGTCAGGGGCAACTCCAAGGCAATTTGTATTGCTATGTATTATTTAGATTATAGCCAGGAGTAATAAAAGTGGAATATGTTATGATGTTACCAGAGAGTTTATTGATGACTGCCGGAATTTAATGAAAAAGCTAGTTCTCGTTACAGAAACACGCTGCACTTCGTTTCCTCTCCATTGCAAACCACCGAAAGGGGGTTGCTGCACTTGGTTATCGTTGAATAATTCATATTCATTCAGGTGTATTTTTGCACAAAAAAGCCCCAGAAAATTTGTGACACTGTGCGTTTTTGTATCCTCTTCGTAGTCGTCCACGATGATCTTGTCCTACTGTACATCATTTTTTTGACCTATTGTCTTTGTCGTTAACCTTCCCCCTTTTGTACTCCGTCTGTCCGCCATGTCCTTGTTATTCCCATTCATCTTTGTTTTTTTCTGTCATGATGTCCTTTGGGAAAGGTCCTGCTAGAGTAGAAACGTCAGGCCTTCCCATTTTTTGATATTAGATTTTTAGTCGTTTTAGTCGTTTTAGTCAGTAAGTCAGTAAGCATCTTTGCATCTTTCTGCAGTCTCTTCCTTTTTTCACTCATTTTCTTTGATATTCCCCGAAATCGTCACCTCTCACTCCACATCCTCGTCAACCGAAAACAAACAAACCCGGTTATTGAATCGCGATTCAAATCGCGATAATGTTCGTAGTGGTAACGGCCCTATTGTTTTCCTCATCACAACCTATGCAACTACACCCCTTCCACATTATCCTCCCCTCACCTTATTAATCATGAAACATACAGATCCATTTTTTAGCGTCGTTGCAGCTGACTTATAAATGCGTGCATTTATGGACGATGTTTGAACCCCAGTCCATTACTTATCCATCATGGAGATATTCACTATAAAATTATTATAGACCACTCCCCTCTTGAATTATGAAGTCAGTAAAACCTACTGGTCATTGCATCAGGTGAAGTAGCCTTTGATCAAGGCGCACGCGATGAAACTGGTAGTTGCGATTGCTCAAGATCGAGTAGACTCCGAACCAACGCACGAAGAAAGATTGCACGACGAACCGCCCGCACGCCCCGAGCCCCTTTGCAACTCTGCTCCACAAAGTTTGTAATTATTCTTTCCATTTGTTACCGTTTTGGTAGCAGATACGATGTGCACAATATGGACACGGATATCCAAAGGTACTAGCGGCGGCGCGCACAGTCCGCGACAGACAGTTAGGCTAACAGAATGTTTGCGAGCACGGGCTGCCCCGTGGTGCGGTTTGTCGTGTAGTTTTGTCTTCGGGCATTGGTAAGGTATATTATGGGCTCATTCTTGCCCTTGGCACGCAGGTTTTGCAATGGCTTTTAAATTTGGGCAACCGATCGACTGAGCGATCCCGACAATCCAATTCGCAGCAGGCGCCTTGATCAAATGCTAAAACTAATGGCGAACCAGAACAGGTCATGACAAAAAAAATAGCACGACCGTCGAGTAGAAAGAGAGAACACAAGCCAGCCCCAATAAAACCACGATTATTTGATCGACCGAAGCTAACCAGTACCACGCATATTATGGTAATTCTGCCTCTCGCATATAAAAGCAAAGGCGAACAGCGGCGCTTATGCACAACGATACTATCTCGTTGCCTGTGCACGTGCCTGTGCTTGTGCCGATTGTCAGCATTAGATCAATCGTCTACACATCATGGATGACGAAGCCTTCCAGGGCGCGGCCAGCGACATAGCCAGGTTCATCACCGAGTACCTGAAGAACGTCAAGGACCTGCCCGTCACCCCCTCGGTGGCGCCCGGCTATCTCCAACAGCTTCTCCCCGCCGAAGCCCCACAGGAACCCGACCGGTGGGAGGACGTCATGAAAGACGTCCAGGACAAGATCCTCCCGGGGGTGAGGCAACCATTTATAGACATTGCTTTTAATATATATGTATATAATTGACTCAAAGTATATACAAACATGTTGCAAACTGCTTACTGACTAAAATTACCAAAATGCAAATCTCACAATTTAGTGAGCCTGACTTTTAGATCCCCGCTGGACCTTTCTCAAAGATCCTGCTGAGATCGAAACGTCAGGCCCACTAAATTTATAGATATATAATTCACTGTATAAAGGTTTCAGTCTTAGAACTACAGAGGCACAGAATTATTGATCTTAGCACTACCTTTCTCAAAGTCCAAAAGGTAGAATGACTTTTCGAAAGGTCCTGCCAAGTCAGGCACTCCACATTTTAGAAAGTTTACTTGTCTCCATTTATGTCAGGTAGGCCTAGGAAGTTTGCAACATTTTTTTCTCTTGGTTTTGGTATTACAAAGTTCTTTATAATGTAACTATCAAAATGATTCAAATCCCAAAGACTTACAATATTTGAAGTGTTTAGAATTGCGGGACCTTTTTTCAAAGCCAGATCCTGATGGTCTTACATTTTCTAAATTAACTATGAAGGACCGACTTTTGTTAGATAGATTTAATTAGGTTTTCAGGAGCATCTCAAAAAAGATAAAGTGCTTGGCTTTTGATCGTTGTTGGCAGTTTTTCAAAGTAAGTTTTAGATTTTAGAGTTGAGAAGGGTGCTACTATTTTCGGACCTGTGGTCACTAGATTAGATTTCTGTTTCATTTCTTGGCCATCTGACTTCAATTGAAAACACCTGGGAAAGATTTATTTTACACAGCCTGGAAATTAATCTGGGACAACTGGCTTAACGTAACAGAGCGCTGGTAGGTTAAGTCAAATGTTCGGATCAAAGAGAGTTAAATTGGTAGGACTTTTTCCAAAATTTCTCTATTTTGTTCATGACACTACACTACTTTTTTCATTTCTTCATGACACTACTCCCATCGATGTCATCTATTGATAATTACCACTTCCCAATCAAATAATACTGCTGAACGTTTATTCTATATACAACGCTTAAATTACTTTAACTAGTCACTACTCGAACCAATTCGGTGTTTGGTCGCTTGTCGACCGAAGATCCACTTTGGGAACGGGGAAGGGAGAATGACCGTCTGAACAAAGGCGTTGTTATGCGTGCCGTGCGCGCTTGGCCCAGGAATGCTTGGTAGCTGGAAAGCTGACCAACAATGGGGCCGGTCAGGCATGCAGTCAGGCGATGGGCACATTAGCGCTTGTAGCGCATGTATTGGTTCTTTTGGCCGCGCACCTCCGCTGGGTGTGCATCGTTCCTCCGGGCCAAATTCATGGTTTTCAGAACATTTTGCCAAATGTTACACATCTTGCAATGGCCCTTTTCCATTCTCGATGTTTACCTTTGCCCAACGACTCAAGTTCACCAACTGGCAGCACCCCCATTTCCATGCCTACTTCCCTGGAGGTACCTCCTATCCCTCCATGCTGGCCGAGATGCTCTCTGGAGGACTGGGATCTGTCAGCTTCACCTGGGTAAGAGCAATACATTGAAAAGTTTGATAGGATTTTACATCAGGGGCCACATACTTCACCAATGTTTCACTCTGAGTACTGAGGTGTGGAATACAGGTCAAAGGCATTTAATATCACAACACAGTGCGGTCTCTAATTACGTTTACTTTCCCCGAAAGCCCTTTTTCGTATTTAAGCAGCTCTGTGAAGCTGTACCCGGGGTCAAAATTCATAGAGATGTTTAAGCACCAAAAATATGATAAGCATAAAAAGCAATGGTAAATAAAATATGGCTGCCAGCCGAAGTTCATGATAATCACTCATCCCGCCAGAGCTGCGAAATTGTTTTTTTTCCAGCAACCAATCGGCAAAGAACCTCCGTCGAGTAGTGTAAACCCTCCTTGAATTGCTTCATGGAAACCTATGGGCCGTGAGCAAAACGTCTGATGCCTCTAGTTTAGCCATGGGCGACTGATGGCAGTGATATTGAGATGAACGTAAGGATAATATCCCCGAGCGAGATGGACTATACCGAGTGCATACTAAATCTTTCGGCTAAAGATATTGGACAAATTATTGGGTCCAACACTCCGTATGTCTGCTCTTGTTAAAAAGTCATTAGACAGAGTGCGTTTGAAATACAGTTGGGGGTTACTGACGCATAATAAACTTCGATGTGACATTTTAAATGAGCTCGATGAAGATGTTGCTAATGATTTATTTCTCCGTGTACTTTGTTGTGTGTCAACTGTCTTGCAACACAGATCTCTTGCCCGGCAATGACGGAGCTAGAGACGGTCATGATAGACTGGATTGGCAAGCTGATGAAGTTGCCCAAAGAACTGCTTCCTTACACCGAGGGATGCAACGGGGGAGGCGTTATCCAGGTGTGTATGGAGGAAAAGAAATCCATGTCCGTTGTAGGCATAGATTCGGTGGAAATACTGTTCCTTGATAATCGGTTATATTAGTATAAAATCAAAACAAAGAGAATAAAACACAGTAGAAATAGTTAAAACAGAGACAATCACGAGCTACAGAATTATAAATTGACATTAGCAAAGAACAAACTGTTAAATTTTCCTTGGACAAGAACAAACTTTACTTTAAGATAGCAAAAAGACAACCAACCAAACAATTAAAAATAATTGAAAATTGAAAATAAAGAAAACGATAACTTTATTGCGAATAAAAATTATGAACAATTTGTTACAACAAAAAATATAATAATTCAAAAAAATTAAATCATCGTTTTTATAGTCAGAGACCATCAACTCTTTTCCTTAGCTTCTCCGAGTTGTGGATTCTGCCTATGTCTCGTGCCTTATCTTTCCATTTAAGTTCCATTCATCACAACTCAAAATTCGAAAGAAATAAGGTGTAAGATTCTCGTCTAGAATTTGTTTTCTAAAGTTGTGCTAGAATGAAGAGATTCTTCGGATTGAGTGAACGCAGGTTAATAATGTTTCTGTCCATTGCTTTGACTGTTGCTGCATGTTTTAATCAACGCAGGAAAAGGCTTTCAATGAAGAAAGCAGAAAACGACAGAGAAATACTTCAACAATAAAAATAAAAAAATTTGCAAAGAACATTATGTAATTCAATTTTGCACTTGGTCTATGTGTTAAACACTGAGTGCTCAGTACTTTGCCCGGTGCCTGATAAAAATAATTCAGGCAGCTCGGGCGAGGATTCGAACCAGCGACTCCCGATTTCTAGCAGTGAGCACTCAGTGTTTATCACGTCGAGCAAGGGCAAAAACCTCATTGAATTACATTCTCCTCGACGCAAACATGTTATATCAAAGAACATTATATCAGGAGCGGATCGATCTTGAACCCAAGGCCTCTATTCGTTAACGTACCGTAGCTCTAACCTAATCAGCCAGAGAGCTCTTAGACGACAACATTCTTGAATAGTGAAATGTAATTTGCCAGGGTGGGATGGCAGTCAGAAGCTTTCTATAATTATCTCTAGGGATCTGAACATTCTTATGTTATTGGTAAGATGCGTACAACAGTGTGTTATAAAGCTGGCTATATAGCAATACAGGGAATCGCACACAAATTGTTTTTCGGATTGACAATGCTTCCGGCTGACAACCTCGCCCCTGGGCAGGGAAATGCAGCTGCTGAATTCAATTCAACTATTGAAGTAATCTATTTGTAAAGCCTGTAAGAAATATGGGTTGGATTTCACAAAGCCTTACGATGCATAGTAACTCAACTTACGATGGATAACCCATCGTAAGTTGTGATAGGCCGTAGGGTTTCTGTACATTGCTCATCGTCTTGCGATTGATCGTGAGTTACGTTGATTTTGGTGACATCGACTGCTGGCTAGTTAAGTTCCTAAGTCATATCCGTTGAAGAAAGCAGAGAGATCGAATGAGACCGGTGGAAATTGATGAACGGTGCACGCAATGAAAGTAAGCATTTAACATGTAGGGGTGAAACCGATCCGATTTTTCAACTTGTAGGCCTCATCGAGTGAGTGTACCCTAGTCTGCATGTTTGCTGCAAGGACTCGGGTCATTAACCGCCTGAAGGAGGAAAACCCGGATGTGGACGATTGCGTCTTGCTGGCTAGACTGGTTGCCTACCTATCGGAAGAGGTAAATCGACTATCTTCAAACTTCCTCAAACAAAAAAAAGGCCCCCATAAAATGAATGGGACATTTTTCAGTTGACCGATTTGGGAGAATCACACCCAATCGAAGACTGGTTGACTATTTGGGTCACACTCTAAGGGCAGGATAGCTCAGATGGGAAGAGCGCTGATGTCTAAAACTAGTTCAAATCCCCGTCCAGTCAAAGTTCCCGTTGCCATTTGATAAATTTGATGAAATGATCAGTCTTTTTCGGTTTGTTTGATTTTGAAAGATGGCAAAGGAGTGGTTTGACTACACCAGGCTTGAACCGGAAACCGCTGGTGTTGCCCACCAGCGCTCTTACCATCTGAGCTATCTAACCCTTAGATGACGGCCTTCCTAAATTAATAATCAACTTTTCTTTTCTTTCCCTTTTGAGGCGCCAGTGAAAAAAGATTCAACCACTAACTGTCGTCTATTCCAGGGGATGACGCCCGCTTTAATACATAGGCCTATGCAAACCAAATTGTTGTATAATTTAGTTAAACAAAAGGAAAAAGTTACCAAGAACAATTTTGAAAAAAAAAGGTTTGTTCTTTAAACACGAGACTCTGGTTTTGCGTACCGTTGCTCTTACCATCTGAGCAATACTGCCATTAGATGGTGGCCTCTCAAAATAGTCGACTAGTATGTATTTACCTATGACACATCGTTTGCACGGAAAGCTAAGACCAATACTTATTGTACTGCGTTGGGTTACAATAATCTTTCTGCTCTGCCCTCCCAGTTCATTCTCTTTCATTTGCTTGGATTATTGGCTTCCTCGTCTTTAATCTCAATTTATAATTCCTACGGGTAGAAGCTCAATGTTTTGGAGAATGAAAATTAACCCCGGATGAACAAACGATGGGGTCCCTCACAAGATATTTCATGTCTGGGAATTAATTACTACAGCTTGGGTCTGGAATAAGATAGGGTAGTTAATGATAAAGATTACAGGAGCATACCAAGGCTACACTTTAGGATGAAGCGTCCGATTGTCCGATCTCCAACTTTTTTTCTCTCTGCCGTTATTCTCTCTGTGTGTCTGTATTGGTCCTGAGTGATGTCCTCTTGGTATCGGAACGTCGGGCTTTCAGCCCTTCAGACTAATTTGCTTTCAGGAAAGTAGATGGCCTGAGGTTTTGATCCTAGTAGGTCCTGGGCTTTCTAAAATTGCAGAATGATTCTTGACTCTGAGAGGGGTTCTGCAGAATAGGAACGCCGGGCTCTCTTTGGAGTTGATAATAATTTGCATGTTGGTATTTTGGGTCATTGAGCAATTCGTATCGATTTGGCTTATTACCGTGGGAGATTTTATGAATTATTCGAGGGTTCAGTCCAGTCTGAAAGTAGCTTGTGAAATGTGTATCATTTGAAATCCAACAAAAAACAAAAAGCGGTCTGGTATGACCAAAACTAACCCATGTTATGTGCTCACCACAGGCCCATTCCTCTGTGGAGAAGGCTGCCGATATCTCCTTCGTGAAGAGGCGACTGCTGCCGACTGATGACAAATTATCCCTTCGTGGAGACACGCTGCGGAAGGCCATTGAGGTGGGAGAATTACGTTGTCATTAGGCAGTGCTTTAATTTGAAAATGTGATGTAATTTGCAAATGTGATGTAATTTGCAAATGTGATGTAATTTGAAAATGTGATGTAAATTGAAAAATGTGATGTAATTTGAAAATGTGATGCAATTTGAAAACGTGATGTAATTTGAAAATGTGATGTAATTTGAAAAATGTGATGAAATTTGAAAATGTGATGTAATTTGAAAATGTGATGTAATTTGAAAATGTGATGTAATTTGAAAATGTGATGTTATTTGAAAATTTGATGAACAGGGTGCTTTCATGATTGATCGTGGTATCTTTTCTAATGAATACCGCATCCCAAAACACATTAACAAACGAGAGTTAAAAGTGTTATGAAGTGTTAGAACCAAATCGAAACACGCTAAATTGGGAGTTGAAATACTGTTTGATTCTAACATGTCACACTAGACGGCAGCCATATTGGAAAAACTCCAAACAAAGGGCGTTATAACATTTAAAGGCATAATCAAGATAATACAGTTAGCGGAGACAAAATAAGATCAGGATTGTCGACTCTGGCGAGTGGAGTGGACAGGGCAGACCTGTCAAATCACATTCATGGACGACATGACCACGAGTCTGGTCTTGACCGCGCGGACAGAGTTCTGAACCTGGTACACACCACTTTTTTGCAAACTCGCTGGAAAACTGGCAATTAATGAGACAGATTTTCTAGTTTCAAATGCAGCGGCTTCCTTCATGATTGAGGTTAGGCCCTCGTTACAAGTAAGCATTTCTTCTGGAAATACATTCCAACATTTACAGAAAAATGTAACATATAACGTATTGTTTTACGACTGTTTTTTTTCTTCAGATTGATGAAGCAAATGGACTTGTGCCATTCTTTGTAAGTATCAATTACAAATCAGGTAGTGGAACAATTTGCAACTCTTCGGCTTAAATACATTCCGTCGTCTCTCACCCATAAAAGTAAGAGATTTATTAAGCTAAACAGGGCACAACTGAAGCCGAATACCGCATTGCATAAGATAATCAGCATTAACCCATCCACAGTGTGCCATAGATCAGTCAGATCTATCTACAGACATTTGTTGACAAATTCCTTCAGACGAGATGATCCTTTTGTACATAGTCGAAAATGCTAACAAATACTAAAATCTATTTTTACATGCATTTTGACGTGTACTTTGACTTATGACGCCGTTTACTTGAAAAGAGTATACGCTAATTACACCATATATAGGATCACATTTGTGTGTATTTATATAAATGTGTTGCATCATTATAATAACGACCATTAGTATGAGCTAAAAGAATGATTCATAAAATAATCAAATGTGACCCATCACAGCGACATGAGGATTATCCTACCAAAACACCTTTCGAGTAAACAACGCTTAAAGTCAAAGTATCTTCTCAATTCGATTAAGAATCAATTTTCTTTTTTATTTTTATTTCGGAAAGTTAATGTATTGGAGGAAATTTTGATATCATTTGAAAGCTAATAGTACACTCTTTCACATCATTAGAAAATCTCAAAATCTTAAAAGTGGGGGTTATTCCTCATTATGATGTGCCGGGTCACAAATGCTTGACTTAGTATCAGGCTGGCTTGTAGAAAAAAACACGTTATAAGAGACATCATAATATCATATCTGATGCTGGCTTTACGAAAATTAAGAAGTCCCAGAAAGAAGCTGTGTCACAGCTATGTGTAAGCAAACTAATGATTCTCCAGGCAGACTGCACGTTTTACAAATCAGAGCTAAAAAGAGCCTCTGTACTCCCGATGGTTAGATGGGATTGGACATTAGATCGCGCACTTAATCTGTGTCGCTGATGAATGAATGCGCCCCGAATGGAGCCAAGCCAAGTACGTGCTGCTAAAACCGTCAGCGGTCATTCGCTCGCGTGTTGTTGAAATAGTAGCAGTCCAATGGAGGCATATAAGCGTCACGACGTATGACACTTAACCACCGTGGCTAAGCTGTAAGTGCGCATGCGCGAAGCCAGGTTTTGCTGAGGCCTCCTCATTCATTCATTCATTCATTCATTCATTTCTTAGGTAGTTACAGGCACAAGCACGAAACAACCCTAACCCTTATCCTAATCCTAACCCTAACAACCCTAATCCTGAACCTAACCCTAATCCTAATCCTAAACCTAACTCTATCATTCACGCTAACCCAACCCGAACTGTAACTCTAACCGTAACCATAACACTAACCGTAGCGCCCTAAGCCTAACACACGCTGGTTTACAAAACACGTAGGCCTACTTGTATAGTCCCACACAATTTACGGAGTACCAGCATGGCTCAACGACGGTGGTTAAGCGTCATATGTCGGTCCTGTTATTATATCTCGTCCAATGCCTCCCCAATTTTATATTTCCCAGGTTTGCGGGACTGTGGGGACAACGGGCAGCACAGCCGTGGACAACATCGAGGAACTGGGCCAGATATGCCACGAGAAGAACCTCTGGCTGCACGTGGACGGAGCCTACGGTGGTAACGCCCTCATCTGCCCGGAGTACCACTACTTACTCCGTGGATTCGAGGTGCGCAAAATCATAACAGCATTATCAGTTAGAGGAACAAAAATATTGCAAAAGACGCCGAGGAAGACTTGGTTGAAAGATATTGTTATCTAATTCGAAATCCTCATACCGGTCAAGATAAAACCTACACAACTTCTAGACAAGATGACAGGAGTGAATCTATTTACTATTGCTAAAAGACAAACAGGCCCCCAAATGAATAAGGGCTGAGTTAATGAGCCGCATCCATCCTACCGCAGAAGTGCAGGGTGCTCCAACCGACAAGAGAGAGAGAGAGAGAGAGAGAGAGAGAGAGAGAGAGAGAGAGAGGGAGAGAGAGAGAGGCAGGAATACCAGCTTGCAGTATAACTTTGATAGCAACATTCCTTGCATTATGCATTGGGCTTAAAATATGCAGTTGCCGTAAACAAGGAAGAGCACATACAATATCGTTGGAAAAGTTGCATACATGAATAACAACAGCATCGAGAATAGTGCATAAATTGGTTGCTTAGCCAAACAATGACCATGACCTCTCACTATACTAGCACGGCAGAGTTTTCGGTAATTACAATAATGTGCGAATTTGCGAATGTTGGCCTTTTGTACAAGTATACAATCGCAACTAGATTCTGACTTTTCAGAATAACCTTCAGGCATAGATACTCACAGTAAAGAAAAATCACCTTGGCCGAGCTAGGGGTATACCGTCTTTAGAAGCAGTAAGAGCTTTACTGTCTTTCTTTTTGTTTGTTTTCCAAACCTCCAACCAGTATGTGACCTCATTCAACTACAACCCTGTCAAGTGGATGCGCACGTCGCTGGACTGTTCTGTTATGTGGTAACACATTTACCTCTGTACCTTTTCAGCAGACTTCAGGACAGTTAGCGTCGACACCCTGTAACATATCTTTTCAGAAGGAGTGTGTGGTTCTGAAATGAGTATAACCGGCTCGTTTCAGAGCCACATTTGCCTTCACAAAAGAGATGTGCTACCTGGTGTCACCGCAAACCTTCCTCTTGGCACTTCTACCATACAAACCTTATCTTCCAGCAGACTTGTATGCGGCTTTGAATGCGGCTTTGAATTGGCCACTGTTGAAATCACTATTGAAATCTGGTGGAGAAATGTTTGCCTGAAAAGGTGGTGCAATCGCTGTGAATTTCTTTCATCGGATTTATCTTGAGTCACACAGGTCGAGTGCAATTGAATTTAATCCGAGTCAGAAGGTTCGAGAGTAAAGACAAACCGCCCTATCCTCACGAGTAACGAGTCACATATACGTCTGTTATCTAGTCATCCTTCCGTTTTCCAAGTGTCGGTCTGGAGGGCGCCACAGATGACAGTCCTACTGGTTCTTGAGAGTTTCCATGTTCCCTTATTCACTCAAATCATCCCTAAGCACCGTGCCTTTTCCTGTCCCGGGATGTCATTTTTCGTGGGTCCATTCTATGTGTGTCTTTCTTCTGTCTTTGTTTGGTTTTCACTGTAATTTATTTCACTCAGGGGTCAATTATATAGAGTTGCTTAATAAGCTCCCACTTTTGCAAAGAGGGTCATGATTTATCGGATCAGCATGTCAACCATGCTGAAGTATAAGGAATAGTAAAACACAAGCCAGAAGCGTTTGATATCACATCGCAGTGTGTCTTGCAATCCCGTTTGTCTCAGCATGGCTGTCATGCTTAGCAGATATACATGCTTCAGAGGCTCTACGCCAGTATTAGTGATTTTGCCTTCTGGTGTTGACGACCTAATAACTCTGACTCGGTTTATCACCTTTTTTTCTTTCTTGCTCTTGCGTTGCCCGTGTTCATTCGAACCTCTTCTTTATCCGACAAGGCGGTTCCATATAGCTTTGGTTATTTTGTATCTCAGAGAGGATCCATATTCCTTACTGGCGCTATGTAGATGGGCCCAGAGCTTTTAAAATGTGTACTTGAGGCAAGGATGTATGTGGGTTTACCCTACTCGACGCATAACTAGCTCTGTGTGCTCAGCCTGGCCTGCTGAAAGAAAATACAAGCAGCTCGGCCGGCTTCGAACATGTCGAGTTCCTGCGGCGGATTTGAATGTGTACAGTGGCGGGTAGAGCGATCGGATTATAGATATGACCAAAACGAGGTAGACGATCATAATACAGTGGACACGTCTGTACCAATGCGGGAGCCGCGAACTCAAATCCCGCCCGAGCTCCTATTTTTATTATGCATTGAGTTACGTTTTCCTCGGAGCGCAATCATGTTCTATCTATGAAACGAGGTCATAACTATTCCGTCGATCCAGGATTCGGAACAAGAGGGAATTGATAGACGCCCTGTCTATCGACCGCATCTACTACATGGACACGGGCGACGAAATGCACATGCTGGACTATAGGGTAAGCAGTCTCAGGCCGTTTTCGAAATGAAGGCTAAGGCTCGGACTAAGGCTTCGTCTCCGTCTGACAAATCCTGAAAATCCGGGTTGTGGCTTTCTTTCCGAATTTGAAGGTTTGTTGGCTTGATAGGTGCAGGGTATTCCACAAGAAACTTGTGCCAAACGCTTGTTTCTGGATGCCTGTGATATTTTAACGACTCAAACGAGTAGTATAAAATAATTATGACCGAAGCCTAAGCCTGAGCCTAAGCCTTTATTTCGAAAACGGCCTTAGTGCCCCTTAACTCCGGCCCCTAGAGGAAATCGAGCGCCCTCAAGAGTTGGCAACGCGTTGAGAAATCACAATGTGCGGATTATGTTGACTCAATGGACGTCTGGAATGGGTCCATAGATTTCGCAAATTGTGACTGGCCAACGCGTCGAACAGTCTATATCTGTGTTTGTCTGTCCATCTATGCATTCCTATATATTTATTCATTAATTTGTTTATTAAGTTTGATTACTTCAATTAAACTAGGCGCTTGTAGCCAGTACAAGTTGAGTTACTGCTACTCACATAAGAATCCCCATACACGATAAAAACGTAATTTTAACATGCGCTCGGGCTGATTGGGGGCGAGGTAGCAAGTCCAGGGTGCTTTGCGATGACTCCATGTGAGAGATATCTGATTTTTGTGCACGTACCGTTCTGGAGAGAACCGAGAGACAATCGTTTTCGGAAAAGTACTGTCCGCCGTCAGTCTCACCACGGACGTGAAACCTTGAGGCAATATCGACTGGCTTCCAAACCACACGTGCATCTAAAAAGAGACAATTATCACATTGCGTAGCCATAAATTGCCCAAGACGTAGCATTATTCATATCCATGTCTCACGGCAGACTATTTCAAGAAAAGGTACGTAAGTTACGCAACTGTTGCTTAAGTCCTGTGCCACAATGACTCTTTTCAGCAATATCTAGCAAAGGCAGCAAAATGTTGCGTAAGTTACGCAACATTATTCTGAAGTTTCTTGAAATCGGCAGCTGATCGTTTTCCCCTTTCTAACCCGAGCAGAACTGGTGCATACCCCTGAGCCGCCGGTTCCGTGCGCTGAAACTGTGGTTCGTGATACGACTGCATGGCGTGGAGGGGCTGCAGGACTACATAAGATCGGTGAGATTTGACTCAATTCCCTTTCAATTCCCCTTCACGCCGCAAGGCTTTGGGCAGTCCAAAGACCTTCCTCACAATCATAGCATAGACATGATACGGTGTCTGTGTCGTGAAGAATGGAATTCAATTAGGCTTTGCCCCACTACATGGACGTAATAAACACTCTAATTTTCGGTGCTAATTTTTACGTCAAACTTTAATTGGCAACCTGATTTGTTATTTGGTGTCTTCGTTCAACGCAGTTAGCCAATCGGTAATTCCTCTCAAAACCGCACAAACTCCCATGACATTCTTGTTTTGTATTTTAATTGTAATGCATCGCTAATCTGTTTAATTCTAATCAATTTTAACAAACCTGTTTGCATTTTTAAGATGCTATCGTGTAAATATTTATAGTCATCGATGGAAATCAGCATGGGATTGACCACGATATTCAAGAGTAATTAAGTAAATGAATAAAATATTAAGTAATATACACACATGTTGCAAACTGCTTATTGTTTTAAATTACCAAAATGCAAATGTCAAAATTTAGTGGGCCTGACGATTCGATCCTAGCGGGACCTTTCTCAAAGGCAGAGTGACCACTCTGCCTTTGAGAAAGGTCCGGCTAGGATCGAATCGTCAGGCCCACTAAATTTTGAGAATGGATAATTAGAAATGAAGGTGTTGTGCATCGCGGTGGTGTAGACAAGTAGAAAGGGTGATCAAAGTCGCGCGATGTGTCGTTGCTGGTGGCGACGTTTCGGAATAATTCGACGTTTAATAAATAATTAAATAAAATAAATATATAAATAAAATATATATAAATAAAATAAATAAGTAAAAGTTAAACTTATTCTCGATGTTTCCAGCACGTGCGACTCGCCAAATTATTTGCGTCCTACGTGGAGCAGGACGACCGCTTTGAAGTGCTCGGGGAAGTGATTCTAGGCCTGGTGTGTTTCAGGCTCAAGGTGAGGCTAAACCATAGAGCTTTATAATTAACTAGAGTGCGCAATCCCCTATCAACGCGCGGTACGAACGTGTGCCGACATGGACGCGCATCCGCCATTACCAAAGAGGGCTATTTCAGCTCGAAGTGCCCGGATGTCAGTAGCAATCGCGCGTAATATGAATGGGGAAAGGTATAGCCAAAAAGGTTGTGAATGCGGAAACTAAAATGTTATACAAATTGGTTTTAGTAATGAAAGGAAAGGCCATCGATACCTCAAGGGATTGGCGAATTTTAATGTCCTACTTTCTTTTGTAAAAAATTGGGATTAATTTACCGTGGTTTGCCCCATAGAGATCCATGTATTTGTCCTCTTTGGTAATGGCGTCGCAGTCCCCTTGTCGGCACGCGTCACGCGATGAGTGCGCACTCTAGTTTATTTATAGAGCTTTATGGGGTAAACATAATGGACGTCACAAAGTGAACCTCTACGCCAAATAAAAGAGCAAAATACAGTATATTGAAAGAATTGCCTTCCAGGTGATCATTTTTCGTGTTTTCGAGATTTTCCCACCACTGCAAACAGCACATCGTTAGCATTCCATTAATATCAAAATTATTTCCATACGTTGCCTAACCCAAAGATATGATGCGAACAATAATGACGAAGCAACGTGGAGTCAAGGAAACCATTTTTTTTTTAGAGAAAAATGGTTCCGAAGTTTGAGGTCGTGCACACGGCCCGCCGACAGGGATTGCAGGGTACCCGCGAACACACTTTATATGAATTGCGCTTTATATCAATATTTAGAGATATTTTTTGAAACATTTCTTCGGACTGATCATTCTCTTTATATACACACACACGTTTTTTCGTGTATTTATGTGGGGACCATGCTTCGAAGCTTCAAAGATCTAGAATCAAAACGTCAGGCCCTCCCAGGTTTCAAACCACAGACGTTGGGATTATTCTAATGCCAATGGCCCTAGGCCTCAAAGTGCCTTTTCCAAAACTCGCTAAAATCAAGCACAACATGTACAAATACAGTACATGTATGTACAATGCTGCAAATCTGAGAAATGTATGGGGATTATCAAGCGATTATACGCCTGAAAAGGAGAACCCATTTGGTAGAGTAGGCCTATAATGATGTATAGCGTATTATAACGTGTCATAGAAGCATGTGTAATCCGTACACACTGTACACACGAGATGGATGGCATTTTCACATTTCCCCTGCACTGAACAATTTTCTTAATATGAAATAAGTATGGCATTTTACCTGATTTGATGGCGACTTTCAGTCACATACATGTCCCATGGTGATAGGTTATTCACTCTACTAATCCACGTCTAGACTTTGCCAGAGGGCACCCGTAGCTAGAAGCCATACTACATTACATGCATATACACTATACACATGTACATGATATCCATCGCGATACATGCACATGGACGGTTTAGTGTTCGAACTGTACATGTACAGTACATACATTGCCAGGGCGTATACATTGTACATAATGCTGCAGTAACTTACAGTTTACAGTAATGTCAAGTACATGTACAACACTACAATTTATTTACTGTATTCCAGAGATTGTATATGCCCATGTACTTGTACTTGTGCATGCCAATGTGCAGTACAGTACATGTTCATGTACATGCACAGTATAGCGTCAAACGACTGTGCAATGTACATGAACAGGTGACATTTACTACTGTACATCTCAACATTACTTTCTTGTTCATTTAAATGATCGAGTCCAATGGGAAAATATGATAAGTGACTGTAGCTTCATAAAAGTAAAACAAAAATGGATCTTATTGAGGGCTTTGCAAAGGAAAATACTGCATTTTAGAGAACTTGTATTCATTGACTTCTGATGGAAATAAATTTGTATATCACTAATTATACGGTGCCCGTATATATCAATCAAACATATCAGAAAGATACCAACTTATACCAGTAATAGTGAAAACAAGTTTCAGAACTGCTTTCTGACTAAAATAGGCAAAAATAAAAACTCAAAAATTTCGAGGGACTTTAATTTTCACCGCAGCAGGCCTTCTCTGTTTTTAGAAATGTTCCGCTATAGGTCGAAATGTCAGGTCCTGTACATTTTGCAGGAAATACTAACAGTTAAACCTTGTTGGAAAAACTCATATTTCAAATAAAGGCCGTATACAACATTGTTAAAAGTCAAACGATTGTCAGTTTGTATGTGAAACCGTTAATTATTGCAAGAAAGGAAATCCTGCAAATGGTTATCTGAGAAAGTAGAAAAAGGCAACAAACCATCACGGTTTTCGCACCGTTCTGTGGTGTAAGGAATAGTTCATTACTCTGACGAGTAATGAACTATTTGTCGATGTTTGAGTGAAGATTTTTCGAGAATTACAGCAGCCCAGACATATAAGATTTCAACATGAGGATTCTATCATGACCATCTATAATTACAAACTGTGTAAATGAAAAGGAAATGTGTGAAAATCTGTTTTCCTATCTTCCCAATGATGTATTGGGCCTTTAAAAACATTATTTCGAAGATAGAATCGAAGACAAACCCAGTTAATTACACAATGTTATCTGGATTGTAATTGTGATATACACAAACCTTGCAAACCGCTTACTGACTAAAATTACCAAAATGTAAATCTAAAATTTAGTGGGCCTGACGTTTCGATCCTAGCATACCTATCTCAAAGAAAGGTCCTGCTAGGATCGAAACGTCAGGCCCACTAAATTCGGATTGTAATTGTGTTAGATAACGAACATATGAAAAGTCGAAAAAGAATTGTTTTTTGGTGAAACATTTCCCCTCTCTCCATTGCTCCAAAAATCAGGGCGAGAACAAGTTGACGGAATCACTCCTGCAACTGATTAACGAGTCGGGAAAGGCCCATATGATACCTACGACTATGAAGGGCAAATACGTGATTCGGTTCTGCCCTTCCAACTGGCACTACTCCGAGGAGATCACCAAGGAGGCCTGGGCCATCGTGACCGAGCAGGCCGACGCGGTGCTCCGCCGGCACCGCCTGGCCGCTCAACGCTTCCAGAAGCTGCTTGGCAAGTACAAGGACTACGCCCGGGCCCAGCTGGAAGCGGCGGCTGCCGGCGGGGAGGAGGAGGAGCCTGGCGAGATCCGCGACGAGGTCTCCTGGGGCGGAATGCTCCACAACCTGGGCTACCGCATCCGGGCAACGGAGCAAGGCGGGACGGAGCTCAAGCGGGTGACTCCGGCCGAGGGCAGCGAGCGGCGGAGGCGCACCGCCCCCAACTCGTTCAAGTCTCTCAGTCTCAAGTTCTGGGGCGAAGAGGGCTCGAGCAAAATGAAGAGGCCGAGTGAATCCCTCTTCTCGTAAACGAAAGGGTTGTGTAGGGATATCTCTCATGAACGTCCTCTGCAAGAGGAAAATCTGGTTAATGTTTCAATTTCATAAGGTGATATACAAAAATGTTGCAAACTGCTTACTGACTAAAATTACCAAAATGTAAATCTTAAAATTTAGTGGGCCTGACGTTTCGATCCTAGCAGGACCTTTCTCAAAGGCAGAGTGACAAGGACAAAACAGATACATGTACACGAAGGAAGGGGGAGAGAGTAAATAGGACACGGATGAGAAACAAAGGACATAGAGTGAAGCTGGTAGGGAGAGATTAAAGGGAAGGGCAAGGGGTAGGGTAGGGATTAGTGAGAGGAGGGGGAAAGATCAAAGAGAAGGGCAAGGAGTAGGGTAGGGATTAGTAACAAGAGGGCGAAAGATCAAAGAGAGAAGTGTGAAGGACTGAACACAAAAGAAGGATTATCAGAAAGCTGCATGGTGTTAGTCATTACCCTAATTCAGATAGGTCCCGCTAGGATCGAAACGTCAGGCCCACCAAACTTTAAGATTTTTTAATTCATAAAATTTAGTGGGCCCCACTAAATTTTATGAATTAAAAAATCTTCACTCTTTGTCCTTTTTTTTCTCATCCGTGTCCTATTTACTCTCTTCCCCTTCCTTCGTGTACATGTATCTGTTTTGTCCTTGTCACTCTACCTTTGAGAAAGGTCCTGCTAGGATCGAAACGTCAGGCCCACTAAATTTTAAGGTTGCAATTTCAGATATTTTTTTCGGGGGGGATGTTGTTATCGTTTCAACTGGTCTGGTAAATAATGTGTTGGGAGGACTATTTGCGAGGGATAGAAGTGACCGATCCCCAGTGAGTGGAGAGGTGTAGAAGATGGGTGTCCCCCTCCCAATGAAGTGAGAATTTGGCATTTTCATGCTAGTAATCCAAATGCCATTTGGTGCATATTTATGGTGTATTTGGTGTACGTAGTTCTAAGGGTACTTCTGGTTGACGGGAATGGGTTTTTTTATCACACGCTGTTAAACAAAGAAACGAGAAAATTTTGTTTTTTCTATAATACTACAATTTTTCTATACAAATGTTGTATCGTTGCGCGTCACCGAGAAACACTCTTTGGCCCCAGGGAAGTGAGTTGGGTCGTTGTTGCGAGGGGACAAGCTGCGCGTGCGCATTTGGGGGGGGGGGTGGCTTCCAAGTGCAAGTCAATTGCGTGAGCTGCGTTTCCTTTCGAGGAAACCCGGGCTGTATCACCGGAAAGGTTGGGGGAAATCCCACCCTCCTACCCTAAATTGGAGGGGTAGTCTGTTTTGTAATTCTCGACAATGCAAGTTTGTACTTTTTTTGCGTTAGAGAATCGTTTTGCGTTTAGGATCTGCAAGATATCTCAGAGCGAGAAGATGTGAAAAGGCCAGGTGTCCAATTGGGCAAATATTGGAGTGGTAGGCCCGGGCTTACCCTGTGGGTAGTCCAAAAGCGATACGTGGTTAAGACTGGGGCTCCTGTGTGTCTGATGGCAAAGTATGGAGCATGACAAGTCTGGGATGCTTGACTGGGTCTCAATGTTTGGTCAAGGGTCATGGGTTGGAAATGGGGTCACGTGGTGTAAGAACCGGTCCTAAAAGACAATATTGAACTGGTTCCCAACCTGTTCTAGGTATCTTGATATGTAATTTCCTGTTTTTTTCTGGAGATCTTGCTGGGGAAAATCTGAGTGTTTTAATAGAAGGACTGACTCGCTTATAGCTCTGTGATTCAGACCGGGAGCGGGCTGGATTATGGCTTTGGGGCCACACATCTTGGGAGGGTCTTCAACGGGGGAGGGTCTTCAAGGGGGGGGGGGTAGGCGTACCCTTTCCAACTAGCGATCCTTTGGTCAGTTGTCCTTCTGATTAAGACAATAAATGTACGCGTTTACTTTATTTGTTTCTGTGAGTTGTGTGATTATATAAACTCAACTCTTGTTTTCATTTGCCTTTCAATTGTGCGATTGATCTCATGCCCGATTTGGTTGGGTTTTGGATCAATTCTGTTGAAATAAATCCGGTGATAAGCCGCGAGCAGAATTGGGAGATTTCGTTTCTGAGTCATCTTCTTTTGGGGCAATACTCCAGCAGTCCACAAAGACGGATGACAAATTGATAAAGTGTACTATACCATTCGTTTTCTTGAACCATACTTTTTTTTAAATTTATTTGCAGCCATTACTACCTAGCGATGTCAAAGGTGTGCTAAATTGTGGAATTCAGGAGCATCGTTGACTTTGATACAATTATCTAGACGATGTACTATCCAATGTACAAGGTGATATACAAAAATGTTGCAAACTGCTTACTGACTAAAATTACCAAAATGTAAATCTGAAAATTTAGTGGGCCTGACGTTTCGATCCTAGCAGGACCTTTCTCAAAGGCAGAGTCTGCCTTTGAGAAAGGTCCTGCTAGGATCGAAACGTCAGGCCAACTAAATTTTAAGATCCTATGTACAAGATTTAAACGGAGGATCTTCTGATCTCAAACTGTAAACATAGTGATTTGCTGGGCTGACGTTTTCCCCCATTAAGAGTCTTTTTGATGAAGCCAAATCAAGTTAACACTGTTAATTCTATTCCGCCGGTGGGTGCCAGTGACTCGGTCATTCATAAGCAGTGTGCCGGTAATAATGCATGCCATTTCCTGTATCAAAATTGCCTCCAGCTACTCAGGCTCTGGGTAACCACGTACGTGTACAGGGTTTTCAATTTGTCGGAAAAGAAGAATGTCCAGTTCTACACTCTTGCTTGGTCCTCCTAACTGACGTGTACCTGTATTTATTTTATAATGTGTTGCCAAAGAGTTGTGGTCGAAGTTAGCAAGGTTGGAAGGTTCGACTATGAAGGGGAAAAAAGGGAAAATACCTCTTGGACTTCTGCTTCAAATTATTACCACTTAATATTCTACTGAGAAACAGTAATAAATGAACCAACGCTACAACATGTCTTGTATATTTAAACCAAATATGATAGCCGTCGTTGCCCATTTCTACTTTCACAACAGAAAATATAAGTGATTAAACCTTTTCTGATAGACTGTGAATTCGGCAATCTTGTTTTTGCTCAATGTTGACTCTGACCTATGACCTTTGCACATTGGGCTTGTGGATCAGCGCGAGAGCAGACAACAGTACAATGGCGACCATTGTAGCGCTGAAGAGCAGAAATGTTCCCAGGAAACTTTCCGTAGTGTCATAGATCCAACCTGTTGAGGAAAGATTTAAAATCATATTAAAGAGCGAGTCTACGGCCACAAGTCCGCTATCAAAACTTGTTAAGTGGACACACGTGTTGTGTTGGGTGTCACTTCAATCTCCCTCCCATTCTATTATTTTAGTTAAGTGGGCACTGGCGTATAATCAGTTTATCATCGTAGTGACGTCCGTTTAAGCCGGGGATAACGCGTCTTCGACAATCTATACACATGACTTAAACATCCAGGGGATTAATATAGACACATTGCGTGTTTACTAAAAAAATATTAAGGGTTCAATCCCCAACTTCACTCTTTGACTCTTTATCTGTGATTCCCTCCTACTACCTATAATCTATCAACCCCCCTGCTCTTTCCTTCGGTTCCACCGTACAAACTACCCTCTCTCTGCAATCCATGTCCCTATTGTTCTCCACTTCCTATCTCGTATTATTTTTGTCATTCTGCCCTTCAGAAAGGTCCTGCTATAATAGGATCGAAACGTCAGTCCCTCCTAAGTTTTGGGAGTTGAGTTAAAGAATGTCAGTTGTAATCGGGTGGCGATCAGTCCAGAAAATACTGAGCAGAAACTGATTGGGTTGCCAAGTGTCTGTCCCTGCGTTGCGTTGGCAGATAGATGAATTAAAGCAACAGTGACGTATTCCTCCTTCCCATCAGCATAGTTGACTCCTTGGAAGGCAACTATGTATGCAACCGCTGGATTGGCTATCCAGCGGTTATCATGTGGGAAGGCCGTTAGTACGGAGATAGACGTCTCGTTCACCTTTCTTTCAAAATCAAATGAATATGGAAGATATTCAACCCTTTAGTGAGACGGTGTGTTGTGAATTGTCATCTTTGTCTACCCAATAGTTTGGCTCTGAAGGTTGCTTCATTTCGACGAGAAATTGGTTTTCAGTACTGGTAGTAACTGTTGACAACCAAAATGACATGCTGGATTCGTGTGTTATAGAGAAAAAAATGAATTAATGCCAGATACACTGTATGACACCGAAGGATAGAGAAAAAATTGAATTAATGCCAGAGACACTAGTACTGTATGACACCAAAGGATCTTGAATTAAGAAGGCCATGACATTAAAATCATTTATCATTATTATTTAGATATAACATGGCCGGGACAATCGTAAAGTATCTTACGTTACATGTTTAAGTCACTTGGACTTCATCTTTAAAATGCATGCATGAACAAAAAGAGGTATCTTACTTTACAAAATATACACCTCGAGTAGGGAAAACCCACAATTAATTATTATGTTTAGAGTGCTACTGACGGTAACAATCCTGTATTCGGTATCAAAACCACTCTTGGTCAAAAGATATGATGACTTACTTGATTTTCACATTAACTCCTTAATCCTAAATTTATTTTATTTTGTCAATGGGGAGTAACAAATGGAGACAAACCGGATAATACATCCCCAATCGAGGCGCCGATGCCCGTGAAGAAAGACATCCAGCCCGTGACGACGACGAAGGTTTCGTCCGCAAAGGGGAGTCGCCTCGCCAGCACGGACACGGACTCCATCACGAAGAGCAACCCCGTACCGAGGCCGACGGTGACCGCCATCTGGGCGGGGAAGTTGGTCGGGACGACGGGCTCCTGGGCGAGGAGCAGGGCCGTGGCGCTGCCGACCACCGCCACGGCCGCGTGCAGCGAGCCCAACCCCGCCGCCACGGCCCCGAGGAGCAGACCGAGCAGGCTGCCCAGCCCGAAGGCCGTGGTCAGGAGGGACGCCTCCCGCTGGCTCAGCCCCAGCGCCACCGCGTTGGGCACCATGTACACCACGAGGCCGCCAAAGCAGAGGTTGTAGAACATCTTCATCCCAGTCAGACGCAGAAATTCCCCGTCGAAGAATATGTCCAGTCCAAAGGCCTCCAACCACGACTGTCGACAGCTGCTCTCCGCGATCTTGTCCGCCCGCGCCTCGCCGGAATCTTCGTCAGTGTCGGTCGGGGTGCACTCGCGGAGGACAACTTTGTACTCGATCCTCGGTCTTCTGGCCAGGGCGCCGGCCCAGACGAGATTGAATCCCAGCCCACCCAAGAGTAGCATGGCTCCGCGCCAGCCGTACGCCTCCATGAAGACTCCCGCCATGGGACCGTAGATCATGACGCCGATCGCGTCTCCCGTCAGCGCCAGAAAGATGGCCAGCGGGTATCGGTCGTGAAAGTAGAAGGCCAGCTCCCCTCGCGCCCCTTGTGAGACACAGGCCGCTCCCGATCCTGTTCGAAGAATGACCGCCAATATTGAAAGGTACGCTTTACGATACGCAGTGGCTGTTGTTACGGTAGTCGTCCGTGTGGTTCCCTGACTTCACAGTATTTGTCAGGATGTTTAGCTCTTGGAACCAGTCTATCAGCTAATAGACTGGTTCAACCAGCCTGCAATGCTGACAAAATACAATCAAGTCAGGGAACCACACGGACGACTGCCGTAACAACAGCCACTGCGTTTACGATAACCTCTTGAAAATGAAATTAGTCCAACTATTAGTCCAACTGATGAATGATAACAGACAAAAGATAACAGACAAATTGTGACACTTTTGGGGGAAAAATGGCAAAGAAAGCTTTGACTGATACAGGAACTGAGCCCGAGACCTCTGGTCTCACGTACTATCACTCTCACCATCTGAGCTATCCAACCCTTAGATTGTGGCTTTCCCAAATAGTTAACAAGTCTTTGCCGGGGTTGGGACGCAAGTTAGAAGCATTTAACCATTTGCTCCCTTTTATTTCAGGGATCACGCCCCGTCTTCATTCAATTGCTGTAAACCAATCAATTGCTGTAAACCTGGCTGAAGAGTATCGGGATCACACAGAGTGGATGCATTTTTTCCATATAAGTAGCAAGTAGGCCTATGAACCTTCGTAGATCCTAGTGAATAGCTACAGTTAGGTCTCTTGTCAAAAAGATCATCGGTTGAGGGCCGGTTGAATTCATCCGACCGATACAATTTCCCCCGGTTAAAAGCCGATTGTACTGGACGCTGGGGTGAAAAATACACGATGGCTATCCGGTGGAAACGACATCGGACGGGTCAAATCATCGGATCCCAACCGATGATCTTTTTGACAAGAGGCCTTACATCATTCAACGTAAATAGAAGCTGAGGTCGACACGAATTGCCCACAGCGGGACTGGGAGGGTGTTGATATTGCGGGGCGCACTGTGCCATGTGAGTCGCCAAAATGCAGCTTGCCAGGCTGTGGTTTTCTTGGTTACTTCAGTAACGTGGGAGCTATACTCACCTGCCAGAAACACCAGCGATAAGGCTAAAACTGTCACGCTGGAAGTCAGGGAACCGAGCACGAGGCCCACACCGTACAATACGCCTCCACACATGATCACGGGACGACCGCCGTATTTCCGTGCAATGAGGGCTACCGCGGGGCCTACAGTTGCGGGGGAAAGAGACGAAAACCAGAAAATCTTCCTGAGCAGAGTTGTTTTGACTCGCTAGACTCCGAGATTTCCGTAAGAAGGCGAATCGTAAAAGGTGTCAGTGACTTTTTTAAAAATTGTAATCATGTGTTTGTGTGTGCCCCTTTTCCTGTCAGCTGTAGTGATGATTTTTTTTCTTCATTTTTCTGCCTGCTTCGCTTTGAAAACAAACATACAAACAAACAATTAACCCACTGGTCGTCAAGTTTGCCGTTTTGAAATCATCCCTGGCTGCTACTTATCTGATTTTCCGCCGCTACAGCGTAGCAGAGAATTAATTAGGTTTTTCTCTGAATGTGTTTGTTCCTCATTGCACGTATACAATGTGGCAAATACTCAAAGGCAAATACTCCATGGTACTTTTTTCCTCCCACGTACACGTACCACCTCTCTGTGGAATTCGCTCCCGGCATTCTGTCTGCCTCCCACTTACATCCTTGTTGTTTCCCATCTATACCACACATCGACAGATGTCTTTCATCCCTACGATTTCCTCTTTGGAAGGCGTCCCTCGGCTCTTGCCGACCTGGTTCCCCCAGTTAGGAGATTTTAAGACAGCAACCAGGCTGTTTGCCTCATCTCACCCGCACACTGGATTTGTCCCAAAGTGTAGAACGGAGAGGTATCGGAACGGCTTTTACCCTCGTCCTGCCTCTATCTGGAATTCCCTGCCTGGGTCTTCCTTTTCCCCTGCCTACAAGCTTGTCCTTTTTAAAAGGAATGTTAATTCCTATCTCCGGCCTTCTCGAGTCCCTCTCTATCTACTTCTTTCTGTGACCCTTAACCTTCAGTGGCTTTCCAGCCTTGCTTTGGGCGATTTTGTATTAAAAATCTTGTTTGGGTCACATCATTGAGTGACTTGCTTTGGGCTTTGTAATTGGCCATTTTCTGTGAAAAAAAGGGTAATTTTCTTATGATGCCAAGTCCAATAACAGAGTACTGTTTGCGCTCTGCGCGTATAATCTGGCGAACGGCAAACGACTGTGGCCAAGCTATAGGTAATTGTCGGGGGAGTGGCTCAAAGGACGATACGTGGCAGTGGGTTAACCCTCAAAGAGCCGGGCTATTTTGACCATCTCACAGCCGGGGGCGGATTCCGCCCATCTCAGATCGCGGTCGTTCTTTAATGGATTAAAATGATATTTGGCAATGAAAATAAGTTATGTGTACAATTTCATTTGAAAACATTAATGTTTTGTCTAATTATAGCTCATTAATCATTCATGATTTTTTTTCATGTTTTCAGTGTTTTTTATTGAATTTCCTGTGTTTTTACTGAATTTCCTATGATTTTTATTGAATTTCATATGTTTTTTTATTGAATTTCATATGTGTTTTATTGAATTTCATATGTTTTCTTATTGAATTTCTCCAATTTGCATATATTTTACAATGATGCTATTGACAATAATATTTCAGGGCCTACAGTTCATTCAATGCCCGTGATGTCAAGTGAACCGTAATGCACACTCTCTGCCTATATTGGAACTCTTTGGAGAAATCACTGAAATCAAACTGGGGCTAAGGTCGTTGCCATTTTTTTTTGGCTGTGTACAAGTCATATTGACGAGTATGGTTTCGCACTAACTGCAGTGTCGGAAATGTGTGGCAAGTGACTATGGGCGTTGGGAAATGTGTACACGTGTAGTGGAGTATAGTGGAAGGGGCTATAAGGGGACGTGAAATCTACACTGCTGGGGAGAATATAAGCGCACAATACTACCTTATCTCCAATTTAATGTTGAATTGGACTTTTTATAAATACCCTTGGTCAAAATGATTGTCCATAATTATTACCATGAAATGAAGAAAAACGGAAAACAATAAGAAAACAAAAATCCGGGCGTGCCCTCCTAGGATCATAGCCGCTGGTATTTGTTTACGTTTAAGGGGTTGGACTGGCCAGGGTGATGTGTCCATGCCTGAGGCGAAATTAAACAGTTAGTTTCAGGTACTGTGTGTGTGTTGGCATGGTCGCCCACGGCCTTTACAATAATTATGCCCATATGTCGAAGGTGTGTATAAATAGTACTGGGGTGGATTTCACAAAGCCTTACGATGCATCGTAACTCAACTTACGATGGATAACCCATCGTAAGTTGTGTTAAGCCGTATGGTTTATGTGCATTGCTCGTCGTCTTGCGATTGATCGTAAGTTACGACGAGTTTGGTGAAATCGACCCCTGGAGTACTGGGTATAGGAGGGTACTTCAGGGAGGTCTGTAAAAGGTATAGGAAGAAATTTACTCCCTCTGCCAATTAATACATAATTAATTAACTGGTAATAAAAATCACCAAATCCTAATTTCAAGGAATTTTTACATATCGGATATCACCAAGGGTTTTTAAAAAGACAAATAAGTTAATTGTTTCTATGCACCAGGCAAATTGATAATTAGTTAATGCACACAGAAAAAGTAAATAACTTACTCAGAATGAAATGCACCGAGAAGTGAAGGGTACCAATAGAGCCCAGGATCCACAAATCCGTGTGGAAATCACATTTCATGGCGGTTAGAAGAATCCCGAATGCCTTCAGGGTACCGAAAACGATGAACTCGTTCACGAAACAAGCCAGCACGACGAACCAGCCCCAGCCCCCTTCCGGGTAGCGGTTCCCGTTCTTCGCCATTGCACACCCTTGCCTTGCCGCTCCTGGGCCCCTCCGTCCAAATGGGATTCACACGAAAGGAGAAGACCGTTGAATACTCGCGCGTGTTTTTTGTTTTCGTGTTTACGTGTACTGACAATCTACACGACGGAATAGACAGGTTCTATGAAAAGTGAAACAAAGAAGAAAACATACATTTTACTCCAACGATTCAATGGCATCTGCTTCCAACGCATGTAAACTGCTAAGTGCACGTCACTAGCACAGCAACGATGCATCATTGTAGCTGGAGCTTCAGTGTTATTCGGCAACGCACACAAATGCGTATAATATAACGCATTATAATATAATATAATATAATGCGTGCCGTGTTCATGCTACTCTTTGTGTGACGAACGTGCGTTCAAGCGGCCCTTGTATTTGTAATGGTCCTGTCACACCTTGACGATTTAGCCAGCGTATGCCAACGTATCAAACATTTAGCGAATAGGATGGCGTACGTCGAATACGTTATGGGCAAAGTTTTGTATAAGTTAAGTTTTCGTTGAGGCACGATGGTATACATTTAAGTACAGCGAGGTTGTTGAAAAATGTTGTGTATGCACACAACTTTTCGACGTATGACAACGCATGGCTCATACGTTCCACACATGCGTGACGTACGTTGTAAGTAGATTATGCGTTCGTTGACACACGTTAACACACGTTATGTGTAAGATACTCATCGAAATGCGTCGAGATAATTTCTAGCGTCCCAAACGTATTTTTAACCTACGAATAACGTGCTTGGAACGTATATCGAACTCACCTACAACGCATATTGACGAATATAGGCGTATATGACGTTATCCGGACGACGACAGAAGTTACTGGACGTGTTTCTAACTTACAGTTACCGTATTGGTGTATAAAATGGGTTTAGAGGAGGAACCCGTCTGTACTCCTCAATCGAATCGAGCGAGCGGTTGAGCGTCCAGGCCTCTTCATCAAGTGATTTGAGTTCATGTTAGTCGCTTCGTCAAATGTACCAACGAAGCGGCAGCCTCGGTTTCAACGAGGACCGAGACCGGGCCACGTCTTTTGCGACCAAAGCTACCGAAACAAAACCGCCCACTCGTAGCTGACGTGTGCTGTGCTGTGCCTGCAAGACGACGCCTGCAAGTCGTTCAACTTCTTCTGCCCAGATGACCGGCGCTGTGAACTCAACACCAAGCAGTTTCGGGGTGCAAGCATTGAAGACTTAGATCTATCTGACCGGCTGTATTTACTTCGCCGAAGGCAGTAAGAAAGATGGTCAGGTTTACGTTTAGTCGCCGAATTATCTGCATAGGATTGCTTTAGAGTGCACTGTCTTTCGTTAGGTATTTCAGAAATGGCAAACACTTGAATGAAGAACTGACTTAGAAATGTTGAAAAAAAAAAAAAAATGACAAAGAAAACTTTTCCTAGACCAAGACACCAGATACCTCTCTTTTTGAGCATCAGCGCGCTTACCATTTGAGATATCTATCTCATAGATAATGGCCTACCCAAATCAACAAGTATTTGAAGAGGTGGAAGAGCGAATCAGACTCATCGATCCATTAACTGCCGCATATCTCCAGGAATCACTGTGGATACAAGTGGATACAGCTTCGTCATTTTCAGTTAACCAAAAAGATAGACCAAAAATATCGAAATGTTAAAAAAACAACGAAAAAAAATCGTTCTCGGGTTCAGCTGCCGGTCAAGTCAAGTCTTTGCCAAAATATTGCCTAAAAGCGGGAAGAAAATAATGCTATTCGATTTTTAGTATCAGGTTTAGTATATAGTATTTAGTATTCATTTTTAAGTATTCAGGCAACACATAACTGGGGAAACGTAAAACTCAAAGGCAAAGTGACTAGGACATATACACAGACAGTCAGGGGAAGGAGAATGACAGAGGAAGGACAAAAGGGAAAAGAGAGGGACGCAGATGTACATGCACGAAGGGAGGGGAGATCAAAGGCAAAACAAAAACGTATAGAGGATCAAAAGGACAGGAGCAAGGTGCAAGAAGCAAGGATGGTATGATTAGGGATCGAAGACAGGGACCGACCACAGGGGTATCTACTCGCTTGGTGTTGATGGTAGATTTATGACAGTAGATAGAGTCGTTTATTAAGGCCCTTTTCTGGTCTCACCGACAAATTGAATGCCGCAGACCCCACAAGAAATGAGATATATAGGCTAGTTGTTTTGCAAGTGATCATTCGATTGGATTTATACTCAGAGTCAGAGTCAGAGGAGTATCCTTGGCATGGTTCTTGCAAACTACACATTTAGATTTGAAGATTCCATGCTTGGTGTGGGTGGAGGATCCAAAGAGGGGACCTCAGAACGAACAATCAGATCCCGTGGATTGCTGGACGTCCAACGTTTGGGATACATATTATTTGTCTGAATAGGGAGATTGAAATGAGAATAAAACGCACAGAATGGTATGAAACTTAACCTGGTATTTAACAAGATTTAGAGTATCCCGTTTACCCCCTCAATCAACTTTCAGCCGACGGCGCATGGTGCTCATTGTGGGCCGCTCGGTAATTTTACATTACGACATGCAATGTGACTCATTCCGCTACTATTATATATTTGTTTTCTCCCTCGCTCAATATTTGTATTCATTTATGTGTTCACCTCTTCCGCGTTTTACTCGTTGCACATGTATATTTATCCATACGAAAGCTCAATATGTTTTAGAATTATGTTCCCTACTTCGTTCCATCTTGATATAAAATGTCTATCTGTGCCAGAATGTTAAAGCCATCCTTATTTGTATTCACACATCTTATTCTTCATTTTATGAATCTCATTTATATTTACGAATCCCTCCCCTCCTTGTCTTTGCTCCCCTTTTCCCTTCTGACTTTCGAGTTTAAAATTAAAAGCAAACAGTCTATTGACGAATAAATATCTAGGTACGAGCAGCACTGTGCCTTTACGTGTAAGGACGTTGCACACGATATGTATACATCCATATCCATTTCCATATTTTCATTCCAGTGTGGCGGTCTATTATCGGTGATCCGATACGCAGTCCTTCTACCCAAGAAACCTAGCTGAAGATCAATGCCAGCAGCCAGGAATGCAGGTCCGTTTGGATGGAGATATACCGCCCCATACGCGTAGCGGCATTCACCCATACACGCTCCTCAACCCTCGGGGTGGACAAGGAAAGACAACTACACACAAGAGTCAATGTCTTCAATTACTGATTGGTATGGGTTTATTTACAAAGATTCATGTCATAATTATGATGGACCTCCCGTTTGATTGCACTACAATGATTATTAGCCTCCAAGTGATTGGTCCCTGAGCCTCTCAATAATTAGCTCTGTGAAGGGGTAGTCTCGCATTAGCTGCTACGGTAGGGCAGTGCTGGGCAGCACGGCAATGCCTGGCTGGCGATAGCCTCCGAGTCCCGGGTAAGACCCGTACGCCTCTCGCGTTTCAGTGCGCCTCCATTCCCCGTTTCCCGTCGTGATCCTCCCACGAGGCGGCGGGGAGAGGAGCGCACCCTTCCGGCTCCGCCGCGAGACGATCGGCCGATCGCCGTATGCCGTCCCGCCTCCAGTAGCCTCCACGGACTCCTAGCCTCCTTATGCCAGCCCGACTTCACCACACCACCCAGCACACGCCCGTCAGCGCCGTCTCTTTCCGCTATCCGCTGTCCGCTGTGCCGTACAGTGACTGCCCCGGGCTATATACTAGGGCCCACAGCCGCGAGTGCGCCCTCTATATACTCTACGCTGCACTATAATTTGCGCCACACCAGCAACGAGGCACGTTATACAAACGTGTGGTGTTTGTCACGTTATACAATCACTCTCCGCATCTCGCCACCCCAGTTCCTCCTTCTTGTAGCTAATAACTCCATGTCACTTTGTTAAACGAAACAAGTCACCAATAGTTTCGAACGAAATGCGCAGATTGTTTTCTAATTGTACTGATATGATGAAAAACATATTTTATCATATTCCCTTATGGTTTAAGAAACATTTCTTGACATTAATTTACGTAGGGCCTATATGGGAAAAAGATACTAGTCACTACTGTATTCTCAAGAACAATTTCAGAGGTGTGTTCCCTGCAAGCTCTGTGATTCTATTTTCCACTCCCCGAGCCTTGAACATTCATTAACAGGCTTGCAGTGCTTGCCGTATAGGCTAATGGTAAATTTGTTGGAGCAAACACTCACACGCTGACAGACCAAGCGAATAGAAAAAAGGGCTACATTGGCCAGACACACAAACTATGCAAATACCGGTACACCGCCAGTATTACATAGCCAGTATTACAATGAGTAATGTGTGCAAACAATCGAACAATTGCCGTGAATCACCGTGACACGTTATTAACCCTTTGAGTACCATTGTCGAGTTTACTCGACGAACGCGGTGCACATTTAGAATAAAAAAAATTGAATGATAGTGCGATGAAAAGCTGCGTTGGGCTCAAAACAATTCGGTAACTGACTGTACATACCGAATAATTAATGTGGTACTCAAAAGGTTAATATGAGGTTTCAATGGCGAATGATAATTATGTTTTTAAAGTGCGTGTCCGAAGAGGTCAAGCACGAATGCTTGAATACTCCTAATGGGTTGGGAGTTATCCCATGTATAGGATACTTGTATCCTTCTGGAGCGCATCTCTTAAGTCTTGTGTTTGACAAAAGAAACGACCAAGTTGTATGTCGACTACCGTTGCTTCTAGTGGTTTCAGCTTTTAACTCCTATCACATCTAAACACAAAATCACACAGTTTTGTTTAATAACGACTTGCCCAATACCGAGGAAACACTGGAGGAAAAAAAATAAAAATTAATAATAAAGAAATACAAATAAATATGAGCTACTATATTCAGCTTGCGTGCGATTAGGTTTCCATGATAAGTCCACGTGCACGTTTATAATTATATAGACTGCTCTGAGTTACCCTGCCGTGTTAGAACAGCGTTCAGATAACGTTCCGTAGCGCCAATTCCACCCTACTGCATAATTATCCAGCGGGATTTGTGTGTTTCCTGAATCGATTTGCGTTACCATGACGAAGAGGTCACAACAAACACACAAACGCTGGCAGAAAATGGTGTTTAATTGCAAGGCAACCTTGGCAAGAAAAACGGACCATGCAAATACACTGGAAGGAAAATGTATTATTATACTCTGGGCAGCAATGCCTTGGGAGTTGTTATGTCTAATGAGTGCTACAATGGGGACCTTACGCCGTGTGCAATTCATAGCAATTTTCCTTGTAGCACATGCATCAACACACAAAGCAGACATAACATCAACAACGAAAGACATCAATTTTTCAGAATAATTTATAAATAAATATTTAATAAATAAATATTTTTCAATAATTTCAGAATGGGAAGAAATGAATTTAAAATCATTGCTCCCACGGCTCTATTTCAGTCCCTTCTCGAAGCACAAAAAAGATCCTCGGGTACAGCTCGGGCAAACAATCATTGAATTATATTCTCGTCAACGCAAAAATCCCATTATATCTAGCTGTCACAAATAATTCCAACAAAGTAGCCCGTCAGCTTATTTGAAATCGATGCTTACATATGTATATTGAATGTTGAGCAAGATACGTATACAAGTTATGCACTTTTTGTTTCTTCCATCTAAGAATGAATAGTTATCCACACGCGTATTGGTTAATATGTAAACGAAACTATGTGGTATCTCGAAGACCCCTTTAAATTGACAGAAATTACTTGAATGCAACCAAACGCTTGAGTCATACAGGCCAAACACTGTGCTTTGGGTGGGAACAACCATCAGGCAACTCTGCATATTTTTTTTCGCCACTGAAAAAAAACGCCATAGAGCAGAGCCAATGAGGAGCATGTACACCAGGCAGCACGTGGTCTGCGTTGTCGCATTTCCACGTGGGTTCGTATGGCCCAGCCATACGAACGAGACATATCGGCGACGTGACGCAGTTTGGCAAATGCGCTGACTCTGTGGAGCCCGTCAGGTTGAGATATACTCTGCGCGATCGTCTTATTTTCAGATTGCAATACAACTACCATCAGCATGACTGCACATCTGCCTATTGTGATTGTACTGGCTACGCTTATTCTCAACGATGAAGCTTTAGGTGAGAACGTTTTGGATTTCTTGGTTTCGCTGAAGATTATACAATGGGTTAACACTGTTTGTACTTGACCTTTCACTTGGTAAAAATACTCCGGGTGTGCCTCGAGGCCCCGCAATTGATTTCAGAAACCTAATACATTTTTTAGGCGCTGAATCCGATGGCATGATTGATTTCAATTCGCCTGTTTTTGGCTTTCAGGCGCCCCCGTAACCTGCGTGACTTCATTGTCCGAGCAGAGGTTCCCCCTTTGGACTCTTCACCTCCAACCAAATTTGGTACATTTAAGTGTACCTCGAAATGCATTGTTTGCAAGACACATGTCAAGGAAATAGACGCTTTCAATGGGCACTCTTCTGGAACTACCCACACGACCTATGGCTCTATCACGTGCACTACCTCAAACATCATATACCTCATCTCTTGTAGAGTTTGTAATATTCAGTATGTTGGCGAGACCAAAAACACCCTCAAAAACGGATCTATGGCCATAGGGCTACTATCAAAACCGGTAAAATGGACACCCCTGTTGGGTATCACTTCAATCTCCCTGATCATTCGATATCAGATATGAGTGTACTGGGCATAGAATCACTTGGTCACCGTAGTAATGCTGTCCGTATTAGCCGTGAGAAAATGTGGATGAAGCGTCTTCGGACTATTCAACCACATGGTCTCAACATCCAAGAGGGTAATGACTAACACCATGCAGCTTTCTGATAATCCTTCTTTTGTGTTCAGTCCTTCACACTTCTCTCTTTGATCTTTCCCCCTCTTGTCACTAATCCCTACCCTACTCCTTGCCCTTCTCTTTGATCTTTCCCCCTCCTCCCACTAATCCCTACCCCACCGCTTGCCCTTCCCTTTGATCTCTCCCTACCAGCTTCACTCTTTGTCCTTTGTTTCTCATCCGTGTCCTATTCACTCTCCCCCCTTCCTCCGTGTACATGTATCTGTCTTGTCCTTGTCACTCTGCCTTTGAGAAAGGTCCTGCTAGGATCGAAACGTCAGGCCCACTAAATTTTACAAAATGTGCATTTTGTTCTAATAATCAGACAATCAATCATTCCTGATGGATATTGAATCCAAATGTATTGTATTCAAACTAAACACATTTTGACACAAACACATTTAGATACATTAGGAAACTGTGCCGTAATTAAGGATAATGTTTCCCAGATGAGAAACTAGTCAGTTTTTACGTATTTTTTTATTTGCACAGCAAAAACTGGATTTCCCTCTATCACAATAAAAAGCCCTCATTTATTTGTCCTGATTTTTTTTATTATTATATAAATTTTATTGTTTCAAAAATTTGACTTGTTCAATTCATGCAAGCCACTGTTTATAGATCTAATGGAAGTTTGCAGTTGTACACAATTATGCAGCGAGGAGCCATTTTAACGACATGTGCGTATTTATTGACATTGTAACACCAGATAGGCAAATCTGATGAACACGAAAATGGTATCAAAATTTCCGCAAGACTACATTTTCATGGAGCGAAATAGCCCTGGACCCACAGGGTTAAAACATGTAAGATATTGAAACTGCTCTGACCCTCCAATATCTACCTCTCTGCTTCAATGATCTTTCTGATATCGGAATGATCAGTGAAAATGAAAAACATGTAACGATTGGCTTTTAAATATTTCTCATAGATTAGACTCCTCTTTTCAAAAAATATCAAAGTTCTTGACATGTAGCCCGTTTATTATACAGCTGCACATGTGTTGGTTTAATTTCTGATTTGGTCGATCCTTCTTGCATTTTTTATATTCAAGCCATCAATTGCACCATCGGCCAGGAGCCTGACCCCGCCTCCAACCACATACTTCGCTGGGTTATCCCGGTAGAGGACCCCTGTCAGTGCACCCGGGTTGAAGTGGGCGGGCTTATTAGGCACACCCCTTACAGACCCTTCAAGGTGTCCTACTACGACAGCTTTCTGCACAGCGACAACCACACGGAGATTCGCAAATGGCTGATTTGCGCCGGTGAGTTTTGATTGAGTATAATAAGATAAAACAATGCTCATCAATCCGCATCAGTGCGATTGCAGTGGGAATCGTAACCCTGGCAAAGATTAGTTGACTATTCAGGAAGGCCACCATCTAAGTGCAAAGCTCACTTAGTAAGATCACTGATACCAAAAACCATATATCTGTGCTTCAAATCTCGGTTTAGTCAAATTTGTCTTTGCCTTTTTCGCAAAACATTGCATTGCATCAAAACACAATACATGCAGTTGCAGGTTCACACGAATTTCATAAAAAAATACTTCATTACAGATGCACCGGTGTGTACGAAGGAAAAACCACTTGGTTTGGAGGATGGCTCCGTTCTGAATAAAAGTATCACAGCTACATCGTTTGTAACTACTGCCGGGATTGCTCGCGCCCCTTACAGAGCACGACTTAATACCCCAGGTGCGTAGGTTGCAGAGTTAATGAGGCAGTAATAAACCGTGCATGTTTTCTTGGCCTGACTCGGTCGACGCAAGCCATTTCCATCTGCAACGTGGCTATCCATCTGCAACGTGGCTATTGAAGACTGATTGTTGGTCATCCTATAGTACTAACTGCTCAAAAATTTGTTTTAGTGAGGCAATGAAGACTTTCTTTGCCATTTTGCAAAACTATGTAAAAGTTCCCGGTCATTTTGTTTCCTAGATTTGTTGCATAATAATGTTTATTTCATCAAATAACACCTCCTTGGCAAGCACCCATTAACATTAGCTTTTTTCAATATATATGTGTATTTCTTATTGAAATGTTTGCAATGACTATTATTTTGAAGGTGAATGGTGTCCTTATTTGAACGTCAGCAATCACTGGATTCAAGTTGACTTCAATGTCAAGGTCTACATAACTGCTGTCTGCACTCAAGGCCGTAGAGACATGGACTTCTGGGTCACAAAGTATCAGGTAGCACAGAGTCTCGACGGGCATGTCTGGCATTACGTGAAGGATACTAACGGGACAACAAAAACGGTAAGTCTAACTATTCTGTTTCGTTCTGTCTATGTTGTCAACGCGAGTATACGTTCCTGTAGATGTGCAAACTGATCTTATTATAGGGTTTCAGGAATTAATATTTCATCACTTAAAACCACGTAACTAATAATTTGGAGTGTTGCTGACAATCAAACAGTTTTTGACGCTCGTTCTCGGGTGTATTTGCAAGTTTTCATTTTTTATTTTAATGATAATATAATAGTTCAATATTCATAAATACATTTTGTGATACGTGATGATGCAATAGAAACCCAATCGGTTGTGTACTTTTTCTCTAAACCTTTTTAATTGGAACCAAAATGTCTGTTTCATTTTCCCACAATCTGTCATGAAAAATTAAATATTTCACACAGCCCTGACACCCCCGTGACATGCACTCCGATTTCTAGACCCCGCATAATTACACATAGCCGACACCCTTTCAGATATCTCGGACTGAAAATGCGAAGGACATGAATTGTCAATCAAAGCAGGACCTTTCTCAAAGTTAAGGGTATTCTGCCTTCTGGGAAAATGTTTTTAGGATGCCGATCACGTTTTATGATTTGAAATGTGATAAGTAAATAGTTTGTAATATACTTTGTATGTGTATATCAATTGTTATGAAAGACCAGAAACCGACATATTTCAAATATCTCGTTTTCTATCATCGTTCTGATTTCCAGTTTCCAGGTAACAACGACAGGGAAAGCGTGGTGTGCAACTCGTTCGTAAATGCCTTACATACTCGATTAATTCGCATTTTCCCAACTGAGTGGGTCGAGTTTTGCTGTTTGCGCTTTGAGTTAATGGGCTGTCATCACTCGGTGTAAACCAGTTAAAGGGAAACAAACTCACAGTCCTGAATTTCGTGAGCATTTCATAAAGAAATGATATAAAGCGAAAGGGAAAGTGGCAGGTTAAAACATTCAAACTGAATGTACATACAGACGAATTTTAATATGTGTCACATGCAAACACCACTGTCACTAAGCGAGTTATTGAATGAACTGTCGTCTTTTGGACATTTCACATTGCTCTAAAGTTAAATTTATTGAAATGGCCTTAATGCGTCATAGATACCACTTAAAAACACTTGCTCTAATTGAATGCATTGATACGTTTTCGAGAATTTCTAACACTTGTTTGGGAGTGAAATCCAGTGAATGGATGACGACATATGCTAATTATCTGGCACCAATGTATCTATCTATGTCAAAATTTAGATTACTAAAGCTCATGTATAAAAAAGGTGGTATCGACCCTTTAAGAGAAAATGGCTTTGGATGCATACCGTCAGCACCGATAGCCCTATTCATCTTCTAATATATCTTTTGCTGGAATCCTTAAATCAGTTGAACTCAGTAGTAGAGAAAAACGCTAGAATTACTTTATTAGAACCAGCCTGATATTTTCATTGTACCGTGGAAATCATACTATAGTTTTCAACAGAATATTCGACAAATTCATGTCGATTTGTTGTTATTCCTATTTCACATTATATTTTTTTAAATTTATTTTCAATCAATGGTAATGCAAGGCTGTGAAATAGTGTTTGAAATATCAACGCACCGCTATGTTTAGGTAAATACTGGTAAAAATGCATTTAGCCTCATAATTGTCGATATTGATATTGATGTTTCAAATCATTTCCCTAAAGAATGTTTTTCTTGTGTTTAATTGAGAGGAGATTTTTTTTCCAAAATACTTGGTTTTCTTAATATATCCTAGTTGTGATCTGCTTCGTTAAAAATGAGTCAGATGTTGCAAAAATATGATGGTGTTTGTTAAATAAGCGTAGCATGTTGCACTCCGGAGAAATGACAGTTTCCAAAAATCCTTGTTTTTCATTTTCACCAAAACTGTTAGCAGAGAAAACAAGCGTTAAAGATTTATACTGTATTGTCAGACATGCTAAGAAGTAAAAGCACAAAAAGCACATAACATTTTCCTGATACAATTTTTTACTTCTCATAAAGGATTACGAAAGTTAAGAACCTAAATAATTCATAAATAAAATGAAAAATGGTGAAAAGTGAAAAAATCATGTAATCATTTAATCGCCCGTGGCGCATTATCATGCCGTGCAACATCTGCCTCATTTTTACAGAGCCGGTCACAGACTTGTTTCTCCAGTGCCTGCAGATACAATTGTATAAATGTGTTAGTTTTAATCATATCTGCACTGAGTCCTCGGAGGCCTCCTCCATATTATGTTTTGTTACTGCATTGCGGTCGGTCGTTAGAAAAACGGATTGTGGCTTCATGACTTCATGACTCTGGTTGTGGTTGTTTTGCGCACATTTTGATTACTAATTTGTCAATTACAATTACATGTCAATTAGTATACGGAGTTTTTTTATTATTGCGTACATCTCTGCACAATTTTAAAAAGGTCGGACAGTGGCTTGCATGCTTCTGCATACTTGTAAAAATGTATTAAATGTTAATTATGAGTAGTTAATTAAACAATGTTTTCAACAATTTGCATCTTTGATTTAAATCAATAATGAAAACAGCACTTAAAAATCTGCACGCGAATTTTCAAGTTCATCTGACCTTCCGTTTTAGTAGACTGAATAATGGTATTGAATTAAATTTTGCATTTTTAAATTTATTTTCACCAAGCGAATACCTTTACGACTCATCCATGTAATGTAAATTTCCAAAAGCAGTATTCCAAAAATGTTGCAAACTGCTCGCCGGACGTTTCTCAAAGGCCTTTAAAGAAACGTCCGACTAGGATCGATATGGCAGGTCCTGCTAAGTTTAAAAAAAATCAAAAACCCATGCTAAGTTAACAGAAATAGTCAGCGCGATATTTCGGATCCAGTCGTGGCTATAGACAATTCCTGAGACTCGTTGGTTTCATAGATGCAGGTGTATTACGTAACATTCTGCGATCTCGCTTAGTATCATTTACGGTAGCTTATATAATGGTATTTACGCATCCTATCCTGTAAATCATTTTTCGTTCATCATAAAATGAATGCACTAATTTCGAGAAAAACTCAATTTCAATAAAGTAAACGCACCTCTACCACGGTCTGTATTCTGTCGTTTTTCTTCTAACATCAGATAAATCGAAAGCTTGTAATGTTAAACTTTCTATTAAAAAAGAAAACAAGTCTAAATTAGGCCTGTACTATATTCTGACCATTCTGGCCATTCAATGTGCACTCGTAACACTCGTAAGCGACTGAACTAATGGCCACAACTGAATTTATTGACAAATAAATAAACAAATAAATAACATAAATGAAGGTACACGTGCAAATCAAACTTCAGTCCCAATGTGGCATTTCTTTACCCATGAGGTATTGATAGACATTATTACAAGGACGCACTTACACCATTTGATTCGATTATCGTTCTCATTGTTGTTTTTTAGGTGATGGCACGATCAGGTATGGTGGAGGGACAATATTTGTTCATTTGAGCAAAGTAGCAATGAAAATACATGTAGTTAAAATAAGTCATAATTGTCGGTTAGCGCATGATGTTGTATCCATACTGCGCCAGAAAGCAAAGGTATTTTAAGTGAAACACACGGTACACGTGCCCAGGCACTGAAAGGTCCTATAAGGTGATGCGCAATGGTTACCAATTTTCCTATTACCATCTTGCTATTAATTATACATCAGTGGTTAATGCCGCGTTTCAGGTCTACCTTGAAGAGGGCTTGTTTCTCACCCAAATCACTCAAAAGTATACTTTGGGATACCTGTGGCGTGTTCCTTGAGTTCGTTATTGTTAAAAATGTATGCTACAGACTATTACTGGAGGGGCACTTCGTGAGATATTGAGAGCGTGTATATTACCATCGACTGCTGATCAACGCAGGCGTTGTTCTCTGCCGAGGTCGGGCCGGTCATTTATATCAGGTACGACGACCAAGGCGATCTTTTCCACCGCAGTATTCCTTGGCCGGCACGGCAAGAGTCCTACAAGGTGATGGAGTCCTGCGAATATCGTGTTTGGCGGCAGTCTTATTTACCATTGCAATCTAAAGTGCAATTTAAAGTGCTGTCGGTCCTGGTCTTGCCTCAAAGTGCCCAGCCAACGCCCTCCTCTCACCTTTCTACACAGACAACTGACATGACAACTATTTCTGCCAGGCAGAATTGTGTCCCAGCCCGGAGCCAGTACCCACTCATCTATATTCCCAGTAATGTTAGCCTCCTAGAAGATTCAGGACTCCCGCTGCTAAATAACAATGCCCTTTGTTCAGAGTTGGGTTCAGCTGCCAAGGTAGCTAAACTCCCATCGAGGTTACTCCCATTCGGATTACTGCCTATAGAAGACTACCTACGGATTTACATAATACGGTGAAAGGACAAAAAACATACAACTAATGTACTAGCACCGACCAAATTAAACTTTGACAGGGTAATAATTCTCAAATAATGTTCACTGAAATTCGAATCCTGCAAAACCCTTGTAAACTAATGCACTACAAATTTCCTGAAATGTATGTAGAACGAACGAAGCTACTGCTGGGATCGAAACATCAGGCCCTCTTGTATTTTTAATATTATTAAACTGTGAATGACTTCGTACATTGCAGATGCGAAATCAATAACTAATATTAAGCCAGTTTATTTTGACTATCTCACAGCCGGGGTGGATTCCGCCCCCCCCCTCCATCAGATCTCGGTCGTTGAATGATAGATTCAAATGATAGATTTGCAGGGCGATAGAGAATTTCATCATGAACATTTCGGTAAAAATTCATTTGGAACCAAAACATCTTTTGTATAATGATAGCTCAGTAATTATTTTTAATTAATTTTTTGGCTTTCTAATGTTTTCATTTTTTTTATTGAATTTCCTATTTGTTTTTATTAAATTTCCCCAATTTTCTAAATAATTTTCAATAATAACGAATCACGAAAAATCAATAATTGCATGCAGCAATAGCAATGAGTTAATTATGCCAAAGAATCCTGAAAAGAAACCTTCCCCCAACCTTCCCCGTGACCATCCCAATGCCTCCCACCGGTAATAGGGCAATGTAATATGTAATGTAGGTTTCAGACTGCCATTAAAGAAGCTCTGAACAATCAACAACTGTTGCCTCGGGAGAATCTGCCTAATGTTCCGACCTAACTGGATCCCAGAACAGATTATGTTTTCTCGCGCAGACCAATGCGCCGCTTTCTCGCTGAGTACAGGGAGGACGGAAACCACGCGAAAAACAAAAATATTGGAAGTCGCGGGGAAATTCCCATCCGGCTTAATTACTGAGCTGACAGTGAAACTTGCTTCGTACTACGGCTTGCGCATTTGTAATGTTACCTTCCGTTCTAACAGTAGTCTTACTTCGAAATCCTTCCAATTCTTCTTGACAGACTATGAAATGGATTTATCCCATGCAGTTTTGATATTCTACTTTTGCAGACATTCTTAGTTGCTTAATTCTCTTATATTTTATTTACATAATATAATTTCATTATTTGCTAATGATTATATTTTGTGATAATACGCATCACCTCTCCGTTGGACTTTTCTTTAACAATCGATCGCAAGCTGTTCCTTCTGGACAAATTTCTTTTTGTCAACAAGTTTTCCTTATTTATCCAATCAATTCTATATCTCCGTATCCTTCTTTTCAAAGTCATGGCCCCTGTCAGAAATGTCCAATTTTTACCAGAACAACAGGCCCACTGAATATTTGAGCTTTGCTTTTACATTTTAGTTATGTAAGTCAGTAAGCATTTTGAAAGATTGCTGTGACTTTAGTATTTTGGAAAGAAACCTATACTTCGTCAATGTCTCATATGAAATTGGCCCCTAACAGCCATATGTATTATATTCCAGGTTCATTTGTTCGTGAGAATGAAAAACCTCTCGGTATTGAGAATGGTGCCATTCCTGCTGAGTCCTTGAGTAGTACATGTACATTATATAGGTAATTATTGGAAGTGCACTTGCCAAAAGTATGGAAAATTGGCCATTAACATCGACTGCTAATCAACGGAGGCCTTGGTCTCCTCCCGAAAAGAGGAGTTTATGAGGAGTTTATGTGCAATGGAGAGGCGCGATCAGCGGACCGCAAGATAATTATACGAATGAAGGTGAGGTGTACTATATCATTTCCGACGACAAAGGCTGGCGACCATGTCTACTCCTGCACTCAGTGTTCCCTCCTAGACACCACACGATAGTCCTACATGATGATTGGAATCCTGCGAATTTCGTGTTTAGCAGCAGTCCTGTTCACTGGTGCAACTACAGGTAAGGTTGAGCGGTCATTTTCAAGAAGGAGATTAACTGTCGAAGAATGTCATTGTTCAAAGAAAAAACAATCCCGCAAAACCATTGCAAACTAATGTGTACAATATTTCCAGCAGGCTAGGACCTTTTTCATACAGACAAGCTGCGTTTGAGAAAGGTCTTGCTAGGATAGAAACTTCAGGTAATCCTCATTTTTGATATTCGCTGTTCGGTCACTTTATTCAGTAAGCAGTTTTTCTATTTTACTGCACATGATAATTAATGAAGAATTTAGCAGGGACCAGCTCTGCCCGGCCTGACCAAAGAAATCAAGATATCCTACGTCAATATGAGGTAGGGTTTTAATGCCGAAGGGCCTCCAGAGAAAGGGTGGTTAACGTAGTCTAAAGGCGGATATAGTGGAAGGAGTTGCATGGGTTGCCATAGAGCTCAGAAGTAGACTTGGGGGATCTGATCGTGAGGAGGGAATAGAGGAGGACGAAGGGGACTAAGAATAGACAGTATAAGAGTATTTAGAGAACAGGAGCGCTATCAAAGGAAGGGGCCACCTGGTGCCCGGGTTCTTGCTCTGTTTGCGATAGTGCCGAGGCCAGCAGCGAAGAATGTGCCTGTGCTCTCCGCACGACTTGCACTTACAAACGTTGGGCCATTCCTTGAACTGACGGAGTACACCACCCTGCAGACATGTGAAGCGCACTTTCATCGAGTCCCTCTGCTAGAATAGCATTACCTATGTTCAAATAGGATTCCCAAGCATTCCTCGACCCGATATATCTCCGCCCGTACTGCAATATCGAGATTATAATTATAGAATGTACCCCAAGAATATTGAATACGAGCAAACCATTTTTCCTGGCAGCAAGAATACGCCATATTTACTTTATAATGCACTGCAATATCTATGAATAAAGAGCGAATGTTCATTTTCCAATCCGAGAAGGGACCTTGCGTGCAGCGACACACCTAATTTTCATGAACTGACCTCCTTACCCCCATGCTGAATGTTACTAACCACACCCTTAGTGACTTAGTTGTAAGTAGGTTCATATCAAGTAGTTTAGAGAAGAGTTCACTTCCCCATTCCCTCATGCAGAGAGGGACACAAGAGTCAGACAAAGACACCAACCCCTGAACGCCCTGCAATAGGTGTGTGTACATTTCTTACGTACAGTAAGAGTATGTGTCTGCCAATTTGTTTCCAACTAAACCTGGGTGGGTTCCAGCTATCCCATTGTTTCACAATTCAACAAGCTGCCTCATCTTTAGACAGACTACATACCACCGTGTAATAAAGCTACTGCTTGCAAACAATTTAAAAAAAAAAACCAATTTCGAGAGTGTTTGTATCAAAACACAAGATTCCAGCTGCTGACAATAAACAAAATATGTCTCCTCTCGGAGGGGTTTTCTGCGTTAAGGCTAATTCTGTCTGTAGTTTGACTGGTGTTTCAGGCTCGACGAGAACCCACGATAGCCCCACATAGGTGCTCGCCATTCCATTGATAAAACCTAATCTAATCAAGACAATCTATGATTTTATTTGAACTCTCCAAACTCAGCTATGCACTGCACCATCGGCCAGGAGCCTGACCCCGCCTCCCATCACAGACTCCGCTGGGTTATTCCAGTAGAGGACCCCTGTCAGTGCACCCGGGTTGAAGTGGGCGGGTGGAATAGCCTTGTTCCTTACAGGCCCTTCAAGGTGTCCTACTATGATACCTTCATTCATGGCGACCATCGAGCCCAGATTCGAGAATGGCTGAACTGCTCAGGTTAGTCTCCTAATCCTATCGAACTCAATGGAATCAGTTTGATCGAACCGTTCTTGTAGTAGCAAAAACATATCGATTCTAGCAGGACCTTTTCTCATAGGCAGAGAGGAAGCCTTACTAATACTTTGCCAAAGAAAATGTTGCAAATGATTAGACTGACTAAAATTACCATTGTAACCACAATGCGAGGGCCTGACGTTTTGAAAGTACCTTTATCTCGCTAGGTTCCAAAACGTCAGGCCGTCGTATTTCGTTTACATAATTATTAGCATTTGGGTATATTTAAACATTAAGCAGCTTGCAAAATCTCCGAGTATTACTGTAGTTTTGAAGTACAAGAGCTTAAACGCAGAAACCGACATATTGCTTGCAGATGCCTTCGTGTGTGTGAATGATAAACCGCTTGGTATGGAGGATGGAACCATCCCAGATGACAGCATCACTTCATCATCTAACTATCTTATTGAGTACTTTCCTGCACGGGCACGTCTTAATACCGAAGGTATGTTATCTAGTTCACTTTAGGATGCATTGCAGGGGAATCTTTGTAAATATTAAGGTAAACCCACATCTCGCTTACAATCATCGTATAAAAAAGGCCCTATTTTCGACCTCCGGATTATATCAATACCTGTCTGATATCCATAGTCGATTCTCACACGCTTTTTTAAAGAAATGTGGTATTGATAGAGCAAAGGCACTCTTAGATAATACTTCGTGCATGTTGTAAGTACTGCATGTTGCATGGATTACTACAGTTTGCATGGTGAAAGTACCCTATATCTTAACGACAGAGTACACTCTACCAGAAACGTTGAGTTTCCCGAAAGAGAAGCGTTACATTCTGTCACAGCAAATTTTCCACGAAGCTGCTCTTGCATAACATCAACCAATTTACTATGAAAACCATTTTCATCCATCCGTTCGGGTTTGAACACTGCCTATAATGTGTTAAACAATCCTCATTGGTTAACAGGCTTTCCCGGAGCGTGGTGTCCCATTATTGAACCAAGCCAATGGATTCAAGTTGAATTCAAAGTCAATGTTCGCGTCACGGCTCTCATCACTCAAGGCCGCAGGGACATCGAATTCTGGGTAAAAGCGTACCAGGTTGCTCAGAGTGACGACGGGCTGGCCTGGGAGCACGTGACCGACGAGAACGGGAATCAAGCGACGGTGAGTCAAAGCAAATATGACATGACAACCGCTCCAGTCAAATATGATGAGGATCACAAACTATGTACACAATCAATCTTCAAGAATGATATATGCTCCGCACTGTAATGACTTATTGACATACCTTTATGCGACCATAGCAGACCTGGTTGGTCACTGTTATTTAAATAGTTTTTGTGGTTTCCTCCAGAGTTGCTTTCCTGCCTGCCTGGCAGTTGCATTGTTAAGTTCCCCATTGTACTGTAGTCTGCTGCCTGGCTGCATCTGGCTAATTCTTGAATGCCAGTACACCCGTACATTGCTCTTTACTATTGTAGCGGGACTGGGCAATGGACAACACGAAATAAAAAGAACTAAACAGGATTTCAGGAGAATACAATTACAATTTAATTAGGAACCAAAAAAAAACGATCCCTAAGAGTAACAGAGTACGAATCAAAAATAAGAAAAAACAAACTTGAGACCCCAGAGCACAGAGTTTGAAAAACAGAGGAAACACAGAAGGAAATAAGGGCAAGGAAAGCAACTGGTGAAGGTTAAAGTAATGGAGGCAACTTACATAAACTCCCAGGCCCACTCAAGGTTCCTTCAAGGCTTCAAGCCAAAACCACGCCCTCCACCTCCAGTCGACCCAACTGTTTGACTCTACCTCAAATTCCAGGCGTCCCCGGTTTTATATTGGGGCAAGAGCCTATACTCATGCAGGGATTTTGTAAAGTGGGGATTAGGTATAAGGAATTCAAAGCCCCCCCACTCCTACAATGAACTTACACACCCTGCACCCACAATGGGTTACTATACCCCTCGTCCCACAATGTCTCCTCCCACTCCTCAATCCTCTGTGGCCTGAGCCATGCCCACAAGAGTGAAGTCCTCTGGACTCCTCCAAAATAAATAGGGGTCTGGGAATGAAAATTCACTACACTATTATTGCGTACTTGCTGGCAGGCTTGGAGTTCTTTTGTTGCAGAGCTGGCATGAGCCCTATATAAGACGTATTGACTGTTTATTTGTAAATCGTGCCTCCTTTGGCCACTTTTATGCTATCCTACACCTGAATTTTAACAGCCGAATTGTACATGCCACAAACGGTTGTTTTTCTGAAATAAATCAAAAATCATGATTGTACTTTTGTAGCGTTTCATTACAGACATTGATTATATTTCCTTATATGCATTTTCCTCTGTTATTTTTTTCAATTTGCTGATCAATACTGTATATCCTTATTTCCACATAAGACACCGTGTAATTGTTTTGCCACATGTCCACCATTTCATAGAATTGTTGTTACTCACTACTTCCTGGACCTACACTTACACTGTACAGCCTCAAGCAATTACTTGCACACATTGTTTTACACCAGTGAGGCTGACCAATGACCCTGAGTGGTCAGTGCTCTGTCCAGTGTTGCACTCCTGACTATGAGTCATCATTTTTTCTTAGAAAGCTACCCTGACTTGTTTGTTTCTCAATCTACCAATTCTTTCTCCTAAGACTATTTCTCACTTCTCCTGCTACCTTCATTCGAGCCACATCACTTTTCTTAGCGCTCCACCTTTCAACTTGGGCATTCAAGCATAGCATCTGCATTTCGTGCTTGACATGCACACTCGCACCGATACTGTGAGCATTGAGCGCCACCATGGATCACACTCAGGACACCAGTTCTATTCCCAATGCACCGCGCCCACCCGACCCTACAGACTCCATTGCGGACAATACCGACACAGCACAACCCACTGCTGTGCTATCTGCCCGCACCACCCGTTCTGGTCGCAGCGTGCATTGGCCTAAACGCTATGTCACATTCGTTCGCTACTAGCCACACACTCACTGGAAGGGGGCTCCTGTAGCGTTTCATTACAGACATTGATTATATTTCCTTATATGCATTTTCCTCTGTTATTTTTTTCAATTTGCTGATCAATACTGTATATCCTTATTTCCACATAAGACACCGTGTAATTGTTTTGCCACATGTCCACCATTTCATAGAATTGTTGTTACTCACTACTTCCTGGACCTACACTTACACTGTACAGCCTCAAGCAATTACTTGCACACATTGTTTTACACCAGTGAGGCTGACCAATGACCCTGAGTGGTCAGTGCTCTGTCCAGTGTTGCACTCCTGACTATGAGTCATCATTTTTTCTTAGAAAGCTACCCTGACTTGTTTGTTTCTCAATCTACCAATTCTTTCTCCTAAGACTATTTCTAACTTCTCCTGCTACCTTCATTCGAGCCACATCACTTTTCTTAGCGCTCCACCTTTCAACTTGGGCATTCAAGCATAGCTCTGTACATATACATGTACACTGTCTTGTACATCAATAAAATACTGTACCGCCATCTCAGCCCAAGAGTAAGTTAGTGTGTTCATTCCCCTTAACACTAAATTGGTGACCCAGACTCCGAACTATTGCAACCGAATTCAGCACAATGGCCACTTCCACTCCAAGCCAGCCACCAGTCGCCGCAGTCAGCCTTAAGTTGCCACCGTATTGGCCCGGCGATCCTGCCATTTGATTCATGCAGGTCGAGGCCCAGTTCGCCACACGGTGTATAACCACCGAAGAGACTCGCCATGCCTATGTCGTCGCGGCGCTTCAGCCTAGTATAGCGCAGGAGGTACGGGACATCCTCATGTCTCCGCCTGCGACTCACCCCTATAGTACTCTGAAGGAGGAGTTGGTCAAGCGTACTTCAGAATCGGAGCGGAAACGCCTGCACCAACTCCTGATAACGGAGGAATTGGGCGATAGAAAACCTTCTCAACTCCTCCGCAAGATGCAACAACTACTGGGTGGTTGCACACTCGAGCCCTCCATCCTACGGCAGCTCTTCCTTCAGCGACTCCCCACTAACATTCAACTGATATTGGCATCGACGGCAGACCAGGTCGACATCGACCATTTGGCGAAGTTGGCCGACAACATCCTGGAAGTTTCTCCCAGTCCAGTGCCAGCCTCTGCTCCCATCGCCGCAGTCACAGCTCCAGTCACATCTCAACTGACGGAGCTGCAACAACTCCGGGATGCTGTGCACAAGTTGACAGCACAGGTGTCAGCCCTGTCCGCCCAGCCACGACACAGGAGCAGCGGTCGCAGTCAGTCTCGCGACCGTCATCGCCGCGACCAGACCCCATCCCGCGATGAGCAGAAGGAGTGCTGGTACCATTGGAAGTATGGTACCAATGCTCGCAGATGCCAGCAGCCATGCTCCCACACTGCAGGTGCCGCCCAGAGCCAGGGAAACGGCCAAGCCGGCAACTAGGGGCGACAAGCCTTGCCGGTCACGCCGCACCCAGTCGCCTGTTCTACGTAACCGACCGCCACACTAAACACCAATTCCTCGTGGACACAGGAGCTGAGGTGAGCGTCATACCTCCTTCAACTCACGAGCGCACCAACCGTCTACATGGACAAGATCTCCAAGCAGCAAATGCTTCCCCGATTGCTACTTACGGTGAGAGATCTTTGACATTGGACATTGGTCTCCGGCGACCATGCCGCTGGGTGTTTATTGTTGCGGAGGTTCACCATGCGATCATTGGCGCGGATTTCCTCCGACATTTCAATTTTCTGGTCGACGTTCGCAATCGCAGGCTCATCGACGCCACTACCAACTTGAGCGTCAACGGTAAAGCCTCGAGCGCCCCAGCAATCAGTCCTGTCCTCGCAGCACCAACTCCATCACGCTTTGCGGACATTTTAAAGGATTTCCCCGACATCGCACGTCCTTCCTATCGTGACACACCGGTCAAGCACAATGTGACTCACCACATTGTCACGACTGGCCCACCAGCTGCTGCACGACCACGTCGACTTGCCCCCGACTGTCTTAAGGCCGCAAAGGATGAGTTCCAACACATGCTGGAACTCGGCATCATCCGTCCTTCGGACAGTAACTGGTCATCTCCACTTCACATGGTCCCCAAGAAACAACCGGGAGATTGGCGACCATGTGGAGACTACCGGGCACTGAATACAGCCACGGTGCCTGACCGCTACCCAGTACCGCACATCCAAGATTTCACTGCGTCACTCCACGGAGCAACAGTTTTCTCGAAAATTGATCTTGTCCGTGCGTATCATCAAATACCCATGGCACCGGACGACATCGCTAAAACTGCAATCACTACACCCTTCAGACTGTTTGAATTTGTTCGAATGCCATTTGGATTGCGCAACGCCGCCCAAACGTTCCAACGCTTTATCGACGAAGTCACCCGCGGACTTGACTTTTGTCATGCGTACATTGACGACCTTCTCATTGCCAGTCCCGATGCTGACCAACATGCACAACATCTTCACTTGCTGCTCACCCGCCTCAACCAATATGGGGTCGTCATCAACCCAGCGAAAAGTCAATTCGGTGTGAATTCACTCGAGTTCCTTGGACATCACGTTGACTGTCATGGTGTTAAACCACTTGCAGATAAGGTCAGTGCTATCCACAACTTTCCCCAGCCAACAACTCAGACAAAGCTTAGAGAATTCCTCGGACTTGTCAATTTCTACCGCCGTTTTGTCCCACGGTGCTCAAACGTCCTGCATCCGCTCACAGACCTGTTGACTAACGCGGGAAAGAAATCAGCTCCACTCGCATGGAATGACCAAGCCACAGCTTCATTTCAACAGGTCAAAATTGCCCTCGCAAACGCTACCCTCCTTGCACATCCCAAGCCGGACGCTCCTCTTTGCGTCATGACGGACGCTTCGGATATTGCCGTAGGAGCTGTGCTTCAACAATGGGTAAACGACGCATGGCAGCCAATCTCGTTCTTCTCCAAAAAGCTGCAAATCGCTGAAACTCGCTACAGCACCTTTGGACGTGAACTTTTAGCAGTGTACCTCACTGTTCGCCATTTCCGTCACTTACTTGAGGGTCGTGAATTCTACGTCCTCACGGATCACAAACCCCTCACCTACGCGCTCTCGTCATCGGCAGACAGACATTCCCCACGCGAAATTCGCCATCTCGATTTCATTTCTCAGTTTACCTGCGACATCCGGCACGTAAAAGGTAAAGAGAACTTCGCAGCCGATGCCCTTTCGCGTATCGAACTCAATGCCCTTCACCCAGAGCAGTCTGCACCGGTTGATTTTTGCAAGATGGCAGAGTTACAGCTTGCCAATGATGAACTCACGCAACTTCGCAATTCTTCAACTTCGCTCACCTTCAGGGATGTTCCCCTACCAGCATGCGATACAACATTAACCTGCGACATTTCAACTGGCAACCCACGCCCATTTGTTCCTGCAGACCTACGCCGCGCAGTGTTCGACTCGCTGCATTCCTTGTCACATCCAGGGATTCGAACCACCCAACGTCTCATTTCGGCACGCTACGTTTGGCCAGGTATGAACCGTGATGTTAGAACATGGGCACGATCTTGCATACAATGTCAGCGAGCAAAGGTTCATCGTCACACCTTTGCACCCCTGTCCCAATTCAGGCCCCATTGCATTGATCGTTTCACACGTTGGCCGGAAGCAATACAACTGCCCAACATCACAGCTGAGACAGTCGCACGTGCGTTTGTGACCAGATGGGTCGCTTCCTTTGGCGTTCCATCTACCATTACCACCGATCGAGGGGGTCAGTTTGAATCTGCACTTTTTCTCGCTCTGACAAACCTCCTTGGAACAAAACGCGTTCGCACCACCGCCTACCACCCAATCGCAAATGGCCTTGTGGAACGTTTTCACAGACAACTAAAGGCATCACTACGGGCCCAAGTGGACGCGCACAAATGGACAGAGACTTTACCACTTGTTCTTCTCGGAATACGGACAGCGGTCAATTCCGATTTCGGCCACAGTGTCGCCGAACGCGTATACGGCACAACCCTCCGTTTACCAGGAGAATTCTTTGACACAACCGATACCACTAGTTTGGACCCCACGAACTATGTCCATCGCCTCAGGAACACAATGCACAATCTCCAGCCGCCGACACCTCGCACACAGCAACGTCCCACTGTGCATGTTCCCAAGGACCTCCAGACATGCACACATGTTTTTGTTCGACGTGACTCGGTACGCAAACCCTTACAACCGCCCTACGATGGACCCTTCAAAGTGCTCAGTCGTACCACCAAGCATTTCGTGCTTGACATGCACACTCGCACCGATACTGTGAGCATTGATCGACTAAAAAGCGCCACCATGGATCACACTCAGGACACTAGTTCTATTCCCAATGCACCGCGCCCACCCGACCCTACAGACTCCATTGCGGACAATACCGACACAGCACAACCCACTGCTGTGCCATCTGCCCGCACCACCCGTTCTGGTCGCAGCGTGCATTGGCCTAAACGCTATGTCACATTCGTTCGCTACTAGCCACACACTCACTGGAAGGGGGCTCCTGTAGCGTTTCATTACAGACATTGATTATATTTCCTTATATGCATTTTCCTCTGTTATTTTTTTCAATTTCCTGATCAATACTGTATATCCTTATTTCCACATAAGACACCGTGTAATTGTTTTGCCACATGTCCACCATTTCATAGAATTGTTGTTACTCACTACTTCCTGGACCTACACTTACACTGTACAGCCTCAAGCAATTACTTGCACACATTGTTTTACACCAGTGAGGCTGACCAATGACCCTGAGTGGTCAGTGCTCTGTCCAGTGTTGCACTCCTGACTATGAGTCATCATTTTTTCTTAGAAAGCTACCCTGACTTGTTTGTTTCTCAATCTACCAATTCTTTCTCCTAAGACTATTTCTCACTTCTCCTGCTACCTTCATTCGAGCCACATCACTTTTCTTAGCGCTCCACCTTTCAACTTGGGCATTCAAGCATAGCTCTGTACATATACATGTACACTGTCTTGTACATCAATAAAATACTGTACCGCCATCTCAGCCCAAGAGTAAATTAGTGTGTTCATTCCCCTTAACACTAAACTTTGAGCTAATCTATTTTGAATTATCTGCCTCTGTTGGTAAAACTTAACCCCTATTTCCTTAATTTTATACCATTTACATTGTGAATCACTGTTTCCCAATGGCTTTCATCAATGTGTAACAACTGCTGGTAAATTGGTTTGCCCACACCTGAAAGACTTTGACAGGACCTTCAGAAATTATCTTGAACGATATAATTGTGCTTATCGCATCGTCCTTTTTGTCTTGTCTTTTTATTCATGCAAATAAGCCCAAAACAAGACTATAAAGCAACTTTAAGTAAAGAACTAAGGAAAGAAGGATATAGGGAGGAACTCGGGAAGGCCGGGGATACAAGACGAAAATCCTATTAAATAGGGCGAGATCGTATGCTGGTGGGAAACATGAAGCAGGAAGGGAATTGTCGAGAGATGCTGTTCTGATACCTCTTTGTTCTAACCTTGGGAGAGTGTACGGTTGAGAGCAGGCAATTTTCATAATTTCAACCATAATGTTATTCTATTTTTTCCCCACAGTTCCAAGGCAACTACGACCGAAACACACTGGTGATTACCAAGTTCAGTAGTGCCTTACAGACCCGGTTCCTCCGCATTCTACCCATCTATTGCAACACCTACTGTTGCATGCGCTTTGAGGTGGTAGGTTGTTACGAATTAGAGTGAACGTATCGGGATGGGCAGGGAAATCCTGTCATTGAAGATTATTACAAATGACACTATATTGATATGTAATCATGTTCGTGTAAATGAAGCACTAATGAGTATTCGTTGCAGAGGGCAATTTGGTACAATGCTCTCCTAAGCATTGCATGTGATTTCCGTAAGGTAGAGTGAATTAAACTTGAAACTTTTCTGCGCTATTGCATACAATGGATCCATTTCTTTGTATCTTGCTATAAATATATAAAGGTTACATAATTATAATTGTTTGTGACTAAAATAATTAGATAGTTGTAGACAATTAATATAGTGTTGCCCATTTGTGACCCTCTATGTCATAATAATGATTGTCGTCCAAATTTGAGTTGCGTATGCGCAGACACACTCATAAACTCAAATTGTTGAAAAATTCCTTCGGACACGTGATTCTCTAATAAGGTACATAACCTTCCCAAAACTGCATTATTGGCAATATTTTGACTTTTGACACCGTTTACTCAAAAAGGACCTTTGGAGTAGATGCCTCATTACGCCATACTAGGTCACAATTGAGTGCTATATTCCATGTAAATATAGAAAATATGAATTTAACAAGAGTCTGCTTTTTTATTTGGATGAGGAAAAGCAATGATTATTAAGAATTATTTACAAAATAATACCTTAAATTAAACAAAATGTATAGCAAACTGCTCAGGGGCTTCAACGAAACAGTTCATATAGGGGATGTGGAACACCTGAATTTGTAATCCTGTTGGCATAACAAATGCAATGTGTGACTAGTGTCATGTTTGACACTCGGCATTATTGAGGTCAGCATTGTGTTGCTTGAGGTCGGCATTATTCAGCAATTTACGTCCGTCAAATATTTTTCATTAAAACATTCATCAACATATAAAACAAACATCAACATATAAAACAGACTAGTAACCAGAAAGCACACGAGCGTAATTGTGGAATGCAAGGAAACAAAAGCCGTCGGGTACCAAGAAAAAAATCACAAAACTCGTGACGTAGCTAAACAGAGTCCTTTAGTATCATGTCTGACTCAATGCAAACCGTAGTTCGTTGGATCGTTGAGCTGACCAGTAAAGTAGCGCTGCCCCGGAGTCGAGTATGTTCCGTGTTTAAAAAGGCGCATTTGATACAGACTTTACACGTCGACTTACGCACCCGACTAAGCGAAGAGTTGATAGTGTAATCTTGCGCGTATTGTTAAAAAAATAATAAAGATTTAAATATAGTTTATCTTGCCAGAACTATACATTTCTGTGTATTCGTAGAACGACGTCACGTTTTTGCCTATTTTTCTTCTGCTGCCCTGATCGACGGGTTTTAATATAATTTTGCGAAGATTCCAGGCGGAGGGTGAAAAAAGCACTATGAAAGCGCATTTCTACTAGTTTAATGAGATATTCTTTTTAAATTATCGTTGTTGTTTGTCTCTTACATGTTGTTAGTGGTTGTTTTGAAATATTTATAGGACTGTATCGTTGTTTCAACAATTCTAGTCTGTTAGTGTTTGTGTTTGCCCACGGCAGAGGACCTCACATAATAGCCCAATAGTCCATGAAGCAACTTGCATTATGAAAATTGTCCATTATGATAAATGAACGTCTAACGAAGAACTTATTAGTTAAAGTGGAAATATCCCATCTGCTAATTGCTGTGGAGGTCGCCGGAATGGTCATTAAGTCGAGTAGCGCCGTTTTTAGTTCCAAGGGATAATTGTAGTCGTTCTTTATACGGGTGGAGTCAAAGACTGAATTAAAGGGCCTATGTAATGGGTATTCTTATTAGTTCAAGTAATAAAAGTGTTTCCATTCAAACATATATTTGCCCATTTCCCCTTTTACAAATGCTTAATAACAAGAAATGTAAAGGATGAAATTAATGGGATTCGTCAAGAGCAAACTAAAAGGTGCACTTTTACATGTAAGTGGAAAATTTCAATAAAATGTATGTATCCATATCGTATCACTGTGTATCACAAAGCTTTGGCATTGAAACTTGTATAATTTCTTGTATAAAATATGTAAGTGCCCGATAAGTATCCTGTCAGAAAGGCGGCCATGAGCTGGCTCCGTTGTACATAAAATCGATTAGGAACAAGTTAAAGTCCACGAAGGTGGACAGCCTTAGTGTCTTGACCAACTCCTATAAGCCGCTTGAAAACCAGAAATTGCTTATGCATTAACATGCATATATTCAAAAATACTGTCTAAGGTGGATAGCCAAAGGTCAACCTGTGATCTTTGCCGAGCAACCGAAATTAGAAAATCTGCTTCAACACAAGAGGCGTGTGTGCAGCTTCACAGCATCAACAGGCTCTTCAACGTCAACATGCTCCCCAGTCCTCCAATACTTTGGTCAGGTAGTACCCCAGCGCGCACTGTCCGACAATTGGTTTAGTTTAGTTTAGTTCATTTATTTTCCACAGCATTAACCAACAAAGCACATATCACAGAATGTACATCACAAAGAATGAATAGCCCTAATTAAGAGGGAAAGGACTGGCACATTAAGTGATAACCTTAATAAACATGAATGTGATACTGCAGAGGGACCCATCAAGAAGCACAGCTCTTAAGTGTTGGGCCCCATTGCAACACTTGCACTGAGCCGGAAAAGAAATGCTTATACTAGTTTAGACCGTAAACGGCAGGGAGAGGGCTCAATGCAAGTGAAGCAATCAATCAATAGGCAGCTTGGGGGAAGGTCAATGTTGAAGAGCCAGTTGACGTTAAGGAGCTGCACAGGCGTGGAATGAAGTAGGACCAGCGATCTTGTTGTATCCAAGGAAGAATGTTCATACAAAGCAGAATTCTGTGCATAAGCAGATTATTTTGTGCGATCGGGACCACAGCGATCCATTTCATTGACCCGCTTAATGAAGCGTGAAAACTTGCTAAGCCTGGAAAATCCTCATGGAATATTACACTACTGCTGACTATATTACATTCGGAACTCATTACTTCCAATTTTTTATCATAGGATACGATACAGGTTATCATAGGATACGATACAGGTTATCATAGGATACGATTGGATCTTCGGCTAGCAACCCAGGACCAATTTTATAGAGCCACTTATCAAGCACCATTTTTTTTGTCTGAACCATGAAAGGTCGCCCTCAAATGAATCAGGTTCCCAGCCAACACTTCACTTGTATTTCATGTGAAGCAAACAATATTATAATATAAGTCAAGTACATTACAAGAAGTAACAAGTGAAATAATTATCGTTGACAATCTCCTTTTAACCAGGAAATGAATTTCTCGCTGAGCAAACTTCGATGCATAATAAGTTATCGGTTTAAATTTATATATGATATCAGTATAAATGAATTATCGACCTTGCTTAACCGTGTGTATTTCGCGAACCTTTAATATCGGCCTTTCTCCGTGAGTTGCCCCGGATAATACGCTATCCAAAGAACACTGGAAGGAAAATGACACTTAGTTCTGGAGATAAGATGTTAAAGGGCAACTAAAACGGTTTTCCACGAATTGATTTTGCGACTGGATAATGTATTTATGTTCCGTGTCCAAATAACACCTTCATAACATTAGCAAGTAAAAAAAATCTGAATGCTATTTTGTGTTAGAATAAGAATCCAAGATGCCATCCCGGAAGTGTAGAGGAATGAAACACTTTCCACGCTTCCACCGTTTAGGGCGTCTGCCACTGGCGCCCTTCACGATACACGCATTTCATATGTGGAATCGGAAAACCAGTAATTATGACGTGTATATGAGTACTTGGTTACAAAGAAAACCTCGGTACGATCGCCGTGTGAATATCGTGTGTATTTTGGTGACCTTTTTGTCAATATTTTTTGGGATCCCCTAAAACCCAATGCAATGCCCGCAAATTGTCATGTTGGCACGTCAACGCTTAAAACCGTGTTGCCCTTTAATGTGTACGCGAGGAGCGTAAATCTGCGATCATCGTTCTGTTAGGCCTGCATGGTCATTTATTGACGCTGGGCATGACAGCAGCATCTTATCTCAATGAGACTCAGATAACATGACCAGCAAGTGATATTAAATCATTGTGATGTTAACAACATATTCTTATCGAATGCACCGTAATGCGACCAGTCTAATCGTGCGTCTACCAAAACACTTGCAATATGACGAGCAACGAGCGTTACCGAGAAGGAGGATGGGGCTGGTTTGTCGTACTGGCTTGCTTCACGGCCGAGTTCATCGTGTACGGAACCCTGAAAGCGTTGGGGGTTCTCATCACGGCCATGAAGGAAGATCTGGACACGGACCTGTGGATCATGGGATCCATCACTGCGCTGCACATAGGGGTCCACTTTACTCTAAGTGAGTCAATTTGCAAACATAAATTATTTCCCTTCTAATGATTTCTATCAGGCAAGAATACGGCCCACCATCGAATACTGCTATCATAATGGGCCTAGTACATGTACATCTGCCTGTCACTTGTCCTTGCTTGAACAGGTAAAGAAGCATGCTATTAACCTTATTGGCAAGGAGCTTTGGTCATCACAATAAACTCTAACTCATTGTAGGACGGTAGCCCACTAAGTCTTCTCTACCGATACTTCCATATAATGTGTTCCTCTGGTATTGCAAATTTGATCTCCCAGTCAGGACATTTTAAGCGTACACTATATAGAACAAAGAGGTATCAGAACAGCTTCTTCCGACGTTCTCCCCTCTCTCTCTCTCTCTCTCTATCTCTCTCTTGAATTTTCCTTCCTTGTTCGTGTTTACCACCTGTATTCGATCTTGCCTTTTTCAAGAGGAATGTCAATTCCTATATCCAGCCTTTGTGGGTCTCTCCCTATCTCCTCCTTTCCTTAGCCCTTAATCTTGAATGAGTTTACAGCCTTGTTTTGAATGAGATTTGAAGATTTTCAATGTGAGAATAACAGGAGTAATATATATAGGTTTGCGGTGAAACAATGTAAACACTGTTAGTAATTTTGTGAGTATGTTTGTATCTGAAGAGAACCGGAGGGTCTCGACGGTTCGAATAGTATACTCTGATCGTGTTCAGGAGACTTTGCATAACAAATAAGATTTGTTTACATGGCGTAAAATTCGCAGAATAATGAATTTTATACAAAATATGGATTTGCTGTCATTTATAAATATCTTGGTTTCTTCAGTTTACTAAGCAACTATTAATTGTCCTAATTGTCCTGATCAACCATTAATTGTCCCTTCTCTGTTGTGTACATTCCTGCTTAGCAACCCCAGTACCTGAAATCGTGCCACTTTTACCCCTATCAATGTGCGTTTTGCACTGTTGTCCCGTGTAGGCCCAGTGACGACCATTTTGGCACGAAGATATGGAGGTCGACCCGTGATAATCGTCGGTGGTGTGTTGTACGGACTTGGCCTAGTGGTTGCCTCAACCACGTACAGCGTTGTGATCATAGCGATAGCGCTCATAGGTCCAGCCGGTAAGTCAACAGAAATTCTGTTTAAACAAAATGGTCATAGGTATTGTCAGAAGGACTCTGACCTCGGTCGTGAGTATCGAACGCTCGTCCATTACATCGAGATATATATTTCTTTTATTATTCTCAAAAATCAAAAGGGCATGACATTTCGACCCTATGCAGCAGGATAATTCTCAATGGCAGAAACTGGCTCTACGTTTGAGAAAAAACTGTCCTGTTGGATCAAAACGTCTAGCCCTCTTGATTTTTGATGTTTCAGTCCGTCTTAGCCGTGAGAAAATGTGGATGAAGCGTCTTCGGACTATTCAACCACATGGTCTCAACATCCAGGAGGGTAATGACTAACACCATGCAGCTTTCTGATAATCCTTCTTTTGTGTTCAGTCTTTCACACTTCTCTCTTTGATCTTTCCCCCTATTGTCACTAATCCCTACCCCACTCCTTGCCCTTCTCTTTGATCTTTCCCCCTCCTCTCACTAATCCCTACCCTACCCCTTGCCCTTCCCTTTGATCTCTCCCTACCAGCTTCACTCTTTGTCCTTTGTTTCTCATCCGTGTCCTATTCACTCTCTCCCCCTGCCTTCGTGTACATGTATCTGTTTTGTCCTTGTCACTCTGCCTTTGAGAAAGGTCCTGCTAGGATCGAAACGTCAGGCCCACTAAATTTGTTGATTTAAAAGGTGTAATTTAGAAAGAAAAAACATATTATCTGCTAATTGTTTTCCTAATGGCGTAAAAGAACCGTAATCAGCAACTACTCTGACTTTCAGGCGCCCATTGTGCAATACATCGATTGATTTGAAAATATTGGTTGCCATATCTATTAGGCGCGGGATTGGCGTGCGTTAGGCAGACGGCCCGAGGGGAGATAGCCTTCTACTTCCACGACAGATTCTCAGTCGCTCTATTCATAGGCTTGACCGGCTCCTCCGTGGGCGTCATAGTGTACGGTCCTCTGACGCAAGTGTTCCTGGACGCGTACGGCTGGCGTGGAGCGATGCTACTTCTAGGCGGGCTGGGGTTGAACCTCCTCGTGGCCGGAGCGTTGGTCAGGAGACCGAAGCACGAGCGAGGCCCCACTCGCCGCGAAAACCTGCCGGTCAGTGGCGACAATGCACCCCACAAGGCACCCGCAGCTAGCAAGCCGTGGATGGAGTCGCTCGGGCTCAACATCGTGACCAATGTGGAGTTCATCCTTCTGGCGGGCATGCGGATGTCCTATAACGTGAGCTACAACGGGTTCATGGTGTACATGGTGCCCAACGCCCTGGAGAGCGGACTGAGCCCAACCCAGGCCTCCTCTCTGACGGCCTCGTTCGGAGCGGGCAGCTTGGCCGGACTGTTTCTCGGGGCTGTCCTCGCCCGGCACCAGAGACTGGTCCACGGGGCAATAGTGTCGGCAAGCTTGCTGACCGCCTTGCTCCTTGCCGTGGACCCACTCATCCATTCCTTCGCTGGCCAGCAGGTTGTCATCGCCGTAATCGGTGTGGGTATATACTGCATCACCATGGTCGTGGCCGTCCTGTCCAGGAACCTGCCATTTGGAGACGAAAGTGTCGGTCTTATCTACGGCTGGATGGCCTTCTTCTCGGGCGTGGCTTCTTCAATTGGGGATGTTTTCCTGGGTTCGTCACAGTTGTCTTCTTCTCTCATTTAGCTTAAAGTTATTAAGAAACAAAGGCTACATTTCATAAATGTAACCAACATAATTAGTCTGACAATGTGCAGTGCACAAAATCTTGCTCAAACGGATGACGGTAAGCTAGAATATTTGAATTAGCTGCCATCTAATATAAATGGTAAGAGCGCCTGTACGCAAAAGAAGGCTCGGGTTAAAATTTGTCATTTTTAAAAATCGTTTCAATGTTCCCTGTCAGCTTTCCCTTTTTATCAGTTTGACAAGTTGAACGAGCTGTATACACTTTGTGTGATTCAATCCCGAGCTGATGTAACCAGGAATCAATGTAAGATTCCGTGTTTGCATCTGACTCAAAACAGGGGCGTGATCCCCAGAGGTATTTTTTAAATGTTTCTGTTCAGAGTGTTTCTGATGCTCAACCCCGAACTTTCAAAGACTAGTTGACAGTAAAGGCCGCCTTCAAAGGGGCGGAGAGCTCAGATACGCCTGTACGCATATGCAGAGATATCGAGTCACGTCCAGGCCCCGTCAAAGTTTTCTTTGCCTATTTTTTTTTTCAAAATGGTTGCAACGTTTCCAGTCAGGTTTTGTTTAACTTAACCCAAACAAATATCCCTGATGTAAAGTTTGAATTTATTTATCCGCAGGATGGATATACGAGACATCCCGTAGCTTCTTCTTCGCCTTTTTGCTGATAAGTGGCTCCATGGTGGCCGTGGCATTGTGCGCCACTGTGGACTTTGTTCGTCTCCGCAACAAAAGAAAGACGAACTCGTTGACCCAAGCGGAGCAATGAGTCATACTATCACGTAGGCCCTAGGCTATACAAAATTAATTGTATGCAAACAAACTAATGGCCATAAGTACGAAAAAGCAATTGATATATTGGTTTGTGATGTACCTATTTCGTGGTCAATCAACATCATTAATCACCCTATAGCTTATTACAATTGGTCAATCAGCACCATGGATTATGCGAGCTCATGTTGATTTGTCAAGCAAGACCATATATCACTCGAGCTTATTTCGATTGGTCAAACTTGGCCATAGGTCATTCTCACTTGTTTAAGACTGGTCAAGCAAGACCTCAGATCTATCGAGCTCCTTTTGATAGGTCGGGCAACACCATAGATCACTCACTAAAAATCACAACTGGCCAATGAAAGCGCACGCTCTGTTCACGTGATGGCTTCCAAAAATATATTTTTGTGCTCAGCACGTAGCTCAGGTAGCCGCACACGATGAGCTTTCATCCATGAGATGCGAAACAAATCAAACAGGGTAGATTTTGGTCTCACGGCCTCCTGAGGCAGAAATCTCACTCAAAGTTCAGCGCACACTAGAGCTTCGTGCTGAGCTAACGACCTCGAGAGAATTTTTGCTCAGCAGATAGCTCTCGTGTGCGGCGGCCTTAACAGCAAACTGTCCGAGTTTAACCAGGACCGGAGGCGGTCTGCACTGGGTGGTTGGTGAATGCGGACTGCGGCTGCGTGACCCCACAGTCGTGCAAGTGGACGAAGGTTAAAAGCAGGGCGCAAAAAGGGGCCAAGACGAGAAAAACCATTGGCCATTGGTCTACAGTCAAATCAGGTAAAATGGACTCCTCTGTTGGGTATCACTTCAATCTCCCTGATCATTCGATATCAGATATGAGTGTACTGGGCATAGAATCCCCTGGTCACCGTAGTAATGCTGTCCGTCTTAGCCGTGAGCAAATGTGGATGAAGCGTCTTTGGACTATTCAACCACATGGTCTCAACATCCAGGAGGGTAATGACTAACACCATGCAGCTTTCTGATAATCCTTCCTTTGTGTTCACTCCTCCACACTTCTCTCTTTGATCTTTCCCCCTCTTCTCATAAATCCCTACACTACTATTTGCCCTTCCCTGTGATCTCACCCTACCAGCTTTCCTCTTTGTCCTTTGTTTCTCATCCGTGTCATATTCACTCTCTTCCCCTTCCTTCGTTTACATGTATCTGTTTTGTTCTTGTCACTCTGCCTTTGAGAAAGGTCCTGCTAGGATCGAAACGTCCGGCCCACTAAATTTTGAGATAAATAAATAATTGTATAACCATAAATTTGAGTAAATACATGTAATACATTTAAATTAATCTATTGTACTGCTGGCTAAACCTGCGGCAGTGAATTAAACAAACATACATGAGCTACAGATGTGAGTAACTTCTGTAAATCTGTGATTTGGGGACATGCACATGGTTTTTACACTTATTGGGCAAATGGAATCTTCACTGTAATATTGAAAGGGAATCATTCACAATTATCTTTAAAAAGATATTCAACAAGATTGTCAATGTAACAAACATAGAAAATAAGGCAAAGCCAATAATCAGAGCTGCAATGTTGTTTTGGCGAGGAAAAGTTCACCAAGGGCTTACCGTTGTCGAGGAGGGCAAACCCTTGCTGGGAGCTATTGATGTTCAGGACAATGTGCTAAAAACTATGGTCCTTTGTTCCCCTATGATTCGGGAAAAAGTCCTCGTCCGCTCACCGAAGTCAAACAACGTAGGGCTTTGTTAGTATTAGATCGTTTAGGAATACGAGGTGTTTCATTAATTTTCAAATATTCCATTTAGGAAAAAAAATCATTAGATATTGGAAATCCAAAGAAATGAAGAGCCATTCCATGACCATACCACGTTTCATGTACTGGTTCTCGTCCGATCCCCGAAGTCAAACAAGGTAGGGCTTTGTCAGTACTTGACCGAATGATGTTCTAGGAAGATCTTATATTTTTTTCATCAGTTTTTTAGGAATGAAGTGTGTGCTATTTTTTTCTAATACATTTTTTAGGAAGGTGTCCAAAAAAACATTGGCAATCCAACGAAAAGATTGCTTACGACCATATCTAGTTGCATGTACTGGTTCTCGTCCGATCACCGAAGTCAAACAACGTAGGGCTCTTTTAGTTCTTGACCGAGAGACTGTCTAGCAAAACAGGGTGTCATTTTATTAATTTTTATTAATTTTGTAATATACGTCTTTAGGAAGATTTATTTTAGAGATTTATTGGCAATCCGAAAAAAGATATAGCCCATCAATTGCTATTTCAAGATCCTAATAATTATATTTATGACCTAAAACGTTATTGAAGTTTGATTTTGTATTCATATTTATTATATTTCTGGTGCTTTCGATATCAACATTAAATAAGTAATGCAACCATGACGCACTGAATGTTTATTTATGGTACATGTTTAATGATCATTCGAATATGTGACCCGGCACAGCGACACAGTAAACAATGCATGTAGTCAAAGTATCTCCTTAATTCGATTTTTTTTTCTTTTCTTTTTTCGGAAAATTAATGTATTGGAGGATGTTATGTCCAAAGGATTATTCCGAAATCCGTCTCTAAATGTTGAAAAAACGAGGATTTCGGGGGAGGGTTAAGGTACTGTTTTCAAGAAAATGTAAAGTTCCTGCCTTTTTGAATGGCCACTTTCGAGAAGTTAGACTGGTGCTGCTATAAGTCCCCTTGTACTATTTACAACAAAGTTCATAGGGAATAGATTTGATATCATTCGAAAGCTAATGGTATACTCTTTCACATAATTAGACAATCTCAAAATCTCAAATGTGGGGGTTATTCCTCATTATGCTGTGCCGGGTCACATAAGATCCGTTGTAGTTACATTAAGGTAGTGCAACAAAGTATAGAAAACAAGAGAATAATTATTTCCACTATACATTACTATTTCTATAACGGCTTACCATAGCCAATGACTTCGTAGTAGTAGCCTTGGTGGATAATACGGCATGTAATTTGATGGTCAATAGCTAATATTTTACATGCCCTGCCTCCCGCTGCTACCTTAAAATGAATATCAGTTCAGGTAATTGATAGTTTACAATCGTACATTTTTTGAAGAAATGATTTTGAATAAGCTGCATATTTTCTTCAGTCTAACGCTTTGAATTGTTATCATTAAACTCAAGGTATATTGGATCATTATTTTACTTTAAGAACCAAGTTTGTCTTTATTGATTTTTTCGAAAACTCAATGAGGAAAATTCATGTAAAAAGCGGGAAAATTACGATTTTGTTAATCATTGTATGAGATAATTGCATCTGTATGAACGAGTACTGTATTTATTGGCTTGTTAAATAGCTACGATGTCGTTTAGCAAACGAGGTCTCCGGATAGTTCCGTGTCCTTTTCCATCGCTTCAATATCCGTATTATTGCCCAAACGATTTTAGTGCAAAGTGCATCTCTCATTACCGACCCCGCATACCTTACTCGTAAACTATATTCACGAATCGTCTAGATTCACGACTCGTCTAGATTCACGACTCAACTGATCCGCGCAGTGTCTTGTCATTACAACTTTTTCCCTAACTCCATTGTTGCACCAGTAGCTCTTAACACTAGCGTGATTGATATACGACTTGGACCTACTCTCTCACGGGTCGTTAATCTTGGCAATTGAGAACTAATATTCTTGCCACCACTTTGCACTGCTAATAATATTTAGGTTATCCAAGAGTACAAATCGAGAAAGGTTTCCAAATCGCAAGGATTATGCCTATGTCACCTACAAAGAATCTAATATTAGGCCTATATAGTTACAAGTGATAGCAAAGGTGCTTTATTTGACATCAGCAATCGTCACGTGTTACCTTGGAGTGGCGGCGGTCATTTCTGAACGCGGCATTGTGAAAATCGTGAAACTTATTCACTTGCTAAGCTAACATTACATGACGATATCAAAAACATGCACAAATTTCATATACCAAAATAAGAAAGATAAAGTTCATTAGCATTAAATTTGAGGAATTTAATTGTACAGTTCATTTGATCCAAACATAGCCCCAGAATAAGGGGTTTGTTCTGCTTCATGTTTTGTGTCATCTTACAAAACTTCGCTTGAAAGTCCATCATCAATTTAACCCCTTAAGGCAATGGCCGATCACTTTAATGTTACATACTTATTTAAGTGGCTCGCAGTGCTTTTTTAAAGGTTGTTTCTTCTTAATATTTTTTTTTCACAAAAGTTTCAGAAACAACAGGAGTCCACCTAACCCTGAACCAAATACACATCGATAATTTGTGCTAAAGACAATTATTGCTCACAACACCTTCACGTAAGTCATCTCATCACATCATCGTACAACAATGACTTTCTTCTGTAATGAGACGCTTTATACTAATAAAGAGGAAAAGGTCTATAAGATAACAGATACAACAATAATATAAAGACATAAAATACTTACAATTAAAGGTTTTTTTTATCGATAACTATCTGAAGATTATAAGTTATGTGATGCCTAAAGCATTATTGAAGTTTAATGACTTAAAATCATTATTTAATTCTTGTACTTGTGGCGTTGATATCATATTATATTATATTATATTATAATTATACTATAAAGTGTCAGTCACATTTTCATGTAATATTAATCAATTTCTACACACATATTGCAGTTTCAAAATTCCTTTAAAAAAATGTATACCTCATTTAATCATGTTAACTCGTTTTAGTTGCGAATTCGATTGATGTCGGTTGTGGTCCTTTCTGCGATCAATCCATTACTTTGCTGCTGCATTTCAATGCATATAACAGGTTCCATTGATCAATGCTATGGTTGTTAATGAGGCTACTTCGCGCATCATAATAAACATATCACAGCGAGGCTTTGTTTCCGACAAGCTCACTCTGATAGACGGCAGCCTATCACCTCAAAACGCATGGAGCAATGACCATTCCACTCGATAGGTAGAATACGAAGAAATCGTGTCAGTAAGGCCTTCCTGAATCGATTGGTGACCTGGCTTTGCATATTGATGTTACCTACAAACTGTAAAACAAAGCAGGGATACCAACGAGTTTTCTGATGCCAAAGTACATCATCCATATTTTAGATTACGTGTTTGACCAACAGCCCGAATTGTTTCTTTCAATGCATGCTAATTCTAACAAGCTCACAAGAAAGTCACGAGAGGTTACGTGAAAATCATACTATAATGGAATCTCGTCTCTTTTTGAGGATTTATAATTCGTTAAAGAATTATTTGATGTTGAAATTTTTCGTAGTAAGTCGAAGTAAGCTGGAAAGGTGACTGACCTTCGTTGTAGTTCCGTTTCCTCTGGTCACGAGATTCCAGCTTTTGTTGTCGTCGCTCTCGGCGACTTGGTATATTTCCACCCATTGATTAAAGTCTCCACGACCTTGAGTAATGAGAGCTGTAATGTGGACCTCGAGTCCGAAGTCAACTTGAATCCATGGCTCCTTGTCACCGTTAGAGCACCACGCAGCAGGCTTGTCTATTTTAAACATGGAGTGAGTTTTCTTTCGTTAGAGCAAACAGGTTTTTCAAAACGCCCCTTAGTGTCTTGGTCCCACCATAGAATCATCAATGGAAAAGGGAGGTTTGAAGCTTCTTCGCACATACAATCCCAAGGCCTGAACATCCACATTTTGCACTATATTTTGCATTTTATTCTACTAACAACTTCCTTTGTAGCGCATCCCTTTTAATTTCATCAAAATTTTAAACAAAAGTCACAGGAACGTGACCGTTGTACATTAAAGATAACCCCACCTTTGGAGGTTGTGATAACAAAACCAACCTTAAGAACTTCTACACTTGCTTACAGCTATTCTGTTCATATAGTGGAAGAGTCATACTACTGACCTTGTGTATTAAGGCGAGCCCTTTCTGGACCATGTGAGACCAGTGGATTAAAATAAACCGTTGAAGCTGTAATACTGTCATCGGGGATTGTGCCATCCTCTATACCAAGAGGTATCTCCTTAAGGCATAAGGATACACCTGCAATGTAATGTTTGACATAATAATTATTCTATCGTGATCTATCGCCAACTGCTTACAAACTAAAGTTACCAAAAGGCAAATGACGTTTCGATCATAGCAGGACACTTTGAGAGTGGTCCTGCTTTGATCGAAAGGTCAGGCCCACAAAATTGTTTACTTATTCTATCGTTATACTGAATACTGCTCTACAATAATGACCCAAGTAGCTGAATGCAACTCACTGGTGCAGTTAAGCCATTCTTTGATCTCAGTCTGATTGTCGCTGTGAAGAAAGCTGTCATAGTAGGACACCTTGAAGGGCCTGAAAGGTGCGTAGCTTTTCCACCCGCCTATTTCAACCAGGGTGCACCGGCAGGGGTCCTCTACCGGAATAACCCAGCGGAGTATGTGATGGGAGGCGGGGTCAGGTTCCTGGCCGATGGTACAGGGCATAGCTGGAACGATAGGGGATGACAGCATGTTGCAAACTAAGTAGAGCTAAAGATTTCCGTGTTGTATTACTAAATGTCTATAATTACAATAAAATCTCGATAACTCGAACCCAGTTAAGTCCTTTACCTCGAACGCATACTGTATTTACGTCAAAAACCAGCCTATAGGGCAAAAATTTAGTGAGGACATGAACACATATAAGCCATTGATTAATTTTCTCGAAACTTGGTGGGCAATTAGTAAGTGGGCAAGACATTCACATTCTCAATTATTGGCTTCGATTGAATATTGTTTAAAAAATTTATTTCTTAAATCATTATCAAGTCCCATAGACTTTGTTCACAAAATTAATCCATGTGTTGGGGATAGGCAAGGATGGAGGAGCCGGGTTCGAATCACCCTGATGCCAACTTCTCTTTTTGTCAACTTCTCTTCCCTTTAAAGGGCTGTCACGTGACTATCCAAGCAAAAACACACACAAAAAAGGAAAACTACACATTGTTGTTTAAACCTGGTGTAGGCCCTCTCCTCATAATTTTGGTATATAGTAACTGTGACAAAAAGAGAAGTTGGCATCAGGGTGATTCGAACCCGGCTCCGCCATCCTTGCCTATCCCCAACACATGGATTAATTTTGTGAACCTCTTTCTAGTGTCTGGTAACACCAGATAATACTAACTAGCATGCAGTATATTCAAATATATATTTATAGCGTCCATGAGGCTGCATATCATTCGGTTCCCTCATCTACGCCCGTGGCAATCCGTGAAGAAAACACAAACCTCGCTCCCTTCTGGCATAGAATGGCTATTTTACCGCGTTGAGTTCTATAAAAAACGTCGTTATTGCCTTAATAGTCACAACTCACAAATGGCCGTGGCTTCTGATGGGCTTATCCCAAACGACAATTGGCTATCCACAGTGCAAACAATGGAAACCAAGTGCATTGCCGATGAGTGGTGATACAGTGTATTCAATTGAATTGAAAATTACCAAAATGTGCATTTTTGATACTTGGCTGATAATAATGCCATGATGAGCACCATTCGTTATAAAAACACAGTTCATTCAGCAAAGACGTAATAGTGGCATATGTTGAACACCATTGCCACCACCACGTCTTCGAAGCAAAGGTTGGACAGAATAGTTCGCCATGTACTTCTATTTCCAGCGGTTCTTTTGCAACAACGTTGAATTTGATAAAATCCTATTCTAGATTTCATGTTATACTCTGATGCCCTCCTTGTGCCATTGAATCTATTTATTTATTTCTCGAGTTTCCCCTATGCCGGCGTATGAATGTAAGTAGGGCCTATCTCTTACATTTATTGTAGCTTTTTGTCACGGATGGGTGGAATATTATAAACCAAATCTTGTTCCTTCACCCACACAATTGTTCCTACATAGTCTATCAGATGTGATATTTTTACCAGTGGAAAAGTAACAAAAACATCTTATCTAGGGGTATTGACAAACAATGAAAACCTTCGATTTACGATTACGCTTTTCATTTATACCCATTCTCAGACAAACGAAAAAATGTAATCTACTTTCAAGGCTCTATTTTCCAATAACAAAATCTTGTCTACTGCATGAAGGAATTCGTCACTTCGTGAAAACGCCCGCAATAATATGTTGGACATAATGAGTCGTAAAATTCTCTTCTGAGTTAAGATGATCAGACTTACCTTTCAAATGATCAAAGAGTAGGGCTACAACGATTGGCCATAACAAGATCATGGATAACGCCATGTTGATGATCAAATGTAAAACCACCGAGATCAAAATTGCACTGGCTGTGTGTGGCTGCGAGACCTGATGCAGTCAGGTCACTGTTGAAATGATGCGATGAAATATATATGACATCCACGTTGGTAGCAATGGAAGGAAATATTTGATTAACTACGCACGCGCAGAAATTCACAAATTATCATCGGTTATTGTTCACCGCCTATCACTATTATTGGCTTGACACTCAACTTACGGGATATTAATCATTGACATTTGATGCTGACATACCAAAGTGACCGTCCTTGGCCGAGACAAAGTATGCCTCATCAAGGAGCGATGTACAACAATGAAACACTACCGTGGTTCTTGCCTCGACATGAAAATATAATCATAATTCATCTCTTTATTTGAATACTGGCATGAATTGTAAATATTCAATAGGTTAATATATGACATGTGTTATGATCCTACATATCCTATATCCTATATATAGCCTATATCAAATAAACTAATGTACAATGCATTTCAGTAATATCTGCGCTGAATTAAACTAATATCAAGATAAGCGGCAATGGCTTGGAAATGAACGTTCAAACGTTCTTAAAGTACTTATTTGTAATATGTCTTTATCTGTAATATGTCTTAAACAAAATATTTGAGATTTTAAGAGACTTAAAGATATTCTATGAAAGGTCCCTCTAGCATTGAAATATCAGGCCCTCCTAATTTAAGAGATTGGTTTCTGATAACTTTAGTCAGTGAACTGTTGGGACATTTCGTATCATAATCATTACTCTGAAATGTTACTTGTCAGTGCCAAAAACATCGAGCACATCTAATTGAAACCGTTAAAGGAGGGCAGCTGTTATTTATGAACACCACACTCTGTGTATAAATGGTCACGCCAATGCGTTAGTAATCGATTGCTGCATTATATAAGTCGAGCAGATCGTTCGCGGTATTCATTTCGTCGACTAGGTCCGTTGGAAAAAAAATCAAATATTGCTATTCCTAATGATACTCAGGTAACCAATTTACCGCAAGAATACTATTTAGTAAGGAGACTTACCATTAATTTGTGGGTTGATATTTGGAGTGTTTTCATTTAATAATGTAATATTTCATATTTCCTTTATCAGTAAGATGTAACAATATTTTGTGTAGATGTGATAATAATTTAAAAAATAATGCAATGGTCTTGCTTTCAACTCTCCTACCAGGTAATGTTTCTTTGCCATTTTCTCATCTGTTTTACAAAAAAGTGGCAATGGCTTTGGTATGTTTATAGCGTGGATGTTGCTGAAGCTATTGGTGATTTGTTTCTAAATCAGAACAGACAGCATTGATGAAAATTAGAGGAATACCTTTTTGTTCGCCTCCGAAACTGAGCCGGTGAGCTCAATAATCAGGCCATAGAAATTCGGGCGTAGACCTATAGCTGTCTAGATCGTGCTATGGAACAAATACACTACGCACACACAGTACTCGTGACCTTTTCATTTTTTCCTTTTTCTCGTATCTTCCATTACATGCAGCATTATCATGAATCAACGGATAATACTAATTAGCATGTAGCATTTCCAAAAGATAGATTGATGAGCGTCCTTGAGGGTTTATATCCCACTTCAATTCGCTCATATACGCCCGTGGCATTCCATGAAAAAAATCGCTCCGTCCTTGCATAAAGTGGTTATTTTAGCTCGTTGAGTCCTGTGGTAATTGTTCATCTTGCCATTGTTATAGTCACAACTCACAAATGGCCGTGGCCTCTAATGATCATCCGGCTATACGAAAATAGCTATCCACAGTGCATACAATGGAAACCAAGTGCAATGCCGATTTTCCAAAGTGTTCCCTGAGGGGTGATACAGTGCAATCAATTAAATTGAAAATTACAAAAATTTGCATTTTGATACGCGGGTGATAATAATGCCATGGGCACCATTCGTTATAAACACACAGTCCATTCAGTAAAGACGAAATAAAGACATATGTTGCATGCGCTTAAATTCGTTTTGGCTACCACCACCACCGCCATCGCCACCATCATGTCTTCGAAGCAAAGGTTGGACAGAATAGTTCGCCGTGTACATCTGTTTTCAGCAGTTTTTTTTCAACAACGTTTAATTTGATGAATTCTTATTCTTGATTTCCTGTATTACTCAATTTTCTCAAGTTTCCCTTATACCGGCGTATGCATGTAAGTAGGGCCTATTTCTTACATTTATTATATATTTTTGTCACGGATGGGTGGAATATTATAAATCAAAACTTGTTCCCGCCAAAACAAATTGTTCCTACTGAGTCTATCAAATCTGATATTTTTTACCACGGGCAAAATAACAAAAACATTATCTAGGGGTAGTGATAAACAATGAAAACCAATGCGCACATAAAAGCAACATGTGATTCAAACCGAGATTCAAAGCTCAAACAGAGTCAGAAAAACATTCCACTGGAGCTAGACATTTATTTACATCACAGTTTAACTTCCTGTATTCGGTAATAAACGAGTTGATATGTATTCACCAAACACTGAAATATAATATTACAACACAAATCACGACATACTGTTATTTGTTGAGTTGAATCTAAGTTTTAATCTTCTATGTATGGAGATATTCCTTAAAAATCGTCCATTGGATTTGTTTTAATGAAAAAATGGTACTATGGAATAGATTGGAAGTGGGCAGGAGTTAAGCGTAAGGATGATAGCAGAAAGACATAGGAGAAATACTGATAGACCGAAAAGGGTGAGATCAACATTTAGGTGAGCGATGTCACCAACAGAAAAAGTGTAAGAGAGAGTGTAAGAGATGTTTTATTTATTCTCCTCCTGGACTTTGAGATCTTGTTAAATAATCTGCGGCCTAGAGGGTTCATACACAGTCTATAAAATTATGCGACCCGTGACAAAGATAAGCAAGATGTGATGTGAACCTACAGTACAAGTACACTGAAATTTGACGAAGATGAAATCTACGAAAATCTAATTAAATGTTATTAAATGATTGAATTGAAAAACGAATTAACCGCTGCAATGCTAATATTGTTCTACCATATCAGCTACCAATGTTTTCCCAATCATTTTTTTGTACCACTGCAAGTAAAATATATTCAAGAATTCAAAACAAGAATTGATACGTACACTTAAAGGCAACATTATCTGCAAACGTCTTTTACTCCGAGTTTTTTCTTTCTGTTAAGAGACCTAATCATTACCAGTTTTAAAGAACAAATTATCCCCTTCAGGTTTTCGTTTTTGATTGTGGTAAAAAAAAACACCCAAAATACTGAAATTTGTGTTATATTTGTCATTTCGTCCACGCTTCGGCCGTGGGTTCTTTGTAACTTGACAGTTTCCGACGCTAAATTGTGACTGACTTCATTCTAATTCAGAAACAACCGATCACTTCAAAGCGCATACTGCAATAGCCGTACCAATTGGTAGGTAGAATGCGAACGAATCGGCCAGGTAGTGCCTTCCAGAACCAGTTGGTGACCAGGCTATCTCTGTCCGTGTTGCCTGAAAACTGAGAAATAAAAGTAATATGTGTCGGTAACGAAACATCAGGAATGGGCAGTATAATTACGATTATTGCCCTTTATGAATCCATGGATCATGCTCAGGCTTCGTCTCCGACTGACAAAACCGGGATATCAAGGTTGTGGTCTGTCGCCGAATTTTACGGGTTGTGTTCTTGATAAGAACCTTATAATTTATAATTTGAAACCTGGGCCAAGAGCTTGTTTCTAGATTCCTGTGACATTATTACGGGTAAGAGAAACATACGACCGAAGCCTAAGCCCGAGCCTAAGCATTCATTTCGTAAACTGCCTATGACTCACTGTCGTCGATGTCCCGTCCCTATTGGTCACGTGCTTCCAGTCCTGGCCATTCTCGCTGTGTTCCACCTGGTACTCTGTCACCCATTGGTCGTAAATCCCACGGCCTTGAGTGATGAGAGCAGTGATGTAGACTGTGGTATTGAAGTCAGCCTGAATCCACGGAGCAGAGTCACTGAAATACGCACTCCACGCTCCACCTGTTGGCCAACATAATGTGTTTGATCATTGTGGTCAATAAAGAGTGCCTCTTCTTTGAATTTTGTCCTGTGGAATGTTTAAACTAAGCAGCGGAATTCGTAGGTGACGAATGCTTGCATCAGCAATTGCATAATGGGCTGTACATTCGCTGGCGGCACTAATGGAAAAAGGGAAAGAACATGTTCCTCTGACGAATAGTACACTCGCGAAGGTAGTATGAATAACCCATTGATAATCATGTGGAAAATAAGCCTAAATTTCTTACCCTCAATATTAAGTCGGGCTCTGGAAGGAGAAAAGTCACCTCCGGCCTGATGAACAGATGATGCTGTGAGACTTTCATCCGGGATGGTGCCATCTTCAATACCAAGAGGTTGCCCATTCTTACATAAATCAGTACCTGAAACCGGAAGATAATGGAAAATTCTACTCTAGGTTTTTATACATGCTATAATTTCGGTCAGACAAATAAATACAAAAAATAACTTGGAACTTTTTTAACAAATTGAAAAACAGGTCAAAGAAAACATTGACTGGACCGCTCTCTTCTCGTCCGAGTTTTCAAGCCCTTGGATTTTGGCCTTCCAAAAGGTCAACCCCCTCCCCCATTTCATTCAGATGCTAAAAGCCAATTGTTGCAAACCTGACATGGACTTTAAAAAGTATGAATAACCCATTGATTATCATGTTGGAAAACAGGCTGCTAACAGCAACTCTGGGATTACCCACCCTTTTTAAAATTCAAGTCAGACAAATGGAAACACTCACTGGGAGATCTCAGGTCTCCAGTTGTATTTCGGTCCATTCAAAATTTACTCTGTCATTTTATTATTTTATTTATATTTTTTTGAGATAGAAAAATAAATTAGAGATATACGGCAGTGGACGATTGACTTTGTTCTCATTGGCGCCCCCATCCAGGCAAAGATTAGTTTACTCTTTGGGAGGCCAATATCTAAGGGATAGATAGCTGAAATTGGTGCATACTGTACGCAAAACTGGAGATCTTGGATTCAAATTGCCAATATTTCAATTTGTGTGAACGTTTACAGCCAGTTTCTCAATGATTTGTTTGACTTTATATTGGAGTTAATACAAAAAATGTTGCAAACTGCTCACTGATTAAAATGACCTACAATACATGAATCCCCAAGGTTAGAGGGCCTGACGTTTCGATCCTAGCACGAACTTTCTCGAAGGCGAAGGCAAAGGTCCTGCTAGGATCGAAACGTCAAGCCCTCTAACTTTTGACTTTATATTGTTTAGTTGAAAAAAAATGAAAAACTGGAAATAACAAATGAATGTGTCATTTTATTTACCCTCTTCGTCGAAGTAAATACAGCCGTAGTCAGATCGACGCCAGTCTCCACTGGTTGCATTCCGAAACTGCTTGGTGTTGAGCTCACAGCGTCGGTCATCTGGGCAGAAGTTGAACGACTTGCAGGCATCGTCTTGCAGGCACAGCCCTGCACACGTAAGGTACGAGTGGGCGGTTTCGTTGCGGTAGCTGTGCCCGTAGAGGATGTGGTCGGGCCTCGGTCCGACATGGAATTCGTGAAAGCAGCCGCTTCTCAGACGTCGCGGATGACACGACTGGACATCCCCGTGGTCCCCTCCAGCAGCTGCGGCCACTGGGAACATTCCCAGGGCGAGGATCAAGAAATCCCTTCTCAGATAATGAAGTCCTGCAATGAGACCAATGAGAACATATGATGAAAATATCTTCAAATTAACTATGCTATGAATTTCCAGTTTCGTGTGACTCTTATCGTGACACTTTATTCTGTACCGGTGTCCATTGAAAACCGTTATCTTGAAAACGCCCCCGGTAGTAGCCTGTGATAGGTTAAACAAACTGCATGGAATTTCCCGTTAAAGTCAGATTTGCTGCTATGAATGATTCCCGTATAATGGATTCCGTATACAGTTCTTGCTTTCAGAAATGCGTAAACTGGGAGATTATCTAGGTAGTAGAAACACGAAGGGTTCGACATCCTTCGAGTCTTTTGTTTTGAGCTGTATTTCCTAAAGTGATAATTCCGGGTGAGATCCAGGCTTACCTTTCGTTTTGGCAGTAATCAGGGCTTCCATCACGGAATACAAAATGTGCACGATCGCAGCCATGATGTAAGTCATGAGATCCCTACTGCACTGAATATCCCCTCAACTCAACTGAAAACTGCGTCCTTATACAGCCATGTTCAGAATGCCAACTCAGCGTGAAAATGCACGCGGAATAATACGGACGTCGTGGTCTTTTTGTTTTTCTTTGTATTAATGGCTGCCCCTAATGGGTGTGATAATACAATTTATGTTAATGAGCTTGACTTCCCGGCCGAGGTCATTGCAATTAGAGATTAAGGGAAAGGTAGCCTAGCACTCCTATTCCGTCTGGAAATTAATATTTCATAGTGTTACGGTCTCCTGCTCTGTCCACTTTATAAACATTTTCTAATTAAAGACCAACAATGGGGAAAAGATGGTATATGTTACTCGTCCCCATATTACTGCCACAGGACACACAACAAATTAACTCGTTCAATAGCAAAAGCCGATTGGGCTTCGGTTTCAAGAATGCTTTAATTGTTACTTCACAAAATGCTAAAAAGGGTGCTTTGTACTCTTGAGATACACCCATATGCATTATTCATTCGGGTATATGCAATGCACGTAGAATTCTCCACCCTACGTACGCACTCAGAACAGAACAGCACGATAGACAATTTGTTAATGGTTTGCCATACACGACCATGCATGTCCATCTTCTGTAAAATAAGACACGTTCACTATGATGTTTTTTGTTCAGTCGGACACGTGTTCGGGTTTCAGACGACGGCATAAAAAGACCTAATGACTTAACTGTTTTGTTGATGTTGTTTACTTTGTTGCGTTACTCGGTACTAATGAGATCGGTAAACTTTGCTTGATTTGAACATTGGTATACCATTATCCAGCAGTGTAAATAGAATAAACGTGCAGTAGATTCCTTGAATCAAGTTCCATAGTCTGTTTCTATTTTACGCTGCAAGAATGAAATGCCACACAATAAGTTCAAAGGTCGTCGAAGATTTATTAATGTTTCACGCCACAAATACGACTTAAAGTGTTATAAGAAATCTTGCAGACTGCTTATTCACTAAACTTCCCCAAATGCAAATCTCAAAATTTAGTGGGCCTGACGTTTCGATCCTAGCAGGACCTTTCTCAAAGGCAGAGAAAGGTCCTGCTAGGATCGAAACGTCAGGCCCACTAATTTTTGAGATAAATATACGAGTTTGAAAGATTTCTTCCTTTAGCCAATTGTCTACACAATTGATGTTACACGAAACTTAATTCTAAACGAAATATTATTCAACCCCCTTCTGATCCATGCTTCACATTCTGGACGCCCACGAAGATCTCAAAGAGTCCATGTGTTTGTGAAGCGTCTGATTTTCCTTCAATGATTGTGTCTCCATGCAAACACTAGAAAAACTGTTTGCAGTAATTTTACGTAATTGACGATGTGCAGCTTGCTGTGCGTCACTTTGAGAAAATGTCGTACACCTCGGGCTAGTCGGAAATCGGACGGCGTTTGGCTGTTTTCTAGAGTTATTGTATTGCCTTCATATTATGGCTATGAAGGAGGATTTTTAGAGGGGTTCCAATTTCCATCTCCGCCGACAGTAGGCCCTACTACACTATATTCTACTCGGCCTTGTAGTCATGTAATCATGTTCATGTAATCCATGTAATTCATGCATGTAAGTTCATGTAAGTTCATGTAATCACAGGAAAGGGAACAAAACGATTTCATCAACACTGCATTATTTTTAGTTTGTCAAAGAGATGTTTCTTTAAGGAAGAGTACATACTTAATACCGTTCGGAGGTTTCCATTTGTAAGCCATTAACGTGCTAGGAATGTCAATCAGCTTTTGAAATGTTTCATGGATGTTTTAGTCTCCGGTGATTGCCGTGATGTCCAGTAAACAGTGCATTTAGTGTTTCGTCGAACTGCAAAGTGTACAATCCTACAGTGTAAAATTCCGAAGCAAAGTGCTTCGGAATTTTTATGAGTACGGACACCTTGCAAACTGAAACAAATACTCATTACCGGTCTTTTCATTACGCGGGTCCGATGCGAACCAAAGTGAAAAATTAAATGGATTGATCTTGGTAAGATGCTGTGCTTTTACGACGGGAAAAAAATCCCATTTCCTATCTTACAGGATTATCGCGGTCGACTAGGCAATCGTATTCGCAGAGAACAGATGGAGCAGATGAAAATAAAATTAGTTTTAATGATTTAAAATTTCAAATGTCAAATATCTATTTCGTGACCATCTTTTGACCCACTCCGGGAAAACCGAATCACTTGCATGACAAGACAATGTGAACATTGTTTCGGCCACGTTTACAAGTCGGACAAGTCAACAATAAACCACAATAAGAAGTTTCCGCTAGGCTGTTGCGGAAGCCCCAATAACGACAAACGCTAAGATTCATTACCGGTCTTTTCATTACGCGGGTACGATGCGCACGCCGTCGCGGAAATCCCAATAACGACCAACACTAAGATGTTTACGCTACGATTTTAAATATTTTCCCAAGTAGGCCCAAATGTAGGCCCACAATTTTAGGCCTTGTAATTGTTTACAAATACATGATTACGAAGTGGTCCGTATTTTGTCTAAAAATAAGGCAGCTTGTGGAATTGTGAAACATTGGGGTAGTTGTAACCCATCCAGGTTTAGTGAAACACAAGACAGCAAAACCCATTGATGGGAAATGAGCACAAGCCTATTGCAAGGCACAGGGGTGGTGGGTGACTTCGCCTGACGAAGGTGTGGACCTACTTGTATTGTACAAAGTCACGAAGGGTGTGGTAAGTGCGGTTCAGCATGAGATCAGGAGGTCAGTTGGTGTTAATCGCGTGTGTCAATATCATATACAGGGCCCCTTCTCGGAGGAATTTTATATTCCAATACAAATATGAGTGGGATTGTGATTAATCAAACTCCCTCAATATGCCAAAACTCATATTTTTGTGTAGATTGATGTTTTTCCACAGTTCACAGGAAACAGCGACAGGGAACGCCAGGTCACCATGCAGTAGATTCAGGAGTATACTTTACACCAGATTCTTCCGAATTTTACCAACCAAGTGGTACTCCTATTGCGCCTTACGGTTTGAGGTAACTGGCTGTCATTAGGACATCAGTAAGTTCGTAACCTAAATGTTCATATCTGCTTGAAGAGACATTATCATTTTCAGGCGATTTTGTAGGCGATGTCTTGGCATTATTAATGGCGTTGGCCTCCATATGCACCATCTAACGGCTGCCTCCACAGGGGATGACGCCCCCGACGGAGCATGCGTCTATCCGCAGGTAGCAAGTGTCGTCCATTCGCATTACAAAACTTTGACTGGACCGCTACTTGAACCCCAGATCTATGGATTTGCGTACCAGCGCTCTAACAGTCTAAACTGTGCAACCCTTTAGATCGTGGCATTCCCAAATTAGTCAAATAGTCTTTACACGGGTGGGGGCGTCAGTCAAAAGCATTCAACCATCCATTTACTGTCGTCTACATTATGTTCTAGCAATTATTTCATACATTATTGGTATAGCTGGTATAGCTAGGCGAGTTTCTGTAAAATGAGGAAATGCAATATCATTTGTAATAGTTAGTATATTTAAAGAATTCAGTTGGCTCTGCCGTTGGTGTGTAATGAACAATATTTTCAAGATTTAATTCCTTTGCTTTCTTAAATTGTTTATTTTTCAAGGAAATCTTGTTACTTAAATGTTGGAAAGATATTTTCTCTTTTAATAAACGTACAAAATCCCTGTTGTTATTTTGGATTAGCACTGTATAGAGTGGTAACGTTTTGTTTGTATAACGTTTTGTAACGTTTTGTTAATACATATGTTAAAATCTATTAATTAATTGATTTCTATCAAGTCTGGCGTAACAATATATACATTGTACATTCAGTTTGTGTACCTTCGTACCTGTAATTTGGTGATGAAACAATGACAGAGTCTGCTCCTTTAAGTCCCAGGCATATTATGTGGTCAGTACGCAAGTTGGTCTTCAAGGTTACAAGTTCTGCCCACATTAATACATTTCAGTCTAATTGCTAAAACCGTGTACTTCGTATTAATTCTTCTAGCAATAAGGCTGGAATTTATTAATGTGGTCATTATACCCACATTAATCAATTTCAGTTGAAAATGATAAAAGCTTGCACGTCGTACACTTAGGTGTGCAACTTTCTAAACTTTCCTTGTTTACTAACTGGTTACTTCTTGCAATCACAAAAACATTTTTTCTTAGTATATATATAGAGATAGTTGATTATTTATGGTGTTTGGATTTTATATGTTTCTATTGGTCAGATACAATCAGTGCCATTCCACACTTTCGAGTAATAGTGCTTATACATGTAAGCTAAGATTGTCGCTTGTTGCACATAGACATGCAAAATCTCATTCACAATCCACTCTTGTCGTCTTGCTATTTATAGCCTACTGGTGTAAATCAATCCACCGGTCACTTTAGTACAGTTTACTATCAATATTTGTGACCCGGCACAGCATAATGAGGAATAACCCCCACTTTTGAGATTTTGAGATTTTCTAATGATGTGAAAGTGTATACCATTAGCTGTCAAATGATATCAAATATATTTCCATGCGGTAAAGATTTATGAAGTTAACAGTGCGAGAAAAAACGCCGAGGCGAAGCCGAGTAACGGAAAACACTTTTCGAGAAAAACAGCGTTGAAGTTTATGGTCCGAACGCGGAGCTCAGTCAGTGTTACAGAAATCAAAACCCCTTGGCAACGGCAATGGTTTTTTTTTCAACATTTAGAGACGGATTTCGGAAAAATCCTTTGGATATAATAATTATCCTCTAATACATAAAACTTATGAAAATACCCCAAAAAGCAAATCGATTTTTAATCGAATTGTGAAGATACTTTAACTTCAGGCGTTGTTTACTCGAAAAGTGTTTTGGTGGGATATTCCTCATGTCGTTGTGCCAGGTCACATTTGTTATTTGACATAGTTGGTGAGCTTTATGAAAGTTATCGAGCCGCAATCAAACTCAGTGTGCGCATCCTGACCATTGCACTTAAATTCCGTCCTTGCATGAAGTGGTTATTTTAGCTCTTTGAGTCCTGGCGGTAATTGTTCATCTTGCCATTGTTATAGTCACAACTCACAAATGGCCGTGGCCTCTAATGATCATCCGGCTATACGAAAATAGCTATCCACAGTGCATACAATGGAAACCAAGTGCAATGCCGATTTTCCAAAGTGTTCCCTGAGGGGTGATACAGTGTAATCAATTAAATTGAAAATTACAAAAATTTGCATTTTGATACGCGGGTGATAATAATGCCATGGGCACCATTCGTTATAAACACACAGTCCATTCAGTAAAGACGAAATAATGGCATATGTTGCATGCGCTTAAATTCGTTTTGGCTACCACCACCACCGCCGTCGCCACCATCATGTCTTCGAAGCAAAGGTTGGACAGAATAGTTCGCCGTGTACATCTGTTTTCAGCAGTTTTTTTTCAACAACGTTTAATTTGATGAATTCTTATTCTTGATTTCCTGTATTACTCAATTTTCTCAAGTTTCCCTTATACCGGCGTATGCATGTAAGTAGGGCCTATTTCTTACATTTATTATATATTTTTGTCACGGATGGGTGGAATATTATAAATCAAAACTTGTTCCCGCCAAAACAAATTGTTCCTACTGAGTCTATCAAATCTGATATTTTTTACCACGGGCAAAATAACAAAAACATTATCTAGGGGTAGTGATAAACAATGAAAACCAATGCGCACATAAAAGCAACATGTGATTCAAACCGAGATTCAAAGCTCAAACAGAGTCAGAAAAACATTCCACTGGAGCTAGACATTTATTTACATCACAGTTTAACTTCCTGTATTCGGTAATAAACGAGTTGATATGTATTCACCAAACACTGAAATATAATATTACAACACAAATCACGACATACTGTTATTTGTTGAGTTGAATCTAAGTTTTAATCTTCTATGTATGAAGATACTCCTTAAAAATCGTCCATTGGATTTGTTTTAATGAAAAAATGGTACTATGGAATAGATTGGAAGTGGACAGGAGTTAAGCGTAAGGATGATAGCAGAAAGACATAGGAGAAATACTGATAGACCGAAAAGGGTGAGATGAACATTTAGGTGAGCGATGTCACCAACAGAAAAAGTGTAAGAGAGAGTGTAAGAGATGTTTTATTTATTCTCCTCCTGGACTTTGAGATCTTGTTAAATAATCTGCGGCCTAGAGAGGGTTCATACACAGTCTATAAAATTATGCGACCCGTGACAAAGATAAGCAAGATGTGATGTGAACCTACAGTACCAGTACACTGAAATTTGACGAAGATGAAATCTACGAAAATCTCATTAAATGTTATTAAATGATTGAATTGAAAAACGAATTAACCGCTGCTATGCTAATATTGTTCTACCATATCAGCTACCAATGTTTTCCCAATCATTTTTTGTACCCCTGCAAGTAAAATATATTCCATACACGACAAATTTAAAAATGTAAGCTCTATCTATTTCGCGCACATACGAAAACAAGAATTGATACGTACACTTAAAGGCAACATTATCTGCAAACGTCTTTTATTCCGAGTTTTCTCTTTCTGTTAAGAGACCCAATAATCACCAGTTTTAAAGAACAAATTATCCCCTTCAGGTTTTCGTTTTTGATTGTGGTAAAACAACAACACCCAAAATACTGAAATTTGTGTTATATTTGTCATTTCGTCCACGCTTCGGCCGTGGGTTCTTTGTAACTTGACAGTTTCCGACGCTAAATTGTGACTGACTTCATTCTAATTCAGAAACAACCGATCACTTCAAAGCGCATACTGCAATAGCCGTACCAATTGGTAGGTAGAATGCGAACGAATCGGCCAGGTAGTGCCTTCCAGAACCAGTTGGTGACCAAGCTATCTCTGTCCGTGTTGCCTGAAAACTGAGAAATAAAAGTAATATGTGTCGGTAACGAAACATCAGGAATGGGCAGTATAATTACGATTATTGCCCTTTATGAATCAATGGATCATGCTCAGGCTTCGTCTCCGACTGACAAAACCGGGATATCAAGGTTGTGGTTTGTCGCCAAATTTTACGGGTTGTGTTCTTGATAAGAACCTAATATTCACCATGAAACCTGGGCCAGGAGCTTGTTTCTAGATTCCTGTGACATTATTACGGGTAAGAGAAACATACGCGCGAAGCCTAAGCCCGAGCCTAAGCATTCATTTCGTAAACTGCCTATGACTCACTGTCGTCGATGTCCCGTCCATATTGGTCACGTGCTTCAAGTCCTGGCCATTCTCGCTGTGTTCCACCTGGTACTCTGTCACCCATTGGTCGTAATTCCCACGGCCTTGAGTGATGAGAGCAGTGATGTAGACTGTGGTATTGAAGTCAGCCTGAATCCACGGAGCAGAGTCACTGAAATACGGACTCCACGCTCCTGTCGGCCAACATAATGTGTTTGATCATTGTTATATATTTTATGAATTTATTCTGGTCAATAAAGAGTGCCTCTTCTTTGAATTTTGTCCTGTGGAATGTTTAAACTAAGCAGCGGAATTCGTAGGTGACGAATGCTTGCATCAGCAATTGCATAATGGGCTGTACATGCGCTGGCGGAACTAATGGAAAAAGGGAAAGAACATGTTCCTCTGACGAATAGTACACTCGCGAAGGTAGTATGAATAACCCATTGATAATCATGTGGAAAATAAGCCTAAATTTCTTACCCTCAATATTAAGTCGGGCTCTGGAAGGAGAAAAGTCACCTCCGGCCTGATGAACAGATGATGCTGTGAGACTTTCATCCGGGATGGTGCCATCTTCAATACCAAGAGGTTGCCCATTCTTACATAAATCAGTACCTGAAACCGGAAGATAATGGAAAATTCTACTCTAGGTTTTTATACATGCTATAATTTCGGTCAGACAAATAAATACAAAAAATAACTTGGAACTTTTTTAACAAATTGAAAAACAGGTCAAACAAAACATTGACTGGACCGCTCTCTCCTCGTCTCAGTTTTCAAGCCCTTGGATTTTGGCCTTCCAAAAGGTCAACCCCCTCCCCCATTTCATTCAGATGCTAACAGCCAATTGTTGCAAACCTGACATGAACTTTAAAAAGTATGAATAACCCATTGATTATCATGTGGGAAAACAGGCTGCTAACAGCAACTCTGGGATTACCCACCCTTTTTAAAATTCAAGTCAGACAAATGGAAACACTTACTGGGAGATCTCAGGTCTCCAGTTGTATTTCGGTCCATTCAAAATTTACTCAGTGTCATTTTTTTATTTTGTTTATATTTTTTTGAGATAGAAAAATTAATTAGAGATATACGGCAGTGGATGAATGACTTTTTTCTCATTGGCGCCCCCATCCAGGCAAAGATTAGTTGACTCTTTGGGAGGCCAATATCTAAGGGATAGATAGCTGAAATTGGTGCATACTGTACGCAAAACTAGAGATCTTGGATTCAAATTGCCAATATTTCAATTTGTGTGAACGTTTACAGCCAGTTTCTCAATGATTTGTTTGACTTTATATTGGAGTTAATACAAAAAATGGTGCAAACTGCTCACTGAATAAAATGACCTGCAATACATGAATCCCCAAGGTTAGAGGGCCTGACGTTTCGATCCTAGCACGATCTTTCTCGAAGGCGAAGGCAAAGGTCCTGCTAGGATCGAAACGTCAAGCCCTCTAACTTTTGACTTTATATTGTTTAGTTGAAAAAAAATGAAAAACTGGAAATAACAAATGAATGTGTCATTTTATTTACCCTCTTCGTCGAAGTAAATACAGCCGTAGTCAGATCGACGCCAGTCTCCACTGGTTGCATTCCGAAACTGCTTGGTGTTGAGCTCACAGCGTCGGTCATCTGGGCAGAAGTTGAACGACTTGCAGGCATCGTCTTGCAGGCACAGCCCTGCACACGTAAGGTATGAGTGGGCGGTTTCGTTGCGGTAGCTGTGCCCGTAGAGGATGTGGTCGGGCATCGGTCCGAGATGGAATTCGTGAAAGCAGCCGCTTCTCAGACGGCGCGGATGACAGGACTGAACATCCCCGTGGTCCCCTCCAGCAGCTGCGGCCACTGGGAAGATTCCCAGGGCGAGGATCAAGAAATCCCTTTTCAGATAATGAAGTCCTGCAATGAGACCAATGAGAACATATGATGAAAATATCTTCAAATTAACTATGCTATGAATTTCCAGTTTCGTGTGACTCTTATCGTGACACTTTATCCTGTACCGGTATCCATTGAAAACCGTTATCTTGAAAACGCCCCCAAAAGTATAAACGGTAACACGAAGCGTCGGTCAAGAGTTTCCCCATATTTATCTATAATACTGTTATCTATGATTATTAACAATGAGAAGCTTGCAAACAAGAACATGTAATTTGGACATTTCCACCAAGGGCAAACCGGTAGTAGCCTGTGATAGGTTAAACAAACTGCATGGAATTTCCCGTTAAAGTCAGATTTGCTGCTATGAATGATTCCCGTATAATGGATTCCGTATACAGTTCTTGCTTTCAGAAATGCGTAAACTGGGAGATTATCTAGGTAGTAGAAACACGAAGGGTTCGACATCCTTCGAGTCTTTTGTTTTGAGCTGTATTTCCTAAAGTGATAATTCCGGGTGAGATCCAGGCTTACCTTTCGTTTTGGCAGTAATCAGGGCTTCCATCACGGAATACAAAATGTGCACGATCGCAGCCATGATGTAAGTCATGAGATCCCTACTGCACTGAATATCCCCTCAACTCAACTGAAAACTGCGTCCTTATACAGCCAGGTTCAGAATGCCAATTCAGCGTGAAAATGCACGCGGAATAATACGGACGTCGTGGTCTTTTTGTTTTTCTTTGTATTAACGGCTGCCCCTAATGGGTGTGATAATACAATTTATGTTAATGAGCTTGACTTCCCGGCCGAGGTCATTGCAATTAGAGATTAAGGGAAAAGTAGCCTAGCACTCCTATTCAGTCTGGAAATTAATATTTCATAGTGTTACGGTCTCCTGCTCTGTCCACTTTATAAGCATTTTCTAATTAAAGACCAACAATGGGGAAAAGATGGTATATGTTACTCGTCTCCATATTACTGCCACAGGACACACAACAAATTAACTCGTTCAATAGCAAAAGCCGATTGGGCTTCGGTTTCAAGAATGCTTTAATTGTTACTTCACAAAATGCTAAAAAGGGTGCTTTGTACTCTTGAGATACACCTATATGCATTATTCATTCGGGTATATGCAATGCACGTAGAATTCTCCACCCTACGTACGCACTCAGAACAGAACAGCACGATAGACAATTTGTTAATGGTTTGCCATACACGACCATGCATGTCCATCTTCTGTAAAATAAGACACGTTCACTATGATGTTTTTTGTTCAGTCGGACACGTGTTCGGGTTTCAGACGACGGCATAAAAAGACCTAATGACTTAACTGTTTTGTTGATGTTGTTTACTTTGTTGCGTTACTCGGTACTAATGAGATCGGTAAACTTTGCTTGATTTGAACATTGGTATACCATTATCCAGCAGTGTAAATAGAATAAACGTGCAGTAGATTCCTTGAATCAAGTTCCATAGTCTGTTTCTATTTTACGCTGCAAGAATGAAATGCCACACAATAAGTTCAAAGGTCGTCGAAGATTTATTAATGTTTCACGCCACAAATACGACTTAAAGTGTTATAAGAAATCTTGCAGACTGCTTATTCACTAAACTTCCCCAAATGCAAATCTCAAAATTTAGTGGGCCTGACGTTTCGATCCTAGCAGGACCTTTCTCAAAGGCAGAGAAAGGTCCTGCTAGGATCGAAACGTCAGGCCCACTAATTTTTGAGATAAATATACGAGTTTGAAAGATTTCTTCCTTTAGCCCATTGTCTACACAATTGATGTTACACGAAACTTAATTTTAAACGAAAAATTATTCAACCCCCTTCTGACCCATGCTTCACATTCTGGACGCCCACGAAGATCTCAAAGAGTCCATGTGTTTGTGAAGCGTCTGATTTTCCTTCAATGATTGTGTCTCCATGCAAACACTAGAAAAACTGTTTGCAGTAATTTTACGTAATTGACGATGTGCAGCTTGCTGTGCGTCACTTTGAGAAAATGTCGTACACCTCGGGCTAGTCGGAAATCGGACGGCGTTTGGCTGTTTTCTAGAGTTATTGTATTGCCTTCATATTATGGCTATGAAGGAGGATTTTTAGAGGGGTTCCAATTTCCATCTCCGCCGACAGTAGGCCCTACTACACTATATTCTACTCGGCCTTGTAGTCATGTAATCATGTTCATGTAATCCATGTAATTCATGCATGTAATTCATGCATGTAAGTTCATGTAAGTTCATGTAATCACAGGAAAGGGAACAAAACGATTTCATCAACACTGCATTATTTTTAGTTTGTCAAAGAGATGTTTCTTTAAGGAAGAGTACATACTTAATACCGTTCGGAGGTTGCCATTTGTAAGCCATTAACGTGCTAGGAATGTCAATCGGCTTTTGAAATGTTTCATGGATGTTTTAGTCTCCGGTGATTGCCGTGATGTCCAGTAAACAGTGCATTTAGTGTTTCGTCGAACTGCAAAGTGTACAATCCTACAGTGTAAAATTCCGAAGCAAAGTGCTTCGGAATTTTTATGAGTACGGACACCTTGCAAACTGAAACAAATACTCATTACCGGTCTTTTCATTACGCGGGTCCGATGCGAACCAAAGTGAAAAATTAAATGGATTGATCTTGGTAAGATGCTGTGCTTTTGCGACGGGAAAAAAATCCCATTTCCTATCTTACAGGATTATCGCGGTCGACTAGGCAATCGTATTCGCAGAGCACAGATGGAGCAGATGAAAATAAAATTAGTTTTAATGATTTAAAATTTCAAATGTCAAATATCTATTTCGTGACCATCTTTTGACCCACTCCGGGAAAACCGAATCACTTGCATGACAAGACAATGTGAACATTGTTTCGGCCACGTTTACAAGTCGGACAAGTCAACAATAAACCACAATAAGAAGTTTCCGCTAGGCTGTTGCGGAAGCCCCAATAACGACAAACACTAAGATGTTTACGCTAGGATTTTAAGTATTTTCCCAAGTAGGCCCACATGTAGGCCCACATTTTTAGGCCTTGTAATTGTTTACAAATACATGATTACGAAGTGGTCCGTATTTTGTCTAAAAATAAGGCAGCTTGTGGAATTGTGAAACATTGGGGTAGTTGTAACCCATCCAGGTTTAGTGAAACACAAGACAGCAAAACCCATTGATGGGAAATGAGCACAAGCCTATTGCAAGGCACAGGGGTGGTGGGTGACTTCGCCTGACGAAGGTGTGGACCTACTTGTATTGTACAAAGTCACGAAGGGTGTGGTAAGTGCGGTTCAGCATGAGATCAGGAGGTCAGTTGGTGTTAATCGCGTGTGTCGATATCATATACAGGGCCCCTTCTCGGAGGAATTTTATATTCCAATACAAATATGAGTGGGATTGTGATTAATCAAACTCCCTCACTATGCCAAAACTCATATTTTTGTGTAGATTGATGTTTCTCCACAATTCACAGGAAACAGCGACAGGGAACGCCAGGTCACCATGCAGTAGATTCAGGAGTATACTTTACACCAGATTCGTCCGAATTTTACCAACCAAGTGGTACCCCTATTGCGCCTTACGGTTTGAAGAGACATTATCATTTTCAGGCGATTTTGTAGGCGATGTCTTGGCATTATTAATGGCGTTGGCCTCCATATGCACCATCTAACGGCTGCCTCCACAGGGGATGACGCCCCCGACGGAGCATGCGTCTATCCGCAGGTAGCAAGTGTCGTCCATTCGCATTACAAAACTTTGACTGGACCGCTACTTGAACCCCAGATCTATGGATTTGCGTACCAGCGCTCTAACAGTCTAAACTGTGCAACCCTTTAGATCGTGGCATTCCCAAATTAGTCAAATAGTCTTTACACGGGTGGGGGCGTCAGTCAAAAGCATTCAACCATCCATTTACTGTCGTCTACATTATGTTCTAGCAATTATTTCATACATTATTGGTATAGCTGGTATAGCTAGGCGAGTTTCTGTAAAATGAGGAAATGCAATATCATTTGTAATAGTTAGTATATTTAAAGAAGAATGAAACCCAGAGAAAATAGTTGGCTTATCTCTTTGGTTGATAAAACCAACCTACAATTACCCATGTGCAACTCACCTACGAGTTTCATAAAGAGGGAAAAATCATGGAATTCGGTGGTCGAATTCGCGTTCCCTGTACCCGTCATGTTTTCGAAATTCCCGGCAGGTCACTGCGGGGGGTATGACATAATGACGGGCTACCCCCGCATGGGCCAGGACGGACGTATCCCTACAAGTAACATGTGTGTACACAACACATGTATACTGTGTGCAGTTTGTATACACTCGCGAGCATGAACGATAGTGTACTGCCAGGCTTTTGGTTGTAACAATGCCAGCGGAAAAAAGCTAGGGAAATCTGTCCATGCAGTTCCTAACAAGGCCAAGAGATCTGAGTTGTTTGGGAAGTGGGCTGCGGCCATAAAAGTAGAAACATTTCTCAATGTCGGCTACAAATATAGTCGAAATGACGTGATTTGTAGCGATCACTTCACGGAGGAGTTGGGATAGAGGTTGACTTGCGGGCCAAACTCACCGGCTCGAAGCCGAGAAATATACTGAAAGAACATGCCGTTCCTTCAGTATTTTCACATCGACCAGCGGTGGCATCACGTTCATCGACAGCTTCACGAATTGCCGCATTGGAATCCAGAAAGCTGAGTTAATTTTGATGTTTTTCCTGTATGATACGATCGACTTTTGATGTATGTTTTCGTTTCGGTCCTAGCGTGATTTTTCTCACATGCACGTTCTGCCTAGTCTTTCTCGCAGACCGCTTATCTGTAACTCATGGAGGGTAAACTCCATGGATATACATGTATTGTACCAATTACCATGGAGGAAGAAGGGGGGATATACGTACCGTGCCGTATTTTTATTTGTGCTGCAACAAGAACATGGAGCTAGGCCTAATTTACACGTTATCGGAACGCGACTCCAGTCGCCCACACTGTTTATTCCCTGTCGCTGACCGCAACTCCTGTCACCCAGCGCTATTGTGTGCATAGCATACGCTGGGAAGTGCATGACCCCTGACCCCCACTAAGCTCCACACAGCTTCGCTAACGTGTACAACTGAAATCTCTCCAAAACATCAACCATCTCTTGAATCATTTCTCGTATTTTCCTATTAAAATTACGCGAGCTGAAACAAAAGCCGGACACAGTGGGCTCCCAGTCATAGTTGTCGGACCTTTATTAAACTCAGCCCCTGGTGTATAAGTTATTTTAGGCCTACTTGTTTAGCTGTTATAACAGGGCGCCATTTTGCGAAGATCAAGAAAACAGAGAACCAAAATTGCGCAGCGTTTATTTTGTTACAGATACCAACGTAATGTACACGTGTACAGTAGTACATTACAAGTAGGACAACGTGTACATTGTACACGTGTACAGTACAGTAGTAGTGTGTACATGTACTGTACATTACATGTAGTACACAACGTGTACATTGTACGTGCACTGTACATGTACATGTACAGTCCGTGCAACGTATGCAATCAGGAAGCCGTGAAAGTGTTTGTAGATCAAGACTATACGCAATCCCCAAGAATAATTCAAATAATGACCAAAGCGAAAAACAATAAATCTGCAAAGGATTATAAGATTATTTTCTCACACATTGAGGTATCATTCTTTTTTAAATGTTGATTAATATTTGTAGTTAAAATTAAAATGATTGAACAAGCCTAACTGACCAATCAGACAGGGTCGTCTCCGCCGTGATGTCATACCCCCGCAGTGACCTTCCGGGAATTTCGAAAGCATGGCGGGTTGAGGGAACGCGAATTCGACCACCGAATTCCATGATTTTTCCCTCTTTATGAAACTCGAGGGTGAGTTGCACATGGGTAATTGTAGGTTGGTTTTATCAACCAAAGAGATAAGCCAACTATTTTCTCTGGGTTTCATTCATCTTTAAACAAATCAGTTGGCTCTGCCGTTGGTGTGTAATGAACAATATTTTCAAGATTTAATTCCTTTGCTTTCTTAAATTGTTTATTTTTCAAGGAAATCTTGTTACTTAATGTTGGAAAGATATTTTCTCTTTTAATAAACGTACAAAATCCCTGTTGTTATTTTGGATTAGCACTGTATAGAGTGGTAACGTTTTGTTTGTATAACGTTTTGTAACGTTTTGTTAATACATATGTTAAAATCTATTAATTAATTGATTTCTATCAAGTCTGGCGTAACAATATATACATTGTACATTCAATTTGTGTACCTTCGTACCTGTAATTTGGTGATGAAACAATGACAGAGTCTGCTCCTTTAAGTCCCAGGCATATTATGTGGTCAGTACGCAAGTTGGTCTTCAAGGTTACAAGTTCTGCCCACATTAATACATTTCAGTCTAATTGCTAAAACCGTGTACTTCGTATTAATTCTTCTAGCAATAAGGCTGGAATTTATTAATGTGGTCATTATACCCACATTAATCAATTTCAGTTGAAAATGATAAAAGCTTGCACGTCGTACACTTAGGTGTCCAACTTTCCAAACTTTCCTTGTTTACTAACTGGTCACTTCTTGCAATCACAAAAAACATTTTTTCATAGTATATAGAGATAGTTGATTATTTATGGTGTTTGGATTTTATATGTTTCTATTGGTCAGATACAATCAGTGCCATTCCACACTTTCGAGTAATAGTGCTTATACATGTAAGCTAAGATTGTCGCTTGTTGCACATAGACATGCAAAATCTCATTCACAATCCACTCTTGTCGTCTTGCTATTTATAGCCTACTGGTGTAAATCAATCCACCGGTCACTTTAGTACAGTTTACTATCATTTTTTGTGACCCGGCACAGCATAATGAGGAATAACCCCCACTTTTGAGATTTTGAGATTTTCTAATGATGTGAAAGTGTATACCATTAGCTGTCAAATGATATCAAATATATTTCCATGCGGTCAAGATTTATGAAGTTAACAGTGCGAGAAAAAACGCCGAGGCGAAGCCGAGTAACGGAAAACACTTTTCGAGAAAAACAGCGTTGAAGTTTATGGTCCGAACGCGGAGCTCAGTCAGTGTTACAAAAATCAAAACCCCTTGGCAACGGCAATGGGTTTTTTTTCAACATTTAGAGACGGATTTCGGAAAAATCCTTTGGATATAAAAATTATCCTCTAATACATAAAACTTCTGAAAATACCAAAAAAAAGCAAATCGATTTTTAATCGAATTGTGAAGATACTTTAACTTCAGGCGTTGTTTACTCGAAAAGTGTTTTGGTGGGATATTCCTCATGTCGTTGTGCCAGGTCACATTTGTTATTTGACATAGTTGGTGAGCTTTATGAAAGTTATCGAGCCGCAATCAAACTCAGTGTGCGCATCCTGACCATTGCACTTAAATTCCGTCGTTTATAATAACTAAGGTTATAAACAGGTTCGTCGTGAATAAAGAAATAATAATTGTGAATGGATTTATGGTTGAATCGTCAAGTTGATCGTTGACAATAACTTTCTTACACTTTTACTCATAAATGATCGGAAATAACTTATGACGCAACTGAGGTCCTGACAAAAACCTCATTCCTCTATATTGTTGTTTTCTTAAAGTAACACTGTGATCTTTGAATTAATCGCCGAGGAGTCAAAAAGATGTGTTACTTTCATGACACATGATAAAATTGCTGACCTAGAATATAATGCACGACAGAAAATTCATGCACACGACCATGAATACTACCTACGAACTAAAATTATCAGATTTCAGAAAGTGCTATAAATGCAAATATGTTCAACCAGGGAAACCTACACTGTAAAAACGAACTGCACCTTATGCACTTCTGCAATGGCACATATTTGTCCCAGAATCATGAACACCTGAGGCACCTACAGTAATTCATGCACATGGAATACTGTAGCTCAAGGCAAGCACATGGGGCATTGTAATCACTTGAGCAAAAATCGGATGAGGTGCATGAAGTGCTTCATGTAATTATTTATTGTACCTCAAGCACATGGAGTGAACGTGAGCATCACCTCGTGCGCATGTATCGTTCACCATGTGCCTCAACATACTTCATACATGTGCATGATGTGAGCACCGTTTTTACAGTGTACTTTTCTTGTCATTAAGCAGTTCGGTCCGGTAAATGACCTCTGTATTTTGCTGTGGAGGCTGGTAAAGATGTTTCATTTATTAAAATGAAATCGAATGGATAGGGTCAAGTTTATTCGAGAGCTTCTTTTATGACACTCGGTACACACATAGCTCAACGCAGGCGATCTAGACTGATTATACAGTCAATTCACAGATTCAGCTCCTCCTGCCAACAGCCACTTTCTTCAATAACGTCTGATGTGCACAGTGAACGGGGAACTGTTGTTTTTACCCGAGTGAATGAGGACCAGTTTCGAATGACCAATTACAGAAAAACTTCAATTGTATTATCAACCATTAATTATCAACCGAGCGAGCAGAATTGAAGATAAATAGCTGCCTCGGACCTTATAATAGCAAAGCGAACACAGAGCAGGGTCGTCGGAAGCAGAGGGGCAACTGAATGAGCAACTGTAATTGAAGATCGATGCAATCTGTTTATCTCCCGTGCCTTTATCAACAGTCCGCTGCAGTGTTACATGTAATGAATCTTTCCCATGAAATATGCAAATTAGACCTGGCTCATGCGCTTTACTAAATAGGTGGGCAAGCGGGATACCAACCAATCGTAGTTTTCCACGGCCGTGCGCGCGTTCCTTCGCACTAACTGTTTGGGCGTGTGGTGATTGGCTATTCAGTGTCTCCTGTGCGCGTATTTCGAAACCTGCATGCCACGCCACAAGTGTAAGGTCTAATTTGCAGATTTCATGGGAAAAGCCCATTGCCCCTGTCACAAGAACGGTCTCTCGAGCATCAGGTGACTTCCGAGTAGTCCGCCTATTGGTCAGTGTCAGAAGGAGAAACGTTTTAAAATGTGGGCAGAGCAGGTGACGGTGACGCTATAAGATATTAATTTCCAAATGGAAGGAAAGTGCACACATCCTTTCCTTTAATATCTAATGGCCATTCCCTCAGTCGGCAAGACCATCTCGTCGTTGCAGTAATGCAAGTGGTCACTTATCTATTCTACTTCTTAAAAGAATGAAAAAAGGAAAAAAACTGCCTGGTAACTAAAACAAATTAATCTAAAATTAATTAGACCCATTAAGTGCAGCCATTAAGGGAAGCCATTAGTACAAAGAAAAACAACGCCATCCGAATCATTGCGCCTTCTTAGTCCACTGTTATTGCCATTCTGAACCTGCCTTTGTTCAGACCAAATTTGAAAAGGAATATAGGTATCCATACCAAGCCAGGACCAAGACAGAGTATGCCTTTAAATACGCACGTCAGACACGAAGGACCGAAAGCCATCCCAGTCAGCCTTCCCATGTCATTGATACATAGTACGATAGAAAGGTTGAAATGTAGCTGGGGAGGCTCTGGAGAATGAAACAAAGACAGAGACGACTGAATGATCGACATTTCCACTTGAGTGCAATGCATTGGCAGCGCAGTCATTTCGGTGAAAGCCTCTTGCTACATGTAGGGAAAAAATGGCTCCCTCGGGAGCGTCACCCCCTGCGTAGGCTTTGCGTATACACCTGCTTCGGTGCGTGCGAAGGCCAACGCCATTACATAACGTCAAAACAACGCCTAGTCTGAGAAACAGGAGGCGAAAGACCCGCGACGATTTGTTAACTGTAGGTCTTTCATGAGAAAAGTGTTATAAAGTGGGCAGAGCAGGTGGCGGTGATGCTATAAGATATCAATTTCTAAATGGAAGGAGAGTGCTACACCACCTTTCTTTTAATATATAATGGCCATTCCCTCAGTCGGCAAATCCATCTCGTTGTAGCAGTAATGCAAGTGGTCACTTATTTATTGTACTTCTTTAAAAATGTATATATATATAAAGGAAAGCAAACAAAGGGAAAAACTGCCTGGGAAGTAAAAGAAAATAATCTAAAAATAATTAATAAGGTCCATTAAGTGCAGCCATTAAGTGCAGCCGTTAGTACAAAAAAAAAAAAAGACAACTCCCTCCGAACGATTGCGCCTTCGTAGCCCACTGTTATTGATATTCTGACCCTGGCTTTGTTCAGACGCAATTTGCAGCGCGTGGTCATTGAGCTGACATCGTTAGGCGACTGAGGTGCCAGGGATCCCATGTCTTACACCATGGCTTTGGTCGTGCACGTGTTGTCTTTCGTGATGGAAGCCCTCATTACTGAGAAATCGAAAGGTAAGGTTCGCTTTCACCTATTAACCAGTTAACACTCGAAACAAAGGACGAAAGGGATTCCGAATATTTCCTGTTTCTCCTACCTAGAGAATCTTCCAGTTTACGCAGTTCTGGAACTGAGAACTGTATATGGGAATCATTTTAATTCATAGCAGCAAGTTTGACTAAAACTACACCTTCTCCCATGCTATACCACCAGAGCTCGGTTGCCACTTACTGGAATTGTCCAAAGTTACATGTTCTGGCTTGTAATCCGCTCTTAGTTAACAACCATAGATACCACTATTATGGAGAAATATATGGAGACTTTTGACCGACGATACTAGATACCGTTTACACTTGTTATGGGCGTTTTCACAATAGAAAGGGGATAAAGCATCATCCATACGAATCACACGAAACTGGAAATTTATAGCATAGTTAATTAGAAGATATTTTCATGACATTTGACTGCTTATTGCAGGACTTCGTTATCTCAAAAGGGATATCATGATCTTTGCCCTGGGAATATTCCCAGTGGCCGCAGCTGCTGGAGGGGACCACGGGGATGTGCAGTCCTGTCATCCGAGCCGTCTGAGAAGCGGCTGCTTTCACGAATTCCATGTCGGACCGAGGCTCGATCACGTCCTCTACGGGCACAGCTACCGCAACGAAACCGCCCACTCGTACCTGACGTGTGCCGGGCTGTGCCTGCAAGACGACGCCTGCAAGTCGTTCAACTTCTGCCCAGATGACCGACGCTGTGAGCTCAACACCAAGCAGTTTTGGAATGCCAGCAGTGAAGACTGGCGTCCATCTGACAACGGCTGTATTTACTTAGGTGAAGGGGGTAAGGGACGTTGGAAGTCGAATCGGTTTTGATATACAGCAGAATGAAACTTCACATATTTATTCGACTGAAATGTTTTGATTCGTACAGATTTGACCTAAGTTTACCATTGAATTAAAATTATCTTAAAACCTATTTTTCTTGATATAGGGGTAGGGAAAGCCTTAAAGAGCGTATGTATACCACAATTTAGCACAGTGCCCACAGGGGTGAAGGCTCACATACCACAGGACACCACAAAAACCCCGCTGTGGAATGTCCTGGTGCATGGCCCTGATCCTCCCACAGGAAAACCCATGTGTGGTTAATTGTGGTTTCAATGCCGGTAAGGGTTAATCAAACAATATAAATTATGCTACTACTAAATCGAGAGCATAGACAGCTACCCGATGCCTATTTGGGCGTCATGAACGAATCCCCTCCACACTCTGTCCAGCATGGCAGTCCTCAGCTCTTCAACTCTGTCAAGTCCTGTATCTTCCTTCAGCATACCAATGTAATTGTTCTCTTTCCTACCCCCTTTTTCTCCCAATACATGCATGTGAATGATAACGTGTAACCATTTCGTCAATACAGGTGAATTCGTGTGTACTAACAAACCTCTTGGTATGGAGGATGGCACTATCCCTGATGACAGCATCACAGCGTCATCGTTCTGGGAAATTGGTGACAAACATGGCCCAGTAAGAGCACGCCTTAATACCATGGGTAAGTAGTCTGTTTCTAGAAGGATATGCTGAGGTTAATTATTAGGAAAAACATTGTGAAGTCGACGTAGAAAAGTTTCTAAGTAAAGACCATTTTCGGGAGAACTAATATGTAGTACATGGGAGATTGACAAAAGAAAACTATTCGTTGAGTGCAAAGTGTACTGTGGAAAGTCAAGGGAAAGACCAAGCAGTAATATACAAGTGTGATTAAAAAGAGTTAACGAACGCGTTAAAAAAGTTAAACTGAAAAGGAATTTACATCCTTTGGTAACCCACCCCAAAGCCTTTGAAAGCGGAACGATAGGTTTTGATGGTAGCAACAGCATCGATTCCCTAGTGATACTATATCATGGTATATTGTCATGTTTGTGGCCAGGCGATAATTTTACTACCATTGTAATCACTATAGACATTTGCTGCTGACGGTCAGTTTTAATTATTGCATAAAAGGGTATCAGGTTGTCCACTGATAATGGGCAAACATTTTCACCGGTGCTCCCTCGGTAGGAGTTTGGCATATTTTTAACTCCTAAATGAAAAAAAAAAAAAAAAAAGGGAACAAAATCAAACAAACCTGGCCAGTGAGGTATTTGAATTCCAACTCATAAAATGCAAAAGAAAAGTAAATTACCCCCACTGCTAATCATTTATACACTAAATGAGATACCTAATTCCATACATCTGATAGGATATTAGTGATTTTTCAACATCACATGTGAAAAATGATTTCAACAAAAAAATTGTCATAATGTGATTGACAGGTAATCCCGCTGCGTGGCGTTCTGCCGAAGAATCCAATCCCTGGATTCAGGTTGTGTTTCCAACCAAGGCCTACGTCACTGGTCTCATCACCCAAGGCCGTGGGGATGATGGTAGCAATGGCCAATGGGTGACAGAGTACGAGGTGGCGCAGAGTGACGACGGTCAGGCCTGGAATCGCTTGGCCCGTGCAGACGGGACACCAGCAAAGGTCAGCCACTAGCATAATTGTAACACATGAACCAAGTTCACTGAAAATTGCACACTAGCAAGCAATGTAATTAGTCTATGGCTGAAGTACCCTCTAACATTCGAGTATCCCTTGTAGCATATATTGTATCATTCGGACTCTCTCTCTCCTCTATTCGAGCTGCAGGGGTCTCCATATTTATATCACACCAAGACAAAGGAGTTGGGGTGTAGTCTATAGGGGTAGGTGACCTATGATTAGATGGAGGACAGATGGCTTGGTCTCAAGTTGCTGTTTCAATGGTTTCAAAAGAAAGTGGTCAATTTGAAATGGGTCCAGGATTATTGAATTTAGTGGGCTGTAATTGAGTGCAATTTAGGGCTGAAGGTTACTAGATAAATTGTAAGATGTCAAAATAGTTTAGGAGTGACTAATACTCAACATTAAGCTTAAATTATGTTCAAAGCAGTGGCATATTGATTCAATTTTTTATATGAAGTTTAGATTGTCTTGCGCGAATGCAGTTGTGCACAGGGATGAATTGACTGCTCAAAATAATAGTTCCTCTTAATGGTGAAAAAAATCACAAATTATGTACGAAAATTGCCGTGTGATTAAAGACTGCTAATCTAATTCTTTCTAACAGCTAAAAAGAAATAACAAATAGAACAGTTTATGCCATGACATTCTGCTTGCTGTAAAGTAGCTCACGCCGGACGAAAAATGTCCGGCAAATTATATTGCTGGTCACGTAAATGTTAAAAAGCGTCAATTCGATCAGTATAGTGACCTGGTTTGATAGAGACGGAAAAATCCGTAATGGATTGCAATGGAATTTCTCCTGTCCCATAGTTGCAGAACCTTATGTCATGTTAATTTCCACTGAAGATAGCCTCCACAGTGGATCCACACCACTAAATCTTCTGATATTAATTGCATGGAAATTTATATTATTGTGTTGTCGTTTGATTAAAGTGCAGTGCACTTTTGAGAGCAGTTCTGGACCACACCCTCCATTATAACATACGGTGGTTTTTTTTTCTCACAGTTCGCAGGAAACAGCGATATGAACAGCCAGGTCATTAACCGTTTCAAGATTGCATTATACACTCGATATGTTCGCATTCTACCCACCACATGGAACCACAATTGTGCTCTGCGCTTTGAGGTAATAGGCTGCGTCATGAACCAGAGTAGAGAATGTGCGTTTCAGACGACCTGGTTCTTATATAGAAAGAATAATAATAAATAACGGAGAAACTTTGACGATTAAGCAAGAAATGTCGACTAGCCCATTCAATTAAGGAACGGGGGAAATATGGTATTTTAAGGCCCTGTACAACATCGGAAAGTTCTGTCCACAGATTTCCTAATTTGCACAGTTTGTATATGGTCATATAATGGAATCTGTTGTAGAATCTGTTTAAATCGTATGGTCTTGGATGCTGTACTTGTCGAGAAATTTTCACTCAAACACCGAACAATAAATTGGAACTTTATAAATTTCAAAACTCTATTTCGGGCGATTCGTTGAATGCTGCCCTCCCCGTTGTACAATATTGTATTCCTTACTTGGTCAACGGCATTCTGTCCGTAAATGGGCTGTGTACGCCATGGGTACACACATGTATGTGCATACTTGTACTGTACCTGCACTGTACTTGTACGTTGCTTCTCTGTGACTAAATCTCCGCTACCCCTAGTCGTGTTATCATAGCGACGTGTTATCATAATTATATGCACTTTGGGGCCTGGGAGCACTCGCCATATATTTTGTTACCGCATCGCGACTGCTTTTTCCTGAAGTCTTTCGCAAGTTTTGATATCTAATGTGTCCGTATCTGTTGTTACTTGTAGATTAGTTTGCACATGTCATTTCTTATGACTGCATATGTTTGTGTATATACATTCAAAACCTGGTAGACAGCGGCTTGCATTTATTTATTAATCTTACTATGGAATTGGGTTGCACTGATTTCATATAGTAGAATTCTGTAGAGTTCTGAGATAAACTTGTCAAAAAATATGTAAACAAAAAAAGGAAAAACACAAGGACAATAAAAGTAGCTTTTTTTGACAGGGAGGTTGAGTTTTAGCTGTGCATATAGAAATGAATAACTTATTATCAAGGACACATACAGTTCTAAAATTTGAAACAGTCTTGTAATAATTTCATACTTGTTTAGGTTGAAATTATGGAAACATCTAAAAAAATGCATATAACATAAATGACTGTTATCTTTTAACTAAAATAATGAATATTTGATTACAAGCGATCATGCATTCCGATTCAGTGCGTGTACAACTATCAGCACGCCAACCAATAATGTTCAAGTTCATCGGACATTATGTTTCTGTAATCAATGGCTGCCTCTGCCTCCCCCAGTATTTTTATGGAGCGAAATAGCGTAGTATTTTAAGGAATGGGGAAATATGGTATTTAAGCAAAAACAATTTATACGAATGTATTAATCTTTTTTAAACAAGTATACGTTACTTGTTTAAAAAATAAGTGAACACAATTTAAGAATGTTAGTATTAAAAATTTTAGTATTAAGAATGTTATCGAAAGTAATGGAAATTTACAGGCTTATTATTAAGATAGGCCTACCTATATCTACCGATTACACATTTAAATTATCTCTTATATTATATTATTATATTACCTCTTATAATTATTCACAATTTTAAGACAAACAATAATTTCACTTCCCAAATTTCACCTCCCACAAAGGTCATTACCATGCACTAGCACAGGTCATTACTATGCACTAGCACAGGTCATTACCATGCACTAGGACAGGTCATTACCATGAACTAGCACTTGTCATTACTATGCACTAGCACAGGTCATTGCCATGCACTAGCACAGGTCATTACCATGCACTAGCACAGGTCAATGCCATGCACTAGCACAGGCCAATGCCATGCACTAGCACAGGTCATTACTATCCACTAGCACAGGTCAATGCCATGCACTGGCACAGGTCATTACTATCCACTAGCACAGGTCATTGCCATGCACTAGCACAGGTCAATGCCATGCACTAGCACAGGTCATTACTATGCCCTAGCACAGGTCATTACCATGCACTAGCACAGGTCAATGCCATGCACTAGCACAAGTCAATGCCATGCACTAGCACAGGTCATTACTATCCACTAGCACAGGTCAATGCCATGCACTAGCACAGGTCATTACTATCCACTAGCACAGGTCATTGCCATGCACTAGCACAGGTCAATGCCATGCACTAGCACAGGTCATTAGTATGCACTAGCACAGGTCAATGCCATGCACTAGCAAAGGTCATTGTCATGCACTTGCAATAGTTTCGAATCCGTTATTAAGTGCGTAATATAATACCAGTGATTTTGCTGTAAGGCTAGGTCACGCAATGAATAATTATTAGCCAAGGTTTATCTGGGCCATGACTTTGTCTTTGGAAAAGGCGGAAATGATCATATGGCTGTCATACAAGCAGCTTGGGTAAAAACGTAAGAGGAGGGCGTTGGCTTGGCACTTGAAGACAAGACCAGGACTGATACCACGTCAAGGCAGTTGCGACCTCAAGAGTTTGCAACGCGTTGGCCTATCACAATGCGCGGAATCTGTACACACTTTCCAGACGTGCATTGGTCGACAGATTCCGCGTGTAGTGATTGGCCATCGCGTTGCAAACTGTTGAAAGGGCAATATTACAAATCACACGTTTTTGGTTGCGCCAATGTGGAACGGAACCTTACAGCTGATGAATATAAGTGGAAGTAGCCTTGTATTTTCGTCGCGTCATCCCAACAATGCAATCTACCATGGATAGTGTCCATCGCCTGGTGGAGCAGACGTCCCCGGCAGTCCTGGTGTCACGATCTCTCACGGGCTCCCGTGCTTAGTTGAACCGTGACGTCACTGGCTCACCTCAGCACGTTGCAGCAACGTTCTCAGGTGCTCAGCGTGCTCAGATGAGTCAGTGAACAAATTGTCAAGCACGAGGGGCGCCCTTCATGTGAATGGTGTTTATGATTTTGCGCGGACTAATAGTTTGTAAAACTATATTTTGATTTTGATTGTATAAAGTCAATCGATGCACCTTTTTACAGGGGAGCAACTGTAGCATTTCTAGGCCTAGGTTCATGTACTAAGCTCCGTACTGAGCGTTGTTGGTAAATAACTCAGGGTCAACGAACGTGCCTGAAAGCGCTGCATTGCTTTTTGCCAATGGCCGTATCGACTCGCACGGCCTTCAAAAAAGACAACTACCATAGGCATATGCACTGTGCATGACTTTTTATCCATATAATGGTAACGGTCACATCTGAGCATGGGATCCAGATCAGACCATTATACCGGATTAGGGAGGATTAACGACCACAATGACGTCACCCAAGGCCTTGTCTGCGGCGAAATCCTCGAACACTCACGGACACGTACACATCAGGGGTCACCAACGCTGCACTTCCCGCAGCTTTAAACGCATAAACGAACTTTAGCTGCACGGCCCATCTCTCGTTCATTAGGGTATTCTTCATTACCCTATTTTATTCAAGTTCAATTGTGTGTTGAAAGTGATTTTGAACTTCGTTGGATTAAATTAGTTTTCAATCGTACATAATGATATGGCCCCTTCTCTTCATGTTGTCCGGTTTGTGTCGTCTTTCTGAGTCTGAACAACAGTACCATTCGAGGGTTGGTACCACTCGAATGGCGGTCCTGTGACATTTCATTTTTTCCATATTTATGTAAATTTCATAATTTTAGAAAAATACTGAGAAAGTTTTGACTTCATTTTTGTATTCTACAACTAATACTCTTTCTATCCATATAAAAATATGTAGACAAAAAAGAGTTTTACCCCCCAAATGATGCCATTCAAATGATCTATTACCATGCCTGTAAACGTGTATTGGTCAATGTACATGTACATGCATGGGTAGATAAACAATCATACATCCAGCTAGTATGCCACATCAAGATCGTCTTGTCTTCGCTCTCATCGAAGAAATTCAACATTATCTGAAATGTCTTCTCCTCCATATCTTGTTCTGGAACACTGGCCAATATGTAGTGTCCTTTCGGGCTTCTTTTGGGGCATTCTGAAGCTGTAGTATGAAGTATTTGACGCGATAATTCAACCGGAAGTTGCACACTTTGGGCCGAAACTCGCGAACGCTTGTGAATGACAGAAAAAGGGTTGGTCTGGCTTCTTTTTCATCCCGTATGTATTTTTGTATACGTCCGACATAGGGTACCATACTATGGTTAGAAAGCTTGTTTATTCACCTTTCCAATGGTACCACTTTTGACCAACAGAGGGCGGTAGATAAAGAGTTATAAGTGATTTGTTTTAGCGGACGCCGGCGTCCGTTTTTGTGCAGGGCTGAGTTTAAAGGGTTAAGAAGCAAACGTTTTCGCTTGGATTTATTTCATGCCCAATAATGTCCATTGTGTGATGCTGAGTCAATTTATTTGCCTAACAAATAAAAGGGTGCTTCCTGTCATCATTTTTCCATGGGTGTTTTACTAAGGAAACATTGAGCACCCTTTTCACAATATATATCACTTGAATAAAGGTGTTAAGTTTCATGCTGCTGTATATCAAAACCACGGATTCGACTTCCAACGTCCCTTACCCCCTTCACCGAAGTAAACACAGCCGTTGTCAGATGGACGCCAGTCTCCACTTCTTGCATCCCGAAACTGCTTGGTGTTGAGCTCACAGCGTCAGACATTCGGGCAGAAGTTGAACGACTTGCAGGCTTCGTCTTACAGGCACAGCCTGGCACACGTCAGGTGCTGTAGCTGTGCCCTTAGAGGTCGTGGCGGTGTCTCGGTACGTGATCGCTACGTGATGCCGCAAAAATAAGACTTTACAAAAGACTTTATTAAAATAAGACGACGAGAACGTTTACGGACATTTACAGCTTTCAGTAGCAATAGCTTCCGGCTCCAACCATGAAGCAGGTATACATTCGAAAATTATTATATGCACATGGGCAGTGCTGCTGCTGTAGCTTTGTCAAATTTGTTGGTGCTAAAGTAAAGCATGACAGAATATGAATACGGCCTCTTAGGATCGAAACGTCAGGCCCTCCAAATTGTTGATATTTTCATTTGGGTCATTTTAGCCAGTAAGCAGTTTGCAGCATCACTCTTATCTGACGATGTCGGCAATTCAGAGACGTTGACTTTATTTAGAATTCAATATGAAAAAGGTCGGAGAACGCAAAAGTACATCTCACATATTTCTGAACAACCCTTCATTTTATTTCTTAATAACATTTAAACAGGTTGAATTACTACTGACTGGCACCCCATCCCGGCTGAGACTAGTTGACTATATTTTTTGGGGGAAGGCCACCATCTAACGGCTGTATAGCTTAAATGGGAGAGCACCGGTACGTTTATCCAGAGGTCTTGGGTTCAAGTCCCGGCACAACGACATGACCCGGCACAACGACATGAGGAATATCCCACCAAAACACTTTTTGAGTAAAAAGAACGCCTGAAGTTAAAGTATCAATTCGATTAAAAATGTTTTATTTCTTTTGGTATTTTTCAGAAATTTTAAATATTAGAGGATATTATATTTTGATATCATTTGAAAGCTAATGGTATACTCTTTCACATCATTAGAAAATCTCAAAATCTCAAAAGTGGGGGTTATTCCTCATTATGCTGTGCCGGGTCACATTTGTTCAAAGGTTCCCAGTAATTTTTTCCTTGTTTTAACGTTTAAACAAAATTCACAGTCTGGTGAGAAGGCTTAAAAATGTATAAACATGTAAATAGAATTATACACAAATATATTAATATCGGATCTTGGCGACCCTGTTATGATATTGAACACTTATACATGGACATCTAATTGATAGTATAACTATGCAAGCCGTAATGTTTAATAGCAACAATGTTTATACACACTGGAAATAAAATTTTGATAAAAGTAAGAGTTTTCTTTGGTAAAAAAAAATTCACATAATGATAAAAGAGTAAATGATTACTAAATAATTTGCTTGGTATTTGGAATGATGTCTAATTATAATTTTGTTCACAGCGTGTCAGTTTCTATCAGCTTGCCTCATTGTTGGCTCACGGTTATATGCAGCAAAGCACTTAACTTTGAAATACCAAGCAAAGAAGAATGGTTATAGAAGTACATGCAGATAAATACATGACTACATTTTTGTAAATGATTTTATCAAAAGGAAGGGCCAGACGTTTAAATTAAGCCCTTTGATATTCGCATTTCGGTCATTTTAGTCAGTAAGCAGTTTCCAACATATTTGCATAGGCTATTTCTCTTAAATAGTTTCATTTTGTACCGCTATATTAATGTGGGTAATTTTATGTGGGTAAGTTATTTATTTTTAAAAAAATGTATGAATCAATGATGAATGTATAAAGAAATGCCCCGAATGTTTCACCTGAAATTTCGTTGTCTATTACAAATGTCCTACTAATTTCTTAATTTGTGAGGATTGTGTACCTTGTGTCACTTTTTCCAGTTAGCTCTTTGCACTTTTTCTGCATTACTCCAAATTTACATACCCAAATACAAGTGCACATACCCGAGTTTTATACAATATACATGCTTGCATATTTTAAAGCGCGTAATTAATACTTAACAAATCAGTAATCATAGTAATGAACAATACATAATTTCTGTATTTTAAGTTACAATATTTATATGACGTACTGATAATAATGATAATAAGCTCTAAGTTCAAGCAAAATTAAAAGAAATTAAACGATTTACCGGTAATACAAAAGCCTTAAAGTGTTATAATTAGACTTAATCCTCATCACACAGTCACGAAGCCTGACAAATAATTTATTCCCAATCTTCTATCTTCTATTTGTATTTCTGTTCATGTAAATTTCAATGTCAGTGAAAACTAATTAATTTGACCATATTAGGCTAGGATTACTTTAATTTCATTTATTATTTAACTTGAAGGAAACTATAAAATAACAAACAAATAGAAATGAGCTCTGAACTAATTTGAAGTTTCAAAGGTAACTTAAAATCTAATAATACTCTACTAGACATGCATTTCTATAGAATATAGTTATATGTTACTGTGCAACTGCTACACCATAGGTTTATAGTAATGAAATTATCGTCCACATGACAAAAAGCCTTCTTTTCATCAATCAAGTTAACGAAATGCGTTAAAGTGAAACGTAAGTGGTCAGTCTTATAAGATTTATGCCCATTTCCAATCAGAGCTTACTCGGACTGAAAGCATCTTATTAGCTCAAAGCGCATTGAGCATCGCGAGTTCCAACTGGTGGGCAGAATGCGAACGAATCGGGTGCGCAGGGCAATCCTGAACCGATTGGTGACGTGGCTATCACTGTCGTTGTTTCCCTGAAACTGTGAATAAACAAGAGACATGAGGCGCAAAAATAAATGGTCGTTTGTGGTGATGAGATATCTCAATAGCGTTCATATTCAAATGATTGAAATACGTCAATCTGTTTGGTGGACGATAACTAGAGCCACATTGCTCCCTTGTGGCTCAAGGCTACCTTGTGATGGCGTATTACCTCCGTAAAGAAGGTTAAGCTTCTGCTTGCGTTTGTTTGATTGTCTGTTAGCAAAGCAACTTAGGGGCCTAATGTATTGCTGTGAAATGTGTACAGTATGTAGGTATTCCCACTGCCTCGAAGTGATTCTTTTTTGGTGATGATCCGGATCATATCCTGGATTCTGGATCACTTTAAATTTTTCGTCAACATTGCAGCGAGAAAGTTAATAGCAAAGCACTTGGTCGACGCCTCACGGACGTCTGTACTGTGTACCATATCAAGTATAAATCAGTCATCTGTTTAAAGCATTTGACCTAATAAATGCGCAAATAGAGAGCGTTATATGCTTGGCGAAGTCTGCGCTTTCCGAGTGCTTTTCTAGTTGAGTCTTTTGTGGTCTGCTGTATGTTATGTTAAGTTGAAATACTTGGGAATTTTTATCGTACGCAAGATATAATATACTATGCAAAACTCACCACTGTTTCTGTTCCGTCTGTATTGGTCACTTTAACCCAAGCTTGACCATCTTCACTCTGTGCTACTTGGTACTCTTTCACCCAATCGTTGCGATTCAAACGGCCTTGGGTGATGACGGCAGTGATGTAGACCTCGGTGCTAAAGTCAACTTGAATCCATGGGTTGGAGATGAATTTAGGGACCCAGACAGCTACATCTTCTGTTCATAAAAAACATCATGCATATTTCAGTAGTCACAGGAGTCACCGGCGAAACGAAGTGGAAATCAAAAGAGAAGACAGTGAAATGCAGTACCGGTACTGTATCCCTAAAAGAATCACCAGCCCAACGAGAATGCACACAAGTGTGTAATAAGAGAGCTCTACTTACAGTGTAATCAATATTCTATTCAATATGACATCTATGCCCATAATTATTGGTGAAAAAATTTACAGAACATCAAACATTGGGAGGGCCTGACGTTATGATCCTAGCACGACCTTTCTCAAAGGCGGAATGACGACGTGGACAAATCAAATAAAAGGGGAAGTATTAGGGACAAGGATGACAGAGAGAGGACAAAAGGGAATAGCTGGAAGGGTGAGATCAAAGGGAGAAGGGCGTGGATTTGGGTATTGCTTAGGGAGTGGAAGGGGGCACATCAAAGGGAAAGGTTGAAAGAGAGAAGTGAACACAAAAGAGGAATTATAAGGTGTTAATCATTCGCCACCTGGATGTTGAGGCCAAGTGGTTAAATTGTCTGAAGACGCTTCATTAACATCTTATTCCAGCGGATAGCAATAGCATCACTACGATACCAAGTGATTCTATCCGCAAGACACTCATATCTGATATGGAATAATTGTGGATTCTGAACTGACACGGCTCCTATTTTTTTAGCATTTTACTGCAGTAAAGTGGGTTACAGAACAAATAATTATTATTTAAAGAGTGACTTCAACAGAAATTGAAAATTCACTTTTTATTAGTTTAAATATGTAGATCCATAATATTTGGTCATAAAACCTTCAAGAATCAAATCACAGACTGAATTCACTCAGAAAAATCGACATTTTACGGCTCATGTTTACGCCATTTGCGAAAAATGGTCGTACGTCATCTTGTAATTTGCATGGCAATGCATAATGCATCGATTCAGTATGACGTCAACGCGTGTACTTGCCAGTTTACTCGCCGGTTTGCTGGCGTGGTTGACACACGGTCTCCACCACGTCTATGGTATAAATGAGAAAAGTATGACAGACAGCTCCAACAATGATTATTATACAGCGTAGATGAGGAGATACTCAGAAGCAAGTGATTCTTCGTTCGACAGCCCAAAGGCCAACTGGTCATCCGGCCTCGCAAAATCGGTAGTCCGACGTCCTGGGACAGCCAATCTGTTTGTCGGAACCAAATGATCCAGGCTGATAGCACGAAATCTTGATAACTGGTTTCGTCGAAACTCGGTTTCAATCGAAGTCTTACAATAAAATGCTCCGGATATATACCTCGATTTTATCGGGCCAAATGTTGTGACATAATCCTGTTTGCGTTGCCTATTGGCCTATACCAGATAGGATTTTTTTCTGGTGAGCTAACTGGGGAAAACGTTGCCGACATAGCGCGAACGAATGTTTCTGATTGGCTGACATGGGCAAAACGTACGTCGCCGACATAGGGCGTAAGAATTTGACTGACGGGGCCTGTCGGTCGTGTTTTAATCCATTGACTATGTATTCGGACTACATGCATTTTCATATTGGCCTACAGCTTGGGGCCTTGTCGGGCAGCTGAAAATGAAATTCGGGCAACCAGGTTTTAGACCCCCTGCCCAAAGGGCAACTACAATTTTGTTTAAAATTGTGCAAGCCCTGCTGGTGACGCCGCCAATGACACTGATGACGGTGCTGTTGCAGTCGTCGAGGTCCGCAGTGCCGGGGAATTTTAAATTAATCTCGTGACACTATGAACATCTAAACGGTGATAATGGGCTGAAAATGTCATTTAGCCATGAAAAGAAAATTCACAGTGTTTTCACCCCTATTTCACGGCACACAGTTAGCCAAGTCATTTTCACGGTGTTTTCACCAGTGGTCTCCAAGGCCACATTCCTGGTGGTAAATGGCTAGAGGCAATTTAGAAGTATCTGGGAGTGACAGGTACGAGGATACAATACAGTACCTCTATGGGGGCTGGTGATCCCTACTGGTAATTGAATTAGCCATCCCCCAAGGCTGGAGCTTGCCACCCTAGATATTCACGTTTTTTCCACGATCCCTTTAGTGACCTGAAGATGTCCTTATCAGGTCAGAGAAGCGATTTTTTCATGATGAATTCACAGTAAAATGCAACGTGAATTCACAATGATTTTTTAGTTTCACGGCGAAATGACATTTTCACCCCTTTTTCACTGTTTAGATGTTCCTAGTGTGATTCGTGGATGATGTTTCCGACAAAACAAAAATCAGTGGCATTATCAAACCATTGAACAAGGATTTTTCTCTCTGATCGAACGTCGAATCAACGAAGGTGGCAACTACGAACGGCAGGGACGCACACTAGCGCTACAGCGACAAGTCAAGTACACGCGATGATGACGTCATTCAAATCAGTACATTATAGCGCCCTCTGGGAGTGCAATTAATAGAGTTTTTGCAAGACGCGGTTCATGCATTTGTATGTATCCGCAAATTTAGAATTAATGAATAACTGTATTTCTCATGTGATTAGTTATATACGGCCACAATACGGCCACAGTTACACCATTTTAATTTTCGTTCAATTAGTTCTATAGAATAATTATAACTGAAGCACTGATTCATTGTAGTATCAAAAGATGGCGAAAAGCAATGAAGATGATAATTCTGATATTCTGTCATTCATGATGGAATTAGGCAATAATAAGTACCAATAATTCTACAACCAGCAATAACACTACTTCTATCACGAATAGCACGTACGTTTTGAATTCAGTCGAGCCCCCGCACGTTCGAACGAATTCCGATAAATCGAACTTGTGATGCTGTCATCCGGGATAGTGCCATCCTCCATACCCAGAGGCCTTTCCCTCCTACACGCGAACACATCTGCTGAAAGACGACGCAAATATTAAAGGTGTTACATGGTGCAAAGAATGTTCGGACAAAGGAACTATTCGTACCTACTGCCTAGGATTCATAATTATTGTTTGATCAATTAGATTCATCGATTTATTTAGGATTTTGCCTGCGCTTAATCCATCGAAGATCGAAGACTTTGGGCAGGATTTCTTCGGATGTAATTCACCTGAAATTAGCTTAATTATTAAAGCGTGGCAAATGTCTGTGAATAAAAATATATCAGACGACGAATCATGTAATTAAACAGCCCACCGTGGTGGTGGTGGTTTAATACATGGCTGACCATAACGCAATTGAAGGCTTCCTTACCCCTATATCAAGGATTGTAGGTTGTCGGATGAAACCAATTAAAATGATGATGTACGCATCAACATATATTGGTTGAATAATTATGCAAACATTAACATTATTTTATTCTACCATAACATTTACTGACTATTGTCAGAACCACAGATTCGACTTCCAACGTCACTAACCCCTTTCGTCAAAGTAATTACATCCGCTGGCAGATGGTCGCCAGTCTCCTCTGCTTGCATTCCGAAACTGCTTGGTGTTGAGCTCGCAGCGTCGGTCATTTGGGCAGAAGTTGAACGACTTGCAGGCGTCGTCTTGCAGGCACAGCCCTGCACACGTAAGGTACGAGTGGGCGGTTTGGCTGCTGTAGCTGTGCCCGTAGAGAGCGTGGTCGCGTTTCGGTCCTCGTTGAAACCGAGTGCTGCCGCTTCGTGCGTAACCTCGAAGAGGCGAGAGACACGACGAGGAGGTCGCGCCCCCTGACCCAGCAGCGATGAGAATGGGGTAGAGGCTGAGGAGGGCGAAGGTCACCGCATCCGCTTCCATGAGTGGGAACCCTGCAGAGAGCAATACGATGCAATGACGACCGACTACCATGCCGAGTGGTGTTTGATGGGGAAGGTCTGGGTTTTAATTAATGGGGGGACTATACATTAACATGCAGTTTTAATAATTATTTGGGGGTTTAGATGCTAGTAGGCCATTTCTCAGAAGCAGAATCTGTAGCCTTCGTGGGAGATCCTGCTACGACTGAAATATCAACTCCGTCAAAGAGTTTGAGATGTTTAATTTGGTCACCGAAGTCAGCAAGTGGTCAGTAACTTTACCTATGCCCTAAGGCCCTATGCAATGGATTTTTATGTTTTTTTCTTATTAGTTCAGATCAAGTCATACAGTTATTCCATCGGAACAGTTATCTACCCGTTTCTCCTTTGATTTTACCGCGTTTATGTAATTAAAAAGTAAAAATGTATTTTAGGAGTGCCCGATATGCTCCGCCCATCTCCTAGAGAGCATAACAATTTGTGACGTAGGCACCGGAGATCAGCTCAGCTACCACATCCCGTTTCTACGTGGCAGACCGATCGGCCGTGTGTGTAACGTCGTACGCCTTGCACAAACTCGAAGAAATTGGCCTAGGTTTGCTAAAATGCCACTGACCTGTATTGTGGCAGGTTGCAGTAACAACACCAAAGATGGGTTTTAGTCTCAATCGTTTCCCTACTAACCCCAAATTTCGAAGAATTTGGACGGCGAAAGTCAAGCTGACACTGGGGAACTTGGTCAGGACCAACCGAGCACTCATCTAGCTCAGCGTAGGGCCTACTGTACTTTGAGCCAGATTGTTTGGATCGAAGCCTGAACGATCAACGTCACCAGTTCGAGATAACTTTTAGCAGAAAACTTTGTATCTGCCCTTGGAAAATAATGGTGACGAATTTGCCATGCCTTCGCTTCGGTGTTCTTTTCTTCAGCGTCATTCTTGTAAACAGCATGTAAACTAGTAAACACACGATGTGTGACTCTTACCGGGGCAAGCAGAATCAGTAGTCTGATGTCCCGGAACAACCAATTTGTTTGTAAGACAACCAAATGTTCCAGGCTTCTAGCCCGACGGGAAAGCACAGTAAAAATCACGATAAGTGCTTACGTCGGAATTCCGTTCAACTCGAAGTGTAACAGTTACAATAAATTATCCGTAACTCTCAAATGTCAACACCACTAAAATCGCTTCACTTCGATTTTTGGGGGCCCAAATTTTGTGAAATAACCCTTATTGCGTGGCTTACATAGTCTGGGTGAGAATTGTTTCTGAATCGCTGAATGGGCAAAACGTAGCCAACATAGCGCGTAAGAATGTTTCTTATTGGGTGACTTATCCCAACTTGGATTGGTACCAACAACCAAGTCTGGGTACCAGAAAAAGAATTAAATCCTCGTGGCCTCTGGTTCTACGTTATGAGCAAAAAAATGTGTTCCTCCATATACAGTAGGTATATAGTAACCCACAAAAATCATTGTATTAGTTTTAAAAAAGAAATGCATTGCATAGTCCTTTAACCCTGTGTATACTGCGCTATTTTGCTCCATGAAAATACTGGGGCCTCGATCGGAGACCCCCCATCTCAGAATGGAAGGTCCGATGAACTTGAAAATTCGCGTTGAGATTTCCATGTGCTTAATCTGATTGCATGATTGATTTTAATCAATAATTAGCAAATTAACTATTTATAATGAATAATCTTATGCATTTTTGAGATATTTTCATAATTTCAACGTAAAAAAAATAAGAACATGAGTAAACTGTTTAAAATTCGGATAAGGTTTCCGAGATGAGAAATTAGTCACGTCTGATTTAATAATATTATGTGTACGTACAGCTAAAGCTCATCTTCCCCGTCACAACAAAATAATGCACTTTTGTATGTCCTTATTTTTTCATTGTTTTTATAGCTTATGTTTATTATTGATTTTATTGCTAACGTTTTTATTGTTTCCAAACTTTAATTAGTTTCTCTCAGAAGCATGAAATCAGTGCAAAAGCAATTCCTAAAAATGATTCATGAAGACAAAATAACGCAAGCCACTGTCTGACAGTTTTGAATTGTACACAAATAAACTATAATTATGCAATTCTTATGACCAGGACGGGTACCAGCGCATAACAAAATATTGACAATTGACGGATAAGTATGTCCAAAATGACACATTATGGTATCAAAATGTGCGCTAGACACTACAAGGGAAACTGTCATGAAGCAAAGGTCATTTTTAGCGGTCGTCATGCAGTAACAAAAGCTATGGAGGAGTCCGCAGACCCCCCCCTTAAAACAGATAGGCCTCAAAGAAATTTCAACTTTGGGCTGACTTGAGGACAGTTTTTCAGAGGGGATGCTGATCGGTACCATAAACTTCCATACCTGACACCTTATCTTTATTTTTAGGTTATTAACACGACCAACATTATCAGCAGCAATGGTAGAATGATCAGTGCATAACACAGCGACAAACACAATGTGCTGCATTTACGAACAGCACGGCTGAACCAACAATTCCTTTCAAAAGGCCTTTTTGTTATTTTCTTTTTTTCAAAATGTATTGATAAAACGTGGGTTTATGGTTTAGCTTTCCTGCAATTAATTAGTACATTTTAAATGTTTTTGCTGCAAATAGCTCTACAGATTTGAAGGATATAGGCAATTGAAGTCAAGATAGTCAAGATAGGCCTACACAAAAAACAAACCGGCAGCCATCTTTGGGGCCTTCTAGTGTTATTAAAATTCCGTGTCAATGCAGGCACAAAGAGTGCACTCTTGCCTATCCAAGATAGAGGAACAAAGACTAGGCCCCAAAGATGGCCACCGGCGCAACCGATCTATTGTGGCTATTCTTACCTTGTATTTCACTGACTTTCAAGACGAGAATAGCCATCCAGGAGAAGAGCGAAAATGCAGCCATGTTGCGTTTCAGTTCACTGTCTGTGCCTCAGGCCGAGTGAGTCCTCTGTGAACTCTACTGCTGAGCGTAGGTTAGCGGAATGTCCGGCGTTCAGACTCTGACCAATCGGCGTGCGCCGCGAAATGCCCCCCGATGCTTATGGCCAGGTATAATTATTTGATATATCGCGTATAATGAAACGTCAATGTGGCTGATAGGCTTGAAAGAGGTTGTCATTATTGACAGCAATAATACATCCTTAACGAGCAGCGTTTTTCGTTGTCAATCAATCATAGATGTGCGCTTTTTTCGTTGTTTTTTAACTGGTTATCATCTGTTTGTTTTTAATTTCAGTCGACCGATAGAAAGGTTTGTTTAAATCTAGTTTGTCATTGGTAATGTCCAGTATGGAATTCTCGGTAACCTTCCCTCGTTGCTTTCTCTCTTATCCAATCCTTCGACTAACAACACAATTGATTAATTAATTGATTGATTGATAAATAATAAATGCTCTAAAGGGTAAAGCTATTGAACAAACAGTACGGAAACTTTTGCATCGACGACATGCTCTGAGAACGGTCGAACCCCATCTGCAGCTACTGCATGGGGTTAGGTACTAGTGACATAATTGTATTGGTACCCTTAAGCTGTTTTTTTTTCGGTGAGCATCATTGTGTAATATTGAGCTTGTAGTTAAGATGAATTGTATGACGATCATTTTTAATTGCTGTATGTGTTTCACCTCACTTTCGCAGAGTCCATCGGTTGTTTGATTATGATTCTGTGTTTTTGTATGTTTGTCCTTTTATAAGATTGTCCTGTTTGTTTTTGAGTTTGTCGTTTAAAAAATTATTTTGTCATCTCTGTCCTTTTGGACATTGAGTATGTTCTTCTCTAAACTAAAATTTTGTCCTTTATAAAATGTGTTGTCCTGAATATTTTGAGTTTGCCTTTAAACGTAAATTGTTGTCCTCTTCAATTTATATGTTTCTGATGTCTTTCAATTTCATTTCTTCTCATGTGTTCATCCTTTTAACTATTTTTTTTCTTTGTGTTTTTTTCTTTGGTACTTTGTTTATTTTCAATGTTGGCCCATTTGGCTGCCTTGACCCAACGGCTAGCCAGTAAACGTATGCTTACGCGTATCTGTTAGCCTCCGATACTCGATAGTCTTCCGGTCCTTACCTATAAAACAGGCGTTACACTATTAGTGCTGTACGTACTGTATACCAGTGCTGTCGTAATGGGGCGTTAGTAAAGCCGTAAAGTGCAAAGAAAAGTACACTTTGCCAGACGTGTCCACATCGAGCTCCAGAAGTTGATTGGATGTTCGCCTCTTCCAGGGCAGCAGACCCAGCCCGGCCAGCGGACCCAGCCCGACCAGCGGAACCAGCCCGACCAGCGGACCCGGCCAGGCCAACAGACCCAGCCCGACCAGCGGAACCAGCCAGGCCAGCAGACCCAGCCCAGCCAACAGACCCAGCCAGGCCAACAGACCCAGCCCGACCAGCGGACCCAGCCCGGCCAGCGGACCCAGCCCGGCCAGCAGTCCCAGCCAGGCCAACAGACCCAGCCCGACCAGCGGAACCAGCCAGGCCAGCAGACCCAGCCCAGCCAACAGACCCAGCCAGGCCAACAGACCCAGCCCGACCAGCGGACCCAGCCCGGCCAGCGGAACCAGCCCGACCAGCGGACCCGGCCAGGCCAACAGACCCAGCCCGACCAGCGGAACCAGCCAGGCCAGCAGACCCAGCCCAGCCAACAGACCCAGCCAGGCCAACAGACCCAGCCCGACCAGCGGACCCAGCCCGGCCAGCGGACCCAGCCCGGCCAGCGGACCCAGCCCGGCCAGCAGTCCCAGCCAGGCCAACAGACCCAGCCCGACCAGCGGAACCAGCCAGGCCAGCAGACCCAGCCCAGCCAACAGACCCAGCCAGGCCAACAGACCCAGCCCGACCAGCGGACCCAGCCCGGCCAGCAGACACAGCGCGGCCAGCGAAACCAGACCAGCCAGCAGACACAGCCAGGCCAGCAGACCCAGCCAGGCCAGCAGACCCAGCCAGGCCAGCAGACCCAGCCCGGCCAGCAGACACAGCCCGACCAACAGACCTAGCCAGGCCAGCAGACCCAGCCAGGCCAGCAAACCCAGCCCGGCCAGCAGACCCAGCCCGGCCAACAGACCCAGCCAGGCCAGCAGACCCAGCCAGGCCAGCAGACCCAGCCCGGCCAGCAAACCCAGCCCGGCCAGCAGACCCAGCCCGGCCAGCAGACCCAGCCCGGCCAGCGGAACCAGCCAGGCCAGCGGAACCAGCCCGACCAGCAGACCCAGCCCGGCCAACAGACCCAGCCCGGCCAGCAAACCCAGCCCGGCCAGCAAACCCAGCCCGGCCAGCAGACCCAGCCCGACCAGCGGACCCGGCCCGGCCAGCAGACCCAGCCCGACCAGCAGACCCGGCCCGGCCAGCAGACCCGGCCCGGCCAGCAGACCCAGCCCGACTAGCAGACACATCCCGGCCAGCAAACCCAGCCCGACCAGCAGACACATCCCGACCAGCAGACCCAGCCCGACCAGCAAACCCGGCCAGGCCAACAGACCCGGCCCGGCCAGCAGACCCGGCCCGGCCAACAGACCCGGCCCGGCCAGCAGACCCGGCCCGGCCAGCGGAACCAGCCCGGCCAGCAGACCCAGCCCGGCCAGCAGACACATCCCGGCCAGCAGACCCAGCCCAGCCAGCGGAACCAGCCCGGCCAGCAGACCCAGCCCGGCCAGCAGACCCAGCCCGGCCAGCAGACCCAGCCCGGCCAGCAGACACAGCCCGACTAGCAGACACATCCCGGCCAGCAGACCCAGCCAGGCCAGCGGAACCAGCCAGGCCAGCGGTACCAGCCCGACCAGCAGACCCAGCCCGGCCAACAGACCCAGCCCGGCCAGCAAACCCAGCCCGGCCAGCAAACCCAGCCCGGCCAGCAGACCCAGCCCGGCCAGCAGACCCAGCCCGACCAGCGGACCCGGCCAGGCCGACCAGCGGACCCGGCCCGGCCAGCAGACCCGGCCAGGCCAGCAGACCCAGCCCGACCAGCGGACCCGGCCCGGCCAGCAGACCCGGCCAGGCCAGCAGACCCAGCCCGGCCAGCAGACTCAGCCCGACCAGCAGACTCAGCCCGGCCAGCAGACCCAGCCCGACCAGCGGAACCAGCCCGACCAGCGGACCCGGCCCGGCCAGCAGACCCAGTCAGGCCAACAGACCCAGCCAGGCCAGCAGACCCAGCCCGGCCAGCAGACCAAGCCCGGCCAACAGACCCAGCCCGGCCAACAGACACAGCCCGGCCAGCAGACCCAGCCCGGCCAGCAGACTCAGCCCGGCCAGCAGACTCAGCCCGGCCAGCAGACCCAGCCCGACCAGCGGAACCAGCCCGACCAGCGGACCCGGCCCGGCCAGCAGACCCAGCCAGACAAACAGACCCAGCCAGGCCAGCAGACCCAGCCAGGCCAGCAGACCCAGCCCGGCCAGCAGACCCGGCCAGAGTTATTGTAAATACTTTGGTTGTGGTGGGAATTAATTATTTGGGTAGTGTCCTGGCTTGTCCCGATATATACCGCAACCAGATCAGTAAACTGATCTTGGATTTTTTCTGGAGTGGAAAGACATATAAAAAAAATAATTTATTGGACACACGACGGTAGGCGGTGCGGTCTCTTAGATGTTGACTGCAAATTAATGAGTTTAAAACTAAGTTGGTTGTCTCGTTACTTTACATCTGAAGGGACGTGGAAATCTTTTCGATTATTGGATTAACAAGCTAAGGCCAGTGGCAACAATTCTTTTGGTTGGTATGTTTTTAGTAGTAATTGTAAGATCCTTAATTTAGCTAGCACATTATTAATTATCATTAGCTTATCCATGCCTTCCAGAAGGTGGGGGATATTGATTTGTAATTTATCAAGTCTTAATTAAGAAACAGGCCAAATTCCATTATGTAACAATGATATTATTAAGGTGATATACAAAAATGTTGCAAACTGCTTACTGACTAAAATTACCAAAATGTAAATCTTAAAATTTAGTGGGCCTGACGTTTCGATCCTAGCAGGACCTTTCTCAAAGGCAGAGAGAAAGGTCCTGCTAGGATCGAAACGTCAGGCCTACTAAATTTTAAGAATGATATTATTGCAGTACTTGTATCAGTAGTAACCTCCTTAAATCCTTGGGTTTACGAAAACTAAAAGATATTCTCGTCATCAATGGTGAACTCGTTACATTTCAACAGTTGGCTAAATCGTGTAGCAGCAAACATAACAATGCAAGGAAATCTGTTGCGTACATTCGTAAACAAATTGATTTTACCTTGGTTAACGAAAAACGGATCGGGCCATCAAACCAGTGGCTAGTTATTGCAAAACAAAAACAAAGCAATGATTTGACGCCAATTTCGAAAACCAGTGCAAAATCAAACTATATGAATCTTATTGAAAATAAATCCGTTGATCCTCATGTTCAAAGTACTTGGCAAAATATTTTTAACATAAGTTGCAATCTAAATTGGCCTGTCATTTGGAAAAGTGATCTGAAGAACCCCCTTTTAGATCCCGAAGATAAGGATTTCATATACAAGTTGAGACATCGTATTATTTTTAGCCACAGTAGATTTTGTATTTAAAAATTGGTATTAAACTGATATTAAACTCTAGATGCCCATGCAATGAAGAAACGGAAACCCATGAACATTGTTTATATTCTGCGTCCGCACCATTGATGCATGGGTCTATGTTGAAAATATCCTCAAGATTAAACTGGAAAGAATACCTTTTATCTAAATGGCTCAATGAGAAAGCTGGGCTATAAACTTAATCCTATTCACAGTGTAATTATTATTAAAAATGTAATGATAAGACAAAATTCAAAGTATAGTTTTTGACAAGATTAATGAATTGGACAAAGACATTATTTTGAATTTTAAACAAAGTTTAGAGAGTTTCTTGCGTTTTGAGTTGAAGAGATTTAAATCAGTGTATGGTAAAGATAATGCCCTGTGTTCTGTTGATGAGTGCAACAATCTGGTTTTTCAATTATGTGGACTAAACTAGTTTCTCGTGGTACTTATCACTTTTAGCATAATTATTTGTTTGTATAGTAACGACAAATATAACTGTTAACTGAATTTTTATTGTATTGATGTGTTGAAATAAATTAAACGGAGTCTTGAACTCCACAGCGAAAAAAAAGGAAAGCCGTAAACTGGTAAAAAAAATGGGACCTTTATAACGGCGATAAAAAAAATCAGCTTGGCGGAAATTGGCCACCGTAGGCGAGTGTTCGGCTGCATTACGTTCGGTGCATTATCCTCAATAATAATGCTCCCTGTTTGAACTCTGGGTGGCGCTGTTGCAAGTTGCCAAATAGATTAAACTTGTACAGTCCGTTAAAGGAATTTGATGCACCTTTTCACTATTTCCTAGGGACATGGTTGACTGACTGATCTAAAACTGTCTACCATTTTGTTAAATGTTGGGGGTGATTTGAGGTGTACATGCGCATACCGTGACACTCATCATCGGAGGGGCCTTAAATACATTGAGAGGGAGACAGGTAGCCAGTCTAGGGTTGGTCTTGGAAACAAACCAACGCCGGAGATGCTGTTTACTACATCTACTGATCTAGTGTCACCTGCATCGGCAACCTCGGGCTGCAATTGCTGAGAATGTGACTATTCTGTGGATTGATTGGTAGCGATCATTTACCAGGGTCCATCGTTGGTCAACGCTCACTATGTAAGTTTCATCCGATGCAATTTGTGTGTATATTCTTCCCTAGTCAGAGTAACTTGGACCCGACGAGTCACCCTTTTTTTATCGGATTTTGAAATTTGGAGGGACGGACCCGTGATCTGGTGATACTATTAATTAGTATTACTACTAGTACTGAGTAGTAGTACTACTACTAGTGCTAGTACTACTAAGTACTTGTACTACTGCCTTGGTACAGTGGTACTGGTACAGCTTGGTAGTGGTACTGTCTGACACAATAACTCAGTTAACACAGTACTCAGTAGTAGTCTAGAAGTAGTATAACTAGAAATAGAAGACTAGAACTTAGAAGTACTGTAGAGTGTAGAACTGTATGTAGAACTACACTACTGTTGTAGTTGTAGTACAGTGACAGTCACTGACACTGTGCAGTGTGTGTGACAGTACTCAGTAGCCTACAGACAGTACAGGTACAGTAAGTACTGTCACTCAGCGTCAGTACTGCCCCTACCCTTTGGAACAAACTACCAGTGCATATTCATAACACCCATTCCCTTGACCAGTTTAAGATTTTGTTAAAAACACTGCTTTTTAATTCATAATTGAAAGATAAGTTGTGTGTCAGTCTAGGGAGGTGCAGACCATCTTATTCCTTGTATGTTTGACCTCTTTTGTTGTATTGAGTTTAATATGTTCTGATTTGTATTTTGTTGACAGACATTGGTGCGCTTAGAAACAGCCGTATTATTTTTAAGCGCCTTATAAATGTTATGTTATTATTAGGCTACGTGTATCATGTTATTACAGACGGACTGACAGCACTGGCACTGACTGTCTAGGGCTAGGACCTGGTCCCTACAACCTGACAACTACATGTAGTACATAATGCCACGTACAGTACATGTACATCATGTACATGTGTAGGCCTAAGGACAAGGCTACAGTCTGACAGTTCATGTACATGGACATGTGATTATTTATCGCATGATGCATACTGACACTAGTACAGTACAGTAGTAGTGGAAGTGGGTAAGATTTTAATTTATTAATACAAACATACATGTACAGTGTAAAAAGGGTGGGAAAAAGCCAACAAAAACCACAATTAGTCAATAGACCACCTAAGTATACTGACCTACATGTAGTCATCTGGCACTACATGTACCACTTGCAGAAAAAAGGACGACTCGTAAGGTCCAAGTTAGAGTGTATAATTATGGAGTTTATGGACTTGGACTAGCTTTCTCCTCATCCCTACCCTGTGCTACATGTAGCCTAGTCCAAGTAACTTGGACCCTACAATGGACCTTTCCCATGAAATATGCAAATAAGAGCTGGCGCATGCGCTTTACTAAATTGGTGGGCAAACGAGTGCGCGTTGCAGGCAGGTTTCGAAATACGTGCGTAGGAGACGCTGAATAGCCAATGACCGCACACCAAACTGTTAGTGAGAAGGAACACGCGCACGCCCATGGAAAACTATGATTGGTTGGCAGCCCGCTTGCCCACCAATTTAGTTAAGCGCATGCGCTAGGTCTAATTTGCATATTTCATGGGAATGGTCCATTAAGTCACCCCTTTTTTTAATCGAAGTTTGGAATTTGGAGGGGCGGGTGACTGTAGGGTCCAAGCCCATGCGTACATGTACATGTATACGTGTACATATTTGTGTACAGTACCCAATCCTACTACAGGGTACCTCCAAAATATTTCGACTACCAAACCGAAATCCCCAGATTTACCCCGAAAACACCTGTATCACCGTCCTACACATTGTACGTGCCCACTTTTGGATTCAGTAAGAATCACAGATTTCAATAGGCCTACTGGTCATTTTTATTACTCACGTTTGGGGAGAAAGGAGACATTTCCCCTCAGTTGATCGAAAAGATTCTTTCCCGTCCGACGAGCCAAAAGGCCGTCCTTTTTTTATTTCAAATTGAAATCAGATGGAATACACGCAAATCGATGACAGGTCCGTGTTTTGACAGGTCCGTGTGCGCAGTGGGTCTATTTTGCGCTATTCACAAAACAGTAACTGGACTCAACACGTGCGTGCGCGTGCACGCACACACTCACACAGACACAGACACACAGGCCTACATGTACATGTACATACATAGTACATGTACATGATACTATACAATTTTACGCATGATCACACATACTGTGCACATACATGTACATGTACAATGTACATGTACAACTGTACATGTACGGGGGTACGTGTACAATGTACACGTGCACATATACCGGTACAGACAGGTATATGTATGTATGTGTACACGTACACACATGTAGTACATGTACATGTATGTGTACACACATGTACACGTACATGTATCGTGGGAACCCCCGTTTTCGACGCTACACGTTTTCGACGCTTAGCCTTCTAACTCACATCGCACTATGAAAACAACTCCGTATAACGATCTCAGACTTCGTATCTTACAGTTGGTTTCCTGCTCTTGTCCGTCACCGAAAATGTGGAAATTAAAGGCTTTTCCAGTAGGCCAAACTCGTGTGATTCAAAAAGTTGCTCTTTTGGGGTCTATTTTCCTACAGTAGGTACAAAATTGGCAGTTGCTTCGAAGCTCCAGTTTTCTTTATTGTTGGTCCTAAAAAAAATCTGAGTTTACCATAATAAACCCCAACATCCGTAGAAAAAAAATATATCACGCAACTTGAGGCAGTCCGTTCTGGGTAAAAACTATGGAGCCTCCTATAGGGCGTCTCGCTTATATATATTTTTTTTATATTTTTTTTATTATTATTCAAAGACAAAAAGTAACATGGCCCAATAGGCTTTTTTTTTAAATGAAAAAAATAAAAGGGCAGCTAGAGAAAGTACCAAGAAGGAGGAAATGTGTCTCTGGAGTGACATTGGGAAAGGTCATAACTGAAGAAGCAGCGAGAAAGAGGATTGTGGATTTTTTTTTAAACGTCACAAAAGAAGACATCAACAAGACCAATACGTTTTAAGCATAAATTATGAATGATTTGAGGAAAGTGTTAGAAGCAGTGTGGAAAAACAAAAACAAAGATGAACACAAAAAAACATACAGGGAAGAATTTTACAGTGCCACACAGCATTTTGAGTTATTTTAAGAATTGATTTTGCGTTTGGCTGCACTGGGACACCTTACTAAACACCACTGACGAAAATAGGTGACGATGCTTACTGCGCGGAGCAACGCGGACGTCAACAAAACCGGGTAATCTTACGGAAGTGACAGGCTTGATCAACCTTCTCTATGATTATTCTAATAGTCTGTGGTGTGGAGAAAGTGACTGGGACCTCTTTTAGTGTGAAACTTTCGTCCACATTGTTCAGTTTGAAGAAAAGTCCTTATATCGTCGAAAACCGGTTATTGGAGGATACATGTACACTGTATGTACAGTATGTACATGTACATGTGTACGTACGTGTACGTCCATGTACAAATGCAATGCACACACTACATGTACATGTAGACTTTACCGGTATGTAGTACATGTACGGTACGTGTACGTACAGTACAGTACTATGTCAATGTACTTTGTAACACCCAGTAGTCACGCATCAGGCACAGACATACAGGTCTGCAAATTTTAGCTGTTTAGTGTTTAATCATGCTTGTCAGTGCCCTGAACATTCGTGCTGAAGGGTGAGCTGGTGATGCAACAGACAGGTTTTAATGATAATACAGTACATGTATACCGTACACGTACTGTACAATACTGTCATGACTGTAGGCCTAATAATTGTACCGGTATTCATCTGTTCAAACTACATGTATCAATGATGACACTGATACAGCATGACAATGGTTGATCATTCAATTTGCCTGTTTTGGAACGAATTGTTCTACATCATGTACATGTACATTGTATACCCACAATGTATGTACAGTGTGTGTACAGTGTACAGTACATACATGTACATGTACAAATGTACTGTAAGTACATGATACTGTACATGTACACACGGTGTACATGTATAGGCCTACAATACAACAGCACACGTACATGTAGTCTGACAATACCTCCTTGGTCTGACAAATAGTAATACCAAGGAGGTATTAGGCGATACATACATGTACATGTACACTGTTCTGTACACTGTAATACCGGTAGGCCTACCGGGTACATGTACATGTACCGTATTTGTCATGGATGCGGCATGCAAGAATAATGAATTGGGATCATGATCAGCCCCAACTCATGTGAGTGCGCATAACCTGCACAAAAAAGTATGTATACAGTATGTACATGTATGCGTGTACATGCATTTTTGCAGCACCAAGCAAAACACAACGCACCAAAGTGACCAAACCATGCAATTCCTATGTAGTAGGCCTAATTGTGACCGCCAAAATGCACCCTTGCGGGGGTGTTAAAGGACATGGCTAGGACCATCTTCCTGTCAAAGAGCCTCTAGGCAATTAAAATCAAATCAAATTACTTCTAAAGCCTTCATACACATGCAACGGCTTTGAACTTCACTGTACATCATGTCTGTTTTCTTGACATTCACATGAGGACACACACGGCACGGACTAATGTTGTGCTTTCATTTTGTTTTCTATAATTATTCCTTTCTTTCTTTTTTAAGATTGTGTGCAAATTTTGCAACTTAGGGCAAACTAGTAGGCCTAGATCCAAGGACACTTTTGTGACAACTTGACTTGAGTAGCAGTGTCTTTAAATGCTGATGGCAGAAGGGTGTACAGCAAATGAAACTCGACTCACTGGACTGTATGATGTAATGTACATGTACAGTAATGTGCGTGTACAATATACATGTACATGTACAGTGTACATTGTACATCATACTGTACAATACTGCATGTATGTGTGTACAGTACATTTTGTACATATACTCTGGATTCTCTCCTCTTGTAAATCATTAACAATGTTCAGCTGTTTCTATGTACATGTACCCTGTAGTGTTGCTTGGTGATGCTCAAGTATACTTACCCACATTTGATCATACACTGAAAGCTTTGCTACTGAACCCTGGGCTGAATGCTGGCCGAAACCCGCATGGATCATCAAATCAAGCAAAAGCCCCATCGATGTTTCAAAGCTGACTCATCAGTTGACCCGTAACACTCACCTCATCTCTGCATTTTGCACACGTGTGTAGAAAGGTCAAGTTGCTACAAAAGTACTGTTATTACATGTTACTATGTACATATGCATGTACATGTACTGTACAGTGTATACATACATGTACATGTACATGTACAATCTACACGTACACTGTACATGTACATGTACATGTATGTGTAGGATCAAAATGTCAGGCCCTGGATACAAAAAATATGTTCAGTACATTCTGGGGATCTCATTTCGGTCATTTAGGCCTAAAATTTGCTACTGCCATGACTGCTAGCAAGCATGTTGCAGCATGTTTGTACATGTACATGTACATGTACATGTGTACACTGCGATCATAAGAACGTTTGTATTGGAATTCACTTGCATTTATCCAGTGGCAATGATTCCCTTGATTCCCTTGAACATTTTCAAACCTCAGTAGTCATGTTTGACAAAATGTTCACAAACACAAGAACACCTTCGTATACTTACATAACAAAATTGTCACTATTATACCGGTGTACTTTAAAAGCCGCTTGGAGTGGTTGATGGACACAAAAAACGCTTTCAATTGTATTTTAATGATAAAGAAGTTTTTCTTTATTGTTCCCCATCCACCTGACACTCCACTCCACCAACCCCCCCCCCCCTTCATCCATCCTCCTTCCTATACAGAAATTGCCGCTGTGGATCAATCGTGCAGTCCTGCAATGGGTTAACATAACACTGCCGTTATCAGCCAGGCCCATGGACCATTGTCTCTGTGTACTGTACCGGTAAAACCCGTACAAGTTTGTGAATTTGCGGTAAGCATCAGCCACACCGAATATGCCGATCTGTACATCATCACTTCACGATCACTTCATCACAGTCCTTTTTTTTCTGTCATTGCACTGAAAATAGTACAGTGGCCTGAGTCCACTGGAAATAACAATGACCAGGTAATGTACATACATGTACATGTACACTGTACAGTCCAGTACTGTACATGCAACACGTGTACATACTGTACATGTAATGTACATGTACATGTACTTTGTGTACATGTATGTATACGTATACATGTACATGTATATAGTATATATACATACTGTACAACATGTACTTACACATACATGTACTGGTACATGTACATGTACATGTACAGTATGTACACGTGTATACATGTACATGTACATGTACAGTACATACATGTACATGTACTGGTACATGTACATGTACATGTTCTGGTACATGTACTGGTACATGTATATGTACATGTACAGTATATATGTATAGTACATGTACATGTACATGTACAGTACAATACATACTGTAGATGTACATGTGTACATTGTAAGTACCGGTACATGTATATTTGTACATGTACATCTACAGTACAATACATACAATGTGTGTACTGTGTACAGTTCAGGTACATATTGTACATACCCCCCTGTACATGTACATGTACATGTATTGTACATGTACAGGTCTGTCCCTGCAGTCCATGAACCATCTTGGCAATGTCCAGCTGGTCCAGCATCTCTGTTCTAACCCAGTTAAAGATCGATCTGGGACCGATTTTAAAGTGCGATTTTAAAGTGCCACTTAAATGCATAACCCTTGTGTACACTAGATTACCTGTACTAGGGCTAGCCTGACCTACAGTACAAACAATGTATACATGTACATGACATGTACATGTACATGTGCTCAGTATTTTTTAATCCTTGGAAGTCAGACGCGAGAAATGTCACACGCAATTTGGTTCACAATCTTCTTTAGATTCACAGAGCTCTAGGAAGAATGCTCATGTGTCGTGAGTTTTTACACAAATTAGCAGCTACTGTAGCTCTGTCGGCATTTTGCCCTGTGTTTCATGTACATGTACATGTATGTAAACACGTACGTGTACATCTGTATCATAAAGATTATAAATAAGACTAGAGGGGACAATTAACAAGCTTGAGACGCTGAAAGGAGCGCTCAAACATGTTTAGAACCTCGCAGACGCATACACATACGCGCACGTATGAGACGCCCACAATAATCCTGCACGTATGAACTGGACTGCGGAGAGCGTGAGTGCTTTATGTAACGCTTGCGCGTTGTCGCTTGTCAAATAAATCAAACAGCGCCGCTGTGTTCACACGCTGATCAAAACGACTAACGTAAAAGAATGGGAGTGTCCCCTCAAGATTATTTATAATCTCTATATGATCTGTGTGTACCGGTACATGTACATTACATGTACATGTACTGGTATACATGTATTACAATTATACATGTATATGTGCAGTACATGTACAGTTCATGTACATACATGTACAATGTACATAGGCCCTACACGTGTTCATGTACATGTACATACAGTGTGTACATGTACATGTGATGCACTTGTTACATGTACAATGTACATGTATACTGTACATGTACCGGTACACTATACAATGTACATGTACATGTACGTACATGTACATGTAGTACCTTGGTACTTAGTACAGTAGTACAGTACACGCACATGTACATGTACGTGTACATGTACAAGTTTACATGTACAACCTTGGTATTCACTCTAGCATACGCAAATTTCCAGTAATTTCATAATGCTGCACGGACAATTACATTGTACATGTAGACATTTGGAGGCCAGGGCACTGTACATGTAATGTACATGTACAGCAAGGCCTTCTGTGACATGCCTACAGTAGGCCTATAATTGCTGCCACTTACTGTAGTTACAGTATACATGTACCTATCGGTACGTGTACAATGTACGTCCTTCCTACATGTATTTCTCTTTTTTCTTTGTTCTCTTTGGGGGCAGGGCCGGCTCGAATGACCCAATCATGAAGCAAGTGGGGCTACTGCCTGCAGGGTGCCAGCCATGGAACAGTGACGTAGTGGCTGCCAGCGGGGACCGGTTTGCCTACTGCGCCACGCTGGCGATTTACGTCTATCAGGTAGTGTATGATGTCAGACCTTTACGGCGGCAGGCCCTTCCTCATGGGTTGAAAAAAATCATACGTGACCTCTGTCCCCCAACCCCCCTCCCCGCCACCCTCCTAATTACCTAATCATTAGCGTGTCAGTGAAAAAAGCTCCAATTCGTTTTCCCATTCTTTTTGTCCTCTACCGGTATTTTAAAATTTTGATCTAAATGACGAGATACATGTATACAGTGTATGTATGCAAAAAAAATTGAAAACTGCTTAGTGACTAAAATTACCAAAATGCAATTTGTCAAAAATTGAATTTGATCCTGCATGTACCGGTACTCTGTACAGAATGTACATGTACATGTAGGTGGTCCCTTATATTGCATTTATCAAAGCACTTGAGAACAATTCCAGCTTATCATTTTATTTAATTTTTGTATCACATACATGTAGGGCCTACTGTATGTATAATTTGCCCATTCTTCAGTTGTCCAAGCGAACTTTGCAACATTTGTTGTTATTATCTTCAAAGACATTCAAAGACATTCGCTTCAAAAAATAAAAAAAATATGATAAGTTTTTACAGGACATGCATGTGTATGTGTACCTGCACAGAAGTACAGTAAATGTCGCTCTCCACATACACACATGTACATGTACATGTGTATGGTACATGTACCGGTACTGTACAGACATTATCCACACATTATGAGCATGAATATGGGTACACATGGGTCCTACTTGTGACATTTTGGTGTCCCCACTTGCAGTACGTACAAAGTCGTACATGTATGAAACCATTCACTGCTTCAGTCGGTCCCCTGATTTGCAATCTGCAATACGGGTCAGGGACATAAACCCTAACCTTCAGCGGCTGCCAGGTAACGTACCTTGGAGGTTGCTAGGCAACTATAAACATCTGATAATACCATGGCACACATGTTGGCCACTTTAGGGTCCTGGATATTGATCCCACGATGGTGCGATCAAATTTGGAGTTAATGTACATGTTACCAAGGCACTGTATGTTGTGTCAACACCGTGCTGTGCCCTAGCCATGTGCTAGCTGCAGCACATGTATGAACAACCTATGAACAACCTAATAAGTACATGTGCAGTTCATATACTTACGTACATGTACATGTACATGTACATGTATTCATGCATGGGTACAATTACATGTATACTTTTTGTTTTATTGATCTAGTGCTGTGACAATGCATTTGATTTGATCCGCCTCTAGAAAAGAAGGAATGCAATGGAATGGAGTTGAGACTGGATGTGGTCAATAATTTTCAAAAGCATTTTTCCGCCATAGTACACTGTACATGTACATGTAACTCTGTATGATTCCTCTACATGTATAATTGCAACTTGGTGTGTGTACGTACATGTACAGTGTACACCTGACCGACATGTACAAATGTACTGTACGTACATGTACATGTACTCTACATAATATGTATAGTACATGTACGGTACATGTGTGTGTACATGTACCGGTACATTTTTGTACAGTACTGTACTTGCATTGTACCGGTACCGGTACATGTGTACATGTACATGTACATGCACACATACAAACTGTAGATGTACATGTACATTTACATGTACAGTACATGGCATGCCTGGGAAAGTATTCCTGGCACATTTGCCCGAGACGAAAAGTCCAGTTTGGACAGTGTGTTAAAGGTAAAAGCGGCTCGATAAAGTGTGTATATGGTCCCCAATTAATCGTGCCAGACCCCATCCGGATACATGTAAATCTCCCAATGCCATGGGTGCACGGATATGTACATGTACATTCAAATTTGCCCATTGGCTCGGTTAAATCATCGGTGACAAACAAAGACCATGCTTTAGAGTGGCTTGGTTTATTTGGGGCTTTTTTCACAGGCAGACTGAAGCCGGAATCGGTTCAGGCTCCACGCCATCATAAGAAAGGACCTGCTATAGATCGAAACATCTGTGACTCTGTGACTCACTCTAAGAGTGGCTTGTTTACTTTTTGTTCACAGCTGGACCGAAGCCTGAATGAGTTCAGGCTGCACGCCATCATGTCGGAGCACAAGAAGACGGTCACTTGCATCCGCTGGCACCCCTGCAAGCCGGACATCTTCGCCAGCTCCGGCTGCGACCGCCGGATCTGCCTGTGGGACGTGGCCGCCCAGCGCCTCCTGGCCCGGGTCGAGAGTCCCGCCAAGGCCGCCCCCAAGTGCCTGGACTGGTGCCTGATGATGGAGCGGGACGCCCTGACCTTCGTCAGCGGCCGGGGACCGCTCATGCTCTGGCAGACCGACCTCAAGGAGGAGTTCACGCCACACCGAGAGGCACAGGGCTTCACCTCGGACGTCACCAAGTACCGCTGGCACCACTCCAACCTGGGCAAGGTGGTCTTTGGTCACGCCGACGGCAGTTTGTCCTTCATCTCGGCAGGTACATGTACATACATGTAGTTTACATACACACACGTGCGCATGTCCATTTGATGTGTGATCCAACATGTCCAAAAAAGAAAGATATTCATTAGCTTTTTCGCGCGAAGCGGAAAAGCTATTGTTGTTGTTCTGATTTTTTTTTTCTTCTTCTTCTTCTTCTTCTTTTTCTTGTCGGAAAAATCCCATAGACAAAGCACAGGGTTTTTTCGGAAGGCATTTTTGCCATTGAACAAATTTCGATTTTTTTTAAACTTGGTATATGCATAAAACCCTTGCTGAAATTTTGCGTCGTAGTCTTGAAAACGTCATGACGTCACCAAGTGTCACGTGACAGTGCTTTAAAGTGGCAAATTTCAAACTCCATTTTAAGCAAAAATATAATTTCGTTTTGTTCCAAGTTTGCACTATATCTAAGTTGGGAAAAGGTGTATCCAAAAATTGCCCTCATTTGATCATGACGTCATCTCATGAATATTAATGAGGTCATAAACTTTTAAGATTTTAACATTCAATTGAGCATATTTGGCCAACGGAGTAAGATTTTTTTATTGTTTTTGTTTATATCTATTAGGGATGTACATGTAGTATAGAAACACCCTCTGGGGCCAAAATGCCATGACGCAATCGTGACGTCATCAAAATGCGTGTTTTTAAAACACATATTTGCCAAAGGTCAATCGTCTCGAAATTTGGTGTGCAGGTACAGGTGTAGCTATTGTGCTAGACATTTATAATCCTGAGTTTGGAAGCAATCGATCATTGTCCAGAATTATTATGATTTTTTGAAAAATATAATGAGGTCCCATACACTTTGTGCACAAAATATGCACGTGCGTATTGTGTTAGGAATGGAGGTTACGGGTTTGAATCCCGTTTATGTCAATTTTTTTTTCATCAATTTTTTTTTTTTTTTTAAGAGAACCAGATGCGGAAAAGCGTTATGTTCTGTTTGCCAACAGACATAAATTTCTAGTTTCTTTTCTATTTGTTACCTCCTAAGGTGAGAATTGTTGGTTCCCCTCTCTCTTGAAGGTCGGGGTTTCGGAGAGCTTCTGCTTCTTATAAGCGTGCTCCACCTTGGAGTCGATGGATTTGGTCTAAGCTTGGATGGCTTGCAAGATGTCTTGATTGCCGGCAATTGCTTGAGGTTGTGTGTCGTTCTGCGACATGGCTGTGAAGGGACGATATCGATGTGCATGCACGAATCTGGTGTGGCAGGGTGTGTCGCTTGACCGAGAATGAATGCAAGGAGCTTAAGCAGCTCTTTATAAAGGTTGTCTGTTACGTAACACTGCGTGGTCAGCAACGGCAAAAAGCCTGTCGGTCACAAAACGAAAAGAAATTCCACATACCAGTACTTGTAAAGATCTTTCATGAGTTACAACCTGTAAGAGGGCCTTGCATTTCATTCATAGCAGGACCTTTCTCTGTGCCTTTCAGAAATCAAAATATCAGGCCCTTACATTTTATTGCGATTTGCATTTTTGGTCATTTACATGTACATTGTGCATGCATGTACGTGTACACGTACATGTACATACATATGTAAGTCAGTTTGCAAGCAGTTAGCCACAGTTTGGGTATTGCTTTAAATTCTTTCGATGTCTCCAAATGGCGGATTATTAATTAGCAACGAGAATGGCAGACCATCAATGTCATCCGTTCATCTCGTCTATTACAATATAGTGCATGGTGGATTATTAAGCGTGTACGAGTGTTATGCATTACTGCACATGGTGACGTGTGCATCTGTCATGAAGGTCTGCACCATAGGTGCATACACATGCCTGAATCTGTATCCTTGTGGAGACATGGCTTTGTTCTCATTCACTATAATACATGTACAACCGAGTGAGAAACGATGTTTTCTAAATGCTCCCTGTTTAGTGAACCACATTCACACTTTCCTTGGTAGACATTTGGACCATACATGTACATGTACATGTACATACCGGTACACACATGTACAATGTACAATAGACATGTACATTAACATGTCCCTTACACATGTTACATGTACAGTGTACAGTATACATGATCATGCAAAACGCTTCAATTTGTAACAGATTTGTACTCATCCGAAATTTCCCCTTTTTGGGATACATTGTACATGTACTGTATTTCAAAATACCAGTTTTGTAAAAACCTTCTGGATACCTACATGTACATGTACTGTACATGTGTACATGTATACACGTACATGTACATGTATTCAACCTGCATAATTGCCCTGCATGTACATTGTACAGTACTGTAGGTATCCACAAGGCACTGTACATGTACATACTGTATAATATCATTTGTATACAAGTTTGTACATGTACCTGCCCATGTACATGTACAGACAGACATAATGTATGGAACCAGAGCTGTGCTGCAAAAAAATACCTGAAGTACATGTAAGCCCATTACGGCATCGTCGCACAATACAGTGTACATATTAGCATAGACACCGAAGATTGGTCAAGGACAGACAGGGCTGTGTACCGGTACACTAATACCCCAAATGGATTGTGAAGCACAATTTATTTATCATATTAATAGGGATGGAAGCGGCACAGACGAAAGGCAGGAGGAGAGACAGGGACAATTTAGAAAAATCAGCAAAGTGGTATTGAACATGTACAGTACCTGGAGAGACTAAGCACAATAGGTGAGACCGAGAGAGAGACTTACATGTACACAAAAAATAGAAAGTCTCAGGGGAAAACACCAGAAGAATACATACATGTACATGTAAGAGAATATCAGATTCAGGGACAAAAGATACCAAACACAATTGAGAGAGATAGAGAGAGAAAGAGGGTGACACAGTGAGACAGGAAGATATAAAGAGATGGTATACAGTATGTGGACAGATACAGAGAAACAGACAGAGAGGCAGAGAGATAGACAGAGGGGAAGAGAAACATACATGTACAGGTACATGTATAGTAGCGTCAGAGATATACAGACATGACAGAGGGAAAGTACATGTAGCAAGGACGTACAGACTGGATTTCCAGAAATGGCATGATTTTTTTTCGGTTTTCAGGAAATGGCGGGTTTTTTTGTGTTTTTTTTTAATTTTATCTGGCATCTCAAACTGCTCAATTTTATTTGTTCAAACCCTAAAATCTGAAGGGCGCCTCCACCCCTGCCGTGAACCTCGCAATCGCATCTCTTGGTCACGTAAACGCTCACTCACAGTCACAACACAACACAATTTATTTACCTTTGGCAATTTTCAGGACTTAGTCAGTCACTTACATCCCTGAAGTAGACACAGACAGAGAAACAGACAGGTATGTAGAGTCAGCAATAAAAAATATTTACAAAGATGCAGAAATGCAAAAAGAAATGCAAAGAGTCAGTTGGAGGATAGAATGAGGAAGATAGAGAGAATCATGCAAGGAGAGAAGTACAGAGATAGACAAAAAGAGACACAGGGCTACATGTACTGTACACGTTACTTTGTAGTAAGGCAGTGACGGACAGTGAAGCAGAAAGATTGACAAAAAAACTGCTGTATAGAGCCACAGATAGACAGAGGCAGAGAGACCGGCAGGGGAAGCTGTTCAGCAGAGAATCGGGGAAAAGAAATTCAGAGTCTGAGATGGGGAGGGCAGGCAGAGGCAGAGAGGCAGAGAGGAAGATAGAGAGGGAGGAAAGAGGATGGCTGAGAGAATTGAACAATTTATAGAAACATACACATAGTAAGATGCGTACAGTAAGGCAGAAACAGACCGTGCTGCCGAGAGACATACATGTACATGTACATTTCTGCAGAGAGGCAGACAGTGCTGCAGAGAGACAGACAGTGCTACAAAGAGACAGACAGTGCTGCAGAGAGACAAACAGTGCTGCAAAGAAACAGACAGTGCTGCAGAGAGGCAGACAGTGCTGCAAAGAGACAGACAGTGCTGCAGAGAGGCAGACAGTGCTGCAGAGAGGCAGACAGTGCTGCAGAGGGACAGACAGTGCTGCATAGAGGCAGACAGTGCTGCAGAGAGGCAGACAGTGCTGCAGAGAGGCAGACAGTGCTGCAGAGAGTCAGACAGTGCTGCAGAGAGGCAGACAGTGCTGCAGAGAGGCAGACAGTGCTGCAGAGAGGCAGACAGTGCTGCAGAGAGGCAGACAGTGCTGCAGAGAGGCAGACAGTGCTGCAGAGAGGCAGACAGTGCTGCAGAGAGGCAGACAGTGCTGCAGAGAGGCAGACAGTGCTGCATAGAGGCAGACAGTGCTGCAGAGAGGCAGACAGTGCTGCAGAGAGGCAGACAGTGCTGCAGAGAGGCAGACAGTGCTGCAGAGAGGCAGACAGTGCTGCAGAGAGGCAGACAGTGCTGCAGAGAGGCAGACAGTGCTGCAGAGAGGCAGACAGTGCTGCAGAGAGGCAGACAGTGCTGCATAGAGGCAGACAGTGCTGCATAGAGGCAGACAGTGCTGCAGAGAGACAGACAGTGCTGCAAAGAGGCAGACAGTGCTGCAGAGAGGCAGACAGTGCTGCAGAGAGACAGACAGTGCTGCAGAGATGCAGACAGTGCTGCAGAGAGGCAGACAGTGCTGCAAAGAGGCAGACAGTACTGCAAAGAGGCAGACAGTGCTGCAAAGAGGCAGACAGTGCTGCAGAGAGGCAGACAGTGCTGCAAAGAGGCAGACAGTGCTGCAGAGAGGCAGACAGTGCTGCATAGAGGCAGACAGTGCTGCAGAGAGGCAGACAGTGCTGCAGAGAGGCAGACAGTGCTGCATAGAGGCAGACAGTGCTGCATAGAGGCAGACAGTGCTGCATAGAGGCAAACAGTGCTGCAGAGAGGCAGACAGTACTGCAGAGAGGCAGACAGTGCTGCAAAGAGGCAGACAGTGCTGCAGAGAGGCAGACAGTGCTGCATAGAGGCAGACAGTGCTGCATAGAGGCAAACAGTGCTGCAGAGAGGCAGACAGTGCTGCAGAGAGGCAGACAGTGCTGCAGAGAGGCAGACAGTGCTGCAGAGAGGCAGACAGTGCTGCAAAGAGGCAGACAGTGCTGCAGAGAGGCAGACAGTGCTGCAGAGAGGCAGACAGTGCTGCAGAGAGGCAGACAGTGCTGCAGAGAGACAGACAGTGCTGCAGAGAGGCAGACAGGGCTGCATAGAGGCAGACAGTGCTGCAGAGAGGCAGACAGTGCTGCAGAGAGGCAGACAGTGCTGCAGAGAGGCAGACAGTGCTGCAAAGAGGCAGACAGTACTGCAAAGAGGCAGACAGTGCTGCATAGAGGCAGACAGTGCTGCAGAGAGGCAGACAGTGCTGCATAGAGGCAGACAGTGCTGCAGAGAGGCAGACAGTGCTGCAGAGAGACAGACAGTACTGCAGAGAGGCAGACAGTGCTGCAGAGAGGCAGACAGTGCTGCAGAGAGGCAGACAGTGATGCAGAGAGGCAGACAGTGCTGCAGAGAGGCAGGCAGTGCTGCAGAGAAACAGACAGTGCTGCAGAGAGACAGACAGTGCTGCAGAGAGGCAGACAGTGCTGCAGAGAGGCAGACAGTGCTGCAGAGAGGCAGACAGTGCTGCAGAGAGGCAGACAGTGCTGCAGAGAGGCAGACAGTGCTGCAGAGAGGCAGACAGTGCTGCAGAGAGGCAGACAGTGCTGCAGAGAGGCAGACAGTGCTGCAGAGAGGCAGACAGTGCTGCATAGAGGCAGACAGTGCTGCAGAGAGGCAGACAGTGCTGCAGAGAGGCAGACAGTGCTGCAGAGAGGCAGACAGTGCTGCAGAGAGGCAGACAGTGCTGCAGAGAGGCAGACAGTGCTGCAGAGAGGCAGACAGTGCTGCAGAGAGGCAGACAGTGCTGCAGAGAGGCAGACAGTGCTGCAGAGAGGCAGACAGTGCTGCAGAGAGGCAGACAGTGCTGCAGAGAGGCAGACAGTGCTGCAGAGAGGCAGACAGTGCTGCAGAGAGGCAGACAGTGCTGCAGAGAGGCAGACAGTGCTGCAGAGAGGCAGACAGTGCTGCATAGAGGCAGACAGTGCTGTAGAGAGGCAGACAGTGCTGCAGAGAGGCAGACAGTGCTGCAAAGAGGCAGACAGTGCTGCAGAGAGGCAGACAGTGCTGCATAGAGGCAGACAGTGCTGCAGAGATGCAGACAGTGCTGCAGAGAGGCAGACAGTGCTGCAGAGAGGCAGACAGTGCTGTAGAGAGGCAGACAGTGCTGCAGAGATGCAGACAGTGCTGCAGAGACGCAGACAGTGCTGCATAGAGGCAGACAGTGCTGCAGAGAGGCAGACAGTGCTGCAGAGAGGCAGACAGTGCTGCATAGAGGCAGACAGTGCTGCAGAGAGGCAGACAGTGCTGCAGAGAGGCAGACAGTGCTGCAGAGAGGCAGACAGTGCTGCAGAGAGACAGACAGTGCTGCAGAGAGACAGACAGTGCTGCAGAGAGGCAGACAGTGCTGCAGAGAGACAGACAGTGCTGCAGAGAGGCAGACAGTACTGCATAGATGCAGACAGTGCTGCATAGAGGCAGACAGTGCTGCAGAGAGGCAGACAGTGCTGCAGAGAGACAAACAGTGCTGCAGAGAGGCAGACAGTGCTGCAGAGAGGCAGACAGTGCTGCAGAGAGGCAGACAGTGCTGCAGAGAGGCAGACAGTGCTGCAGAGAGGCAGACAGTGCTGCAGAGAGGCAGACAGTGCTGCAGAGAGGCAGACAGTGCTGCAGAGAGGCAGACAGTGCTGCAGAGAGGCAGACAGTGCTGCAGAGAGGCAGACAGTGCTGCAGAGAGGCAGACAGTGCTGCAGAGAGGCAGAGAGTGCTACAAAGAGGCAGACAGTGCTGCAGAGAGGCAGACAGTGCTGCAGAGAGACAGACAGTGCTGCAGAGAGGCAGACAGTGCTGTAGAGAGACAGACAGTGCTGTAGAGAGGCAGACAGTGCTGCAGAGATGCAGACAGTGCTGCAGAGACGCAGACAGTGCTGCAGAGAGGCAGACAGTGCTGCAGAGAGGCAGAGAGTGCTGCAGAGAGGCAGAGAGTGCTGCAGAGAGGCAGACAGTGCTGCAGAGAGGCAGACAGTGCTGCAGAGAGGCAGACAGTGCTGCAGAGAGGCAGACAGTGCTGCAAAGAGACAGACAGTGCTGCAGAGAGGCAGACAGTGCTGCAGAGAGGCAGACAGTGCTGCAGAGAGGCAGACAGTGCTGCAGAGAGGCAGACAGTGCTGCAGAGAGGCAGACAGTGCTGCAGAGAGGCAGACAGTGCTGCAGAGAGGCAGACAGTGCTGCATAGAGGCAGACAGTGCTGTAGAGAGGCAGACAGTGCTGCAGAGAGGCAGACAGTGCTGCAAAGAGGCAGACAGTGCTGCAGAGAGGCAGACAGTGCTGCATAGAGGCAGACAGTGCTGCAGAGATGCAGACAGTGCTGCAGAGAGGCAGACAGTGCTGCAGAGAGGCAGACAGTGCTGTAGAGAGGCAGACAGTGCTGCAGAGATGCAGACAGTGCTGCAGAGACGCAGACAGTGCTGCATAGAGGCAGACAGTGCTGCAGAGAGGCAGACAGTGCTGCAGAGAGGCAGACAGTGCTGCAGAGAGGCAGACAGTGCTGCAAAGAGGCAGACAGTGCTGCAGAGAGGCAGACAGTGCTGCAGAGAGGCAGACAGTGCTGCAGAGAGGCAGACAGTGCTGCAGAGAGACAGACAGTGCTGCAGAGAGGCAGACAGGGCTGCATAGAGGCAGACAGTGCTGCAGAGAGGCAGACAGTGCTGCAGAGAGGCAGACAGTGCTGCAGAGAGGCAGACAGTGCTGCAAAGAGGCAGACAGTACTGCAAAGAGGCAGACAGTGCTGCATAGAGGCAGACAGTGCTGCAGAGAGGCAGACAGTGCTGCATAGAGGCAGACAGTGCTGCAGAGAGGCAGACAGTGCTGCAGAGAGACAGACAGTACTGCAGAGAGGCAGACAGTGCTGCAGAGAGGCAGACAGTGCTGCAGAGAGGCAGACAGTGATGCAGAGAGGCAGACAGTGCTGCAGAGAGGCAGGCAGTGCTGCAGAGAAACAGACAGTGCTGCAGAGAGACAGACAGTGCTGCAGAGAGGCAGACAGTGCTGCAGAGAGGCAGACAGTGCTGCAGAGAGGCAGACAGTGCTGCAGAGAGGCAGACAGTGCTGCAGAGAGGCAGACAGTGCTGCAGAGAGGCAGACAGTGCTGCAGAGAGGCAGACAGTGCTGCAGAGAGGCAGACAGTGCTGCAGAGAGGCAGACAGTGCTGCATAGAGGCAGACAGTGCTGCAGAGAGGCAGACAGTGCTGCAGAGAGGCAGACAGTGCTGCAGAGAGGCAGACAGTGCTGCAGAGAGGCAGACAGTGCTGCAGAGAGGCAGACAGTGCTGCAGAGAGGCAGACAGTGCTGCAGAGAGGCAGACAGTGCTGCAGAGAGGCAGACAGTGCTGCAGAGAGGCAGACAGTGCTGCAGAGAGGCAGACAGTGCTGCAGAGAGGCAGACAGTGCTGCAGAGAGGCAGACAGTGCTGCAGAGAGGCAGACAGTGCTGCAGAGAGGCAGACAGTGCTGCAGAGAGGCAGACAGTGCTGCAGAGAGGCAGACAGTGCTGCATAGAGGCAGACAGTGCTGTAGAGAGGCAGACAGTGCTGCAGAGAGGCAGACAGTGCTGCAGAGAGGCAGACAGTGCTGCAGAGAGGCAGACAGTGCTGCATAGAGGCAGACAGTGCTGCAGAGATGCAGACAGTGCTGCAGAGAGGCAGACAGTGCTGCAGAGAGGCAGACAGTGCTGTAGAGAGGCAGACAGTGCTGCAGAGATGCAGACAGTGCTGCAGAGACGCAGACAGTGCTGCATAGAGGCAGACAGTGCTGCAGAGAGGCAGACAGTGCTGCAGAGAGGCAGACAGTGCTGCATAGAGGCAGACAGTGCTGCAGAGAGGCAGACAGTGCTGCAGAGAGGCAGACAGTGCTGCAGAGAGGCAGACAGTGCTGCAGAGAGACAGACAGTGCTGCAGAGAGACAGACAGTGCTGCAGAGAGGCAGACAGTGCTGCAGAGAGACAGACAGTGCTGCAGAGAGGCAGACAGTACTGCATAGATGCAGACAGTGCTGCATAGAGGCAGACAGTGCTGCAGAGAGGCAGACAGTGCTGCAGAGAGACAAACAGTGCTGCAGAGAGGCAGACAGTGCTGCAGAGAGGCAGACAGTGCTGCAGAGAGGCAGACAGTGCTGCAGAGAGGCAGACAGTGCTGCAGAGAGGCAGACAGTGCTGCAGAGAGGCAGACAGTGCTGCAGAGAGGCAGACAGTGCTGCAGAGAGGCAGACAGTGCTGCAGAGAGGCAGACAGTGCTGCAGAGAGGCAGACAGTGCTGCAGAGAGGCAGACAGTGCTGCAGAGAGGCAGAGAGTGCTACAAAGAGGCAGACAGTGCTGCAGAGAGGCAGACAGTGCTGCAGAGAGACAGACAGTGCTGCAGAGAGGCAGACAGTGCTGTAGAGAGACAGACAGTGCTGTAGAGAGGCAGACAGTGCTGCAGAGATGCAGACAGTGCTGCAGAGACGCAGACAGTGCTGCAGAGAGGCAGACAGTGCTGCAGAGAGGCAGAGAGTGCTGCAGAGAGGCAGAGAGTGCTGCAGAGAGGCAGACAGTGCTGCAGAGAGGCAGACAGTGCTGCAGAGAGGCAGACAGTGCTGCAGAGAGGCAGACAGTGCTGCAAAGAGACAGACAGTGCTGCAGAGAGGCAGACAGTGCTGCAGAGAGGCAGACAGTGCTGCAGAGAGGCAGACAGTGCTGCAGAGAGGCAGACAGTGCTGCAGAGAGGCAGACAGTGCTGCAGAGAGGCAGACAGTGCTGCAAAGAGGCAGACAGTGCTGCAGAGACGCAGACAGTGCTGCAGAGACGCAGACAGTGCTGCAGAGAGGCAGACAGTGCTGCAGAGAGGCAGACAGTGCTGCAGAGAGGCAGACAGTGCTGCAGAGAGGCAGACAGTGCTGCAAAGAGGCAGACAGTGCTGCAGAGAGGCAGACAGTGCTGCAGAGAGGCAGACAGTGCTGCAGAGAGGCAGACAGTGCTGCAGAGAGGCAGACAGTGCTGCAGAGAGGCAGACAGTGCTGCAGAGAGGCAGACAGTGCTGCAGAGAGGCAGACAGTGCTGCAGAGACGCAGACAGTGCTGCAGAGAGGCAGACAGTGCTGCAGAGAGGCAGACAGTGCTGCAGAGAGGCAGACAGTGCTGCAGAGAGGCAGACAGTGCTGCAGAGAGGCAGACAGTGCTGCAGAGAGGCAGACAGTGCTGCAGAGAGGCAGACAGTGCTGCAGAGAGGCAGAGAGTGCTGCAGAGAGGCAGACAGTGCTGCAGAGAGGCAGAGAGTGCTGCAGAGAGGCAGAGAGTGCTGCAGAGAGGCAGACAGTGCTGCAGAGAGGCAGACAGTGCTGCAGAGAGGCAGACAGTGCTGCAGAGAGGCAGACAGTGCTGCAAAGAGACAGACAGTGCTGCAGAGATGCAGACAGTGCTGCAGAGACGCAGACAGTGCTGCAGAGAGGCAGACAGTGCTGCAGAGAGGCAGACAGTGCTGCAAAGAGACAGACAGTGCTGCAGAGAGGCAGACAGTGCTGCAGAGAGGCAGACAGTGCTGCAGAGAGGCAGACAGTGCTGCATAGAGGCAGACAGTGCTGCATAGAGGCGGACAGTGCTGCAGAGGGACAGACAGTGCTGCAGAGAGGCAGACAGTGCTGCAGAGAGGCAGACAGTGCTGCAGAGAGGCAGACAGTGCTGCAGAGAGACAGACAGTGCTGCAGAGAGACAGACAGTGCTGCAGAGAGGCGGACAGTGCTGCAGAGAGACAGACAGTGCTGCAGAGAGACAGACAGTGCTGCAGAGAGACAGACAGTGCTGCAGAGAGGCGGACAGTGCTGCAGAGAGACAGACAGTGCTGCAGAGAGGCAGACAGTGCTGCAGAGATGCAGACAGTGCTGCAGAGAGGCAGACAGTGCTGCAGAGAGGCAGACAGTGCTGCAGAGAGGCAGACAGTGCTGCAGAGAGGCAGACAGTGCTGCAGAGAGACAGACAGTGCTGCAGAGAGGCAGACAGTGCTGCAGAGAGACAGGCAGTGCTGCAGAGATGCAGACAGTGCTGCAGAGAGGCAAACAGTTCTGCAGAGAGGCAGACAGTGCTGCAGAGAGGCAGACAGTGCTGCAGAGAGGCAGACAGTGCTGCAGAGAAACAAACAGTGCTGCAGAGGGACAGACAGTGCTGCAGAGAGGCAGACAGTGCTGCAGAGAGGCAGACAGTGCTGCAGAGAGACAGACAGTGCTGCAGAGAGGCAGACAGTGCTGCAGAGAGGCAGACAGTGCTGCAGAGAGACAGACAGTGCTGCAGAGAGGCAGACAGTGCTGCAGAGAGGCAGACAGTGCTGCAGAGGGACAGACAGTGCTGCAGAGAGGCAGACAGTGCTGCAGAGAGGCAGACAGTGCTGCAGAGAGGCAGACAGTGCTGCAGAGAGGCAGACAGTGCTGCATAGAAACAGACAGTGCTGCAGAGAGGCAGACAGTGCTGCAGAGAGGCAGACAGTGCTGCAGAGAGGCAGACAGTGCTGCATAGAGGCAGACAGTGCTGCAGAGAGACAGACAGTGCTGCAGAGAGGCAGACAGTGCTGCAGAGAGGCAGACAGTGCTGCAGAGAGGCAGACAGTGCTGCAGAGAGGCAGACAGTGCTGCAGAGAGGCAGACAGTGCTGCAGAGAGGCAGACAGTGCTGCAGAGAGACAGACAGTGCTGCAGAGAGGCAGACAGTGCTGCAGAGAGGCAGACAGTGCTGCATAGAAACAGACAGTGCTGCAGAGAGGCAGACAGTGCTGCATAGATGCAGACAGTGCTGCAGAGAGGCAGACAGTGCTGCAGAGAGACAGACAGTGCTGCAGAGAGGCAGACAGTGCTGCATAGAAACAGACAGTGCTGCAGAGAGGCAGACAGTGCTGCATAGATGCAGACAGTGCTGCAGAGAGGCAGACAGTGCTGCAGAGAGACAGACAGTGCTGCAGAGAGACAGACAGTGCTGCAGAGAGACAGACAGTGCTGCAGAGAGGCGGACAGTGCTGCAGAGAGACAGACAGTGCTGCAGAGAGACAGACAGTGCTGCAGAGAGGCGGACAGTGCTGCAGAGAGACAGACAGTGCTGCAGAGAGGCAGACAGTGCTGCAGAGATGCAGACAGTGCTGCAGAGAGGCAGACAGTGCTGCAGAGAGGCAGACAGTGCTGCAGAGAGGCAGACAGTGCTGCAGAGAGGCAGACAGTGCTGCAGAGAGACAGACAGTGCTGCAGAGAGGCAGACAGTGCTGCAGAGAGACAGGCAGTGCTGCAGAGATGCAGACAGTGCTGCAGAGAGGCAAACAGTTCTGCAGAGAGACAGACAGTGCTGCAGAGAGGCAGACAGTGCTGCAGAGAGGCAGACAGTGCTGCAGAGAAACAAACAGTGCTGCAGAGGGACAGACAGTGCTGCAGAGAGGCAGACAGTGCTGCAGAGAGGCAGACAGTGCTGCAGAGAGACAGACAGTGCTGCAGAGAGGCAGACAGTGCTGCAGAGAGGCAGACAGTGCTGCAGAGAGACAGACAGTGCTGCAGAGAGGCAGACAGTGCTGCAGAGAGGCAGACAGTGCTGCAGAGGGACAGACAGTGCTGCAGAGAGGCAGACAGTGCTGCAGAGAGGCAGACAGTGCTGCAGAGAGGCAGACAGTGCTGCAGAGAGGCAGACAGTGCTGCAGAGAGGCAGACAGTGCTGCAGAGAGGCAGACAGTGCTGCATAGAAACAGACAGTGCTGCAGAGAGGCAGACAGTGCTGCAGAGAGGCAGACAGTGCTGCAGAGAGGCAGACAGTGCTGCATAGAGGCAGACAGTGCTGCAGAGAGACAGACAGTGCTGCAGAGAGGCAGACAGTGCTGCAGAGAGGCAGACAGTGCTGCAGAGAGGCAGACAGTGCTGCAGAGAGGCAGACAGTGCTGCAGAGAGGCAGACAGTGCTGCAGAGAGGCAGACAGTGCTGCAGAGAGACAGACAGTGCTGCAGAGAGGCAGACAGTGCTGCAGAGAGGCAGACAGTGCTGCATAGAAACAGACAGTGCTGCAGAGAGGCAGACAGTGCTGCATAGATGCAGACAGTGCTGCAGAGAGGCAGACAGTGCTGCAGAGAGACAGACAGTGCTGCAGAGAGGCAGACAGTGCTGCATAGAAACAGACAGTGCTGCAGAGAGGCAGACAGTGCTGCATAGATGCAGACAGTGCTGCAGAGAGGCAGACAGTGCTGCAGAGAGACAGACAGTGCTGCAGAGAGGCAGACAGTGCTGCATAGATGCAGACAGTGCTGCAGAGATGCAGACAGTGCTGCAGAGAGACAGACAGTGCTGCAGAGAGGCAGACAGTGCTGCAGAGAGGCAGACAGTGCTGCAGAGATGCAGACAGTGCTGCAGAGAGGCAGACAGTGCTGCATAGATGCAGACAGTGCTGCAGAGAGGCAGACAGTGCTGCAGAGAGGCAGACAGTGCTGCATAGAGGCAGACAGTGCTGCAGAGAGGCAGACAGTGCTGCAGAGAGGCAGACAGTGCTGCAGAGAGGCAGACAGTGCTGCAGAGAAACAAACAGTGCTGCAGAGGGACAGACAGTGCTGCAGAGAGGCAGACAGTGCTGCAGAGAGGCAGACAGTGCTGCAGAGAGACAGACAGTGCTGCAGAGAGGCAGACAGTGCTGCAGAGAGGCAGACAGTGCTGCAGAGAGACAGACAGTGCTGCAGAGAGGCAGACAGTGCTGCAGAGAGGCAGACAGTGCTGCAGAGGGACAGACAGTGCTGCAGAGAGGCAGACAGTGCTGCAGAGAGGCAGACAGTGCTGCAGAGAGGCAGACAGTGCTGCAGAGAGGCAGACAGTGCTGCAGAGAGGCAGACAGTGCTGCATAGAGGCAGACAGGGCTGCAGAGAAACAGACAGTGCTGCAGAGAGGCAGACAGTGCTGCATAGATGCAGACAGTGCTGCATAGATGCAGACAGTGCTGCAGAGGGACAGACAGTGCTGCAGAGAGGCAGACAGTGCTGCAGAGGGACAGACAGTGCTGCAGAGAGGCAGACAGTGCTGCAGAGAGGCAGACAGTGCTGCAGAGAGGCAGACAGTGCTGCAGAGAGGCAGACAGTGCTGCAGAGAGGCAGACAGTGCTGCAGAGAGGCAGACAGTGCTGCAGAGAGGCAGACAGTGCTGCATAGAGGCAGACAGTGCTGCAGAGAGGCAGACAGTGCTGCAGAGAGACAGACAGTGCTGCAGAGAGGCAGACAGTGCTGCAGAGAGGCAGACAGTGCTGCAGAGAGGCAGACAGTGCTGCAGAGAGGCAGACAGTGCTGCAGAGAGGCAGACAGTGCTGCAGAGAGGCAGACAGTGCTGCAGAGATGCAGACAGTGCTGCAGAGAGGCAGACAGTGCTGCATAGATGCAGACAGTGCTGCAGAGATGCAGACAGTGCTGCAGAGAGGCAGACAGTGCTGCAGAGAGGCAGACAGTGCTGCAGAGAGGCAGACAGTGCTGCAGAGGGACAGACAGTGCTGCAGAGAGGCAGACAGTGCTGCAGAGAGGCAGACAGTGCTGCAGAGAGGCAGACAGTGCTGCAGAGAGGCAGACAGTGCTGCATAGAGGCAGACAGTGCTGCATAGAGGCAGACAGGGCTGCATAGAGGCGGACAGTGCTGCAGAGGGACAGACAGTGCTGCAGAGAGGCAGACAGTGCTGCAAAGAGACAGACAGTGCTGCAGAGAGGCAGACAGTGCTGCAGAGAGGCAGACAGTGCTGCATAGAGGCAGACAGGGCTGCAGAGAGGCAGACAGTGCTGCAGAGGGACAGACAGTGCTGCATAGAGGCAGACAGTGCTGCAGAGAGGCAGACAGTGCTGCAGAGAGGCAGACAGTGCTGCAGAGAGACAGACAGTGCTGCAGAGAGGCAGACAGTGCTGCATAGAGGCAGACAGGGCTGCAGAGAAACAGACAGTGCTGCAGAGAGGCAGACAGTGCTGCAGAGAGGCAGACAGTGCTGCAGAGAGGCAGACAGTGCTGCAGAGAGGCAGACAGTGCTGCATAGAGGCAGACAGTGCTGCATAGAGGTAGACAGTGCTGCAGAGAGGCAGACAGTGCTGCAGAGAGGCAGACAGTGCTGCAGAGAGGCAGACAGTGCTGCAGAGAGGCAGACAGTGCTGCAGAGAAACAGACAGTGCTGCAGAGAGGCAGACAGTGCTGCAAAGAGACAGACAGTGCTGCAGAGAGGCAGACAGTGCTGCAAAGAGACAGACAGTGCTGCAGAGAGGCAGACAGTGCTGCAGAGAGGCAGACAGTGCTGCAGAGAGGCAGACAGTGCTGCAGAGAGGCAGACAGTGCTGCAGAGAGGCAGACAGTGCTGCAGAGAGGCAGACAGTGCTGCAGAGAGACAGACAGTGCTGCAGAGAGGCAGACAGTGCTGCAGAGAGGCAGACAGTGCTGCAGAGAGGCAGACAGTGCTGCAGAGAGACAGACAGTGCTGCAGAGAGGCAGACAGTGCTGCAGAGAGGCAGACAGTGCTGCAGAGAGGCAGACAGTGCTGCAGAGAGGCAGACAGTGCTGCAGAGAGGCAGACAGGGCTGCATAGAGGCAGACAGTGCTGCAGAGAGGCAGACAGTGCTGCAGAGAGGCAGACAGGGCTGCAGAGAGGCAGACAGTGCATTCAGAGAGACCGAAGCAGAGACTGGGCGAAGCAGAACAGCAAAGAGGTTGACAAATTAAGAGAGATGAAAGCCATTGACAGTGCTGAAGTCGTTTCTCTTGGGTTTTTGTGTTTGGTGTCCTCGCCTTTTCACTCTGACAGCAAAATTCCCTGAGAGGATTTGACATATGGGGCACTCTGTGGATTGGGCCTGTTGCCAGGGCAACAGTCTGGGTAATCAACTGCTCCATTGTTGTCATTTAAATGGATCGGTCAAAATGTATTGCACATTTCACTGAAAGCTTGGCAGATTAATCAGGAGAACCAAGTTGTCTGTTTTCTTTGTGTGTGGGTGTTTTTTATTCAATTTTGGAATTACTTTTTAAAATGTACTGTACAGTACCTGTACATGTACAGTATAGTCCATGTGTACATATACCTGTACAGTACATGTGCCTGTACAGTACATGTGCCTGCACAGTACATGTACCTGTACAGGGGTGGATATCACAAAGCCTTACGATGCATTGCAACGCAACTTACAATGGATACCCCACCGTGAGTTTTCATAGATACATGTACATATAATACGGTTTCTCCCATTGTCTTGCGATTGATCGCACATGTACATGTAAGTTACGATGGGTTTGGTTAAATCGACGCCAGTACATGTACCTGTAGAGTACCGGTACATGTACATGTACCTGTAGAGTACCGGTACATGTACCTGTAGAGTACATGTACAGTGTGTACATGTACATATACATGTACATGTACATGTACTGGTGTACATTAAAAATTAGTACCATGTTCAATTTTCATGATTTACATAAAATTTAAGCAGGAAAATGTACAGTGAGTTTATGCCACATGTGGTTGTTTTTATGAAACTCATCAACTGACGAGCGGTCGCAAGGAGATGGGAGATGCACATAAACCATGTACATGTACAATGTACCGTGTAGCGTGTACATGTACATGCAGTGTACATATGTACATGCACATGTACAGGTACAGTATTCATGGTACAGGTACAGTGTACATATACATGTATATGTCCTACATGTATGCAAAGTTACGATGGATTATCCATCGTAGGTTGAGTTACCGATGCATTGAAAGGCTTTGTGAAATCCACCCCAGCACATAGAAAGGTGTAACTGTTTTGAGATCCATTCTTCACTATGTAGTGCGCAAGTGAATGCACCAACGAATGCACCAACTACATGTACTTACTGTACAGTACATTATACGGTGCATGCAAATTGAATTGCAGAGATTCAAGACGGTTTCACGTGCTCCAAAAATGTATGTACCGTTTGCACAGATGGTCTGATGTTTCAAGCCTAGCAGGAACTTTCTGCCTTGGATGGAGACATTAGATTGTCTTCATGTTTAAAATTTTCATTTTGGGTCAGTTTGCAGTTACATGTACATGTACAATGCACAGTAAAACTGTTCTCAAACATGACTTTGTGATTGAACTACGACCTTCATTAGTCCACTCCACATTATTATTAGTACGGTATCAATATTAGTAATATTATTTGTTGTGGATATTGCTAAGACAATGACAGAGAATACCATTATAGAGAATACCATGATAGAGGAACAAGTTTACAAAATTTCTGGAGTACATGTAGGTGATAGACAATCAAATGCTCATTATACATGTACATGTACATGTGCATGTACATGTATGTATGTCAGCTGGCCAGGGTCCACTTACTGTACATGTACAGTAGGTACATGTAAAACATGTATGACGTACAGCGGTGTACGTGTGCAGGTTTAACATGCCTCAACAGAAAAGTTCATACACTTGCATATCGTATTGAGATTAACGTGTATCACTTAATTTATTTCCATGGGAGCATAAATGCACACGTACTCACTCTGTGGATACTTATATTCACCATGGCAACAGCCCCTGAATGGACAGCTTACTGCATACTCCTCTCAGGGATGCGTAATTGATCTAGAATCGAGGTGGAGAGTGTTTTTAAGAATTTAGAAGTGTGTCAAGGACTCTGTGGCTTTTCTCTTTTTCCCTGTCAATTAGTGAAACTGGCATTTGGCCAAACTACTTTCTAGTAGTACAGTAAATGAGATGGAGACATGGAGGGAGGGAGGGAAGGAGGGAGGAATTTTTCAAATAATCACAGTCAGTTCTCTCTTTATTTGTTTTTCCTTAAAATTCACATAATTCAACCAATTTGTTGCCCAAAAGATCTGTCTTTCAGAAACTTGGATGAAGATTGTGGTTGAGGTTTAGATTTATATTTACATTTTTAGGATAGATATTGAGACTTTGTACATGTTGTAAGAACCCGTACATGTACACATGTACACAAATGTACATGTAAGAGTCATGCTATTTTTAAGGTCTTAACCCTATCACTCTTTGAAACCCTATCACTCTTTGCCTTTGACAGTTTGAGAATACTCCAGCCAGGATTGAAAAGTTTACCTACCTAACGGTAAAAGACATTTACCCGAGATTTAAATTTATTGTCATTCAAGTCAATTAGCAGTTTTTGTTACATACATGTATAATACATGTATGTAGGGGTTTAGCCTACACATGTACATGTTTATTTTCAGCCCACTTGCCATGCTTGCTTATGAAAATGTATTCTTTACTCAGATTTATTGATCGAATAAAAAATTAAAAAATTGAAATAAAAATTGAAAGAATGGCAAAGAAAAATTTGACTGGGCTGGGATTTGAACCCAAGACCTCCGGTTTTGCGTACTGTACCAGTGCTCTATGCTTTAACCATCCGAGCTACTGGTATCCAGCCCTTAGATGGTGGCCTTCCCAAATAGTCAACTACATGTACTGTAGTCTTTGCCAGGGTGTGGAAAGTCAGTTAAAAGCATTCAACCATTAACTGCCATACACGTACATTGTATGTATATCTCCAGCGATCACAGCCCCCACTTTCATTCTGATGCAAACAACCAGAGGACAATTTCATAGAGCCACTTACCGTAATCACCAAAATCTACTTTGACAGTAGAAAAGGTCATGATTCATGTAGGATTAGTTTGACAATCAAAAATTCAATTTTGAAAATTCATGTTTAAAAGTACATGTATGCTACATAAAGTAAAGAATACAAGTCAAAAGCAATTGACATCACAGCACAATGTGGTCTATTATTCATGCCTAGTAGATTTGCACGCTTAAGCAGCTCTATGAAATTGGCCCCTGCTGGCAATCGGGCAAAGCACACGGACTGAGCACACATCACAAAGCTTATTACATACCGTACATGTACACATGTACGTCAAGTTGGGAACACCCTCATTGAATATCTGTTTTGTTTGTTTTAAGCTTTTTCGGTCTTTTTTTTCTATCACTTTTTTCCGCTCCTTATTCAGCCGAATCATTCTAGACCCCTTCTTTGTTAGTTTACTTTATCCGATCGATAATATACTGAGAATATACCGGTACTGAGGACATACTGAAAAGCCTGGCCAAAGACATGATTTTCACATCACATTAAACCTTTTTCATTTTCACTCGAACATAACATTACATTTTCACTCGAACATAACTACACAATGTACATTCATGTCATTGAATTATGTTCTCTGAAACAGCTTGTGTTTGTCCACAAATACTGTTCTATTCCGGAGCGGAAAAGCTACATGTATTGTTTTGGTTCTGATTTTTCTTTCATGTCTTCTTCTTTTTCTGGTCAGAAAAATCCCATAGACTCTGCACAGGGTTTTTGTGTCTGGCACTTTTGCCATGGCACTTGGATTTTTTTCAAACTTTGCAAATGCAGAGAGCCTTCTGTATGTTGAGCTAGTGCACAGTGGTCTTGAAAACGTCATGACGTCATCATGTGTCACGTGACAGTGCTTTATAGGGGCAAATTTTAAACTCCATTTTAAGCAAAAATGCAATTTTGTTTGGTTTCAATTTTGCACTACAGTTGGGAAAAGGTGTATCCAAAAATTGCCCTCATTTGATCATGATGTCATCTCATGAATATTAATGAGGTCATGAACTTTTCAGATTGTAACATTCAATTGAGCATATTTGGCCAACGTAGCAATATTTTTTAATTTTTTTTGTTTATATCTATTGGGGATGTAGTTTAGAAACACCCTCCGGTGCCAAAATGCCATGACGCAATCGTGACGTCATCAAAATGTGTGTTTTTAAAACACATTATTTACCATTGGTCAATCTTCTCGAAAATTGTTGTGCAGTTAGCTGTTGTGCTACACATTTGAAATATAAAATATAAAATATAAAACCGATTGACCATTGTTTGGAATTATTATGAATTTTTGAATGTCATACTCAAGTCACATGTCTAGACTTTGTGCAAAAAATACGCATATAATTATGTGTTTTTGGGTAGGAATGGAGGGTATGGGTTCGAATCCCGTTGATGTCAATTTTTTTTTTTTTTATGTTATGTACTGTTTCGTTATGTTCTGTTTGCCAACAGACATAAATCTCTAGTTGTTTTGGCTTATTTTATTTGTTTCTCCATCAGGGAACAAGTCCTACAAGCACATTCTGAGGCCAGAGGTGGGGGAGGGGACCTACGAGGAGGATCCCGTGATCGATGTGGAGTGGGACCCCCTGTCGGAGGACTACCTCCTGGTGGCCAACAGCAGCTACGGGGTGCGGCTGGTGGACAGCGGCTCCCGGGCAGTCTTCATGCGCTTTGAGCTGCCCAGCCACATGACCTCGGTCCAGACCCTGGCCTGGGTTCCCTCGGCGCCTGGCATGTTTGTCACAGGAGGTATGTGAGTCACATTGGCAGTTGTAGCAGGGCAGTAGAACCGCGGTTGGACCAGCAAAAGGGAATCATAACAAGTCGCATAGAGTCGGCACAAGATCATTCGAAAAGAAAAACTCTGAAAAAAGGTTTAAAAAAAAATAGAAATGTACTGAACAGATGTGGAACAGATTTGTGTGTTTTTTCTTTTTAAAGAGCAATACTTTAGTCCTTAAGTAGTTGCCTGCTCTTCTCGGAGCCATACTCTTTCTCAAAAGAGATGACTTCCAAAGCATCGCTGCAATCTTTCAGAATCCTGATTCCACTGGTCGACTTTCAGATCTTATTTTTCGCCATTCTCGTTTTGTTTAGATTCGAACACGGGGTACCTCCGACTCTGGAACGTCTCTAAGTCCACCCCTATCCTGAATCTGAACCTCAAGAAGACGGGGTTCCACGCCCTGCGTGTGTTCAACACTGCCCCCCGCCCCAAGCCGACGCAAGCCTCCAACGTGCCCCTCCACAAGGACGTCAGCTCCACCAGCCAGGCCACCCCCTCCTCGTCGAGTGGGAGCACCCTCAACTCCTATGTGTTGCCACCGGGCCACGCGGTCTGCACATTCCGGGACGGGGGTGTGGGCTTGTACGACTTTGGGAAGAGACGTTGGGATTTTCTCCGGGAGCTGGTAAGAGCTTACTGTTCAGTAGATAAGATAAGGTTTGCACTGTGGAAGTACATCAAGGGGTATCAAGTTTTCCAGTGAAACCATGTAGGCCCTAATACATCTCTTTTGAGAAGGAGTTTGTTGCTCTGAAAAGACCCGGTAACTCAACGCTTCAGGCAGTGTGTACTCTGTCCGTCATCAGGAGACTGTTAAGTAAAACCCCATCTCAGCATTTCCCTAAGGTGGCAACTCAGTAAACGAGATCTGGTATGCTGTGAATGTGCTTTGTTGAGGTTCCTTGGGTCAGGGACAGAACTGTGTCTAAAACACAGTAATGTGTGCATGTTCATGTAGAAGCATACCGGTACAGCAATGTGCAAGGACACACTGAGTCTCGACAGCCCTCTGCACATGCTAAGCGCTTGTTGTGCTCGTGTACATGTATATGTTTTCAAGCATGATTCAGGCCCTCCGAGTCAAAAACCTGAGGTGGTCCATCAAAAGTTTGAGGTCCATGCAGGCAGCGTTACAGTTTAATATCCAATTATCCATCTATTTTTCTCTCGTCAGGGTCACGTGGAGACCATCTTTGATTGCAAGTTCAAGCCGGATGATGCCAACGTCATAGCAACCGCCTCTTTTGACGGGACGGTGAAAGTCTGGGACGTGAACACTCTCACAGCTATTCAGACGTCACCCGGGAACGAGGGCGTGATCTACTGCCTGTCATGGGCACCAGGTGAGGTCAAATGTCAGAGGTTAAAGGTAGAGATCACAAACAGCCTGCAGTGCAGTATATATTTCATTCAGAAGTCCCAAAAGGTCAAAAGCTCATGCCCAGTATACCGGTAATACAAACTATAGTTTACGTTACTGAATCTTTTGCCTTTCATGAAACACTATAAAATGTAAAGGTCTGACATTTTGATCATAATTCAATGAGGGTTTGCCGTGCTCAACATGATATGCACTGTATCCCCGGTGCTTTGCCCAATGCCTGATAAAGAAATTTCAGGCAGCTCGGGCAGGATTCGAACCCGCGACTCACGCTTTCTAGTGCTGACATCTTAACCACTTGAGCTGGTCGAGTTGGTGTGGCGGATTTGAATAATACCGGGTATATAGAAGCAGGCATTGCATTATAGATATAAGCATGATAACATGATGTTATTTTCATTGCTTATTACGTCTAGCAGGGCATACCCTCATTGAATTACATACCGGTACTCCTTGACGCAAACATCATGTTATATCTATGGTCAAGACATAACACAGGGTTGCATTTCTCAAAGATGGAAGGATTTTACCTTTTAGAAGGCCCTGCTAATGTAGGATTGAAACGTCAGGCCCTCTACATATATTAGATTTTGATTTAGCTCTTCAAGGTCAGTAAGAAGGTTACCATGGTTGCGGCATTTTAACATTTACATAACTACAGCAGGATGATGTAACATACATGTATATAAGGAGCTCTAAATCATACATGGACAGTTAGTCAGTTACCTTTTTCTGGGAATGATTAACACATTGCTTGCTTACCTAAAATCCCCCTTTTGTGTTTACTCCCCCACTTCTCTCTTTCCCTTTGATGTTTCCCCCTTCCACTACCTACTGTAATCTCTACCCATACCCCTGCCCTTCCCTTTCATCTCACCCTCCAGCTTTCCAATTTGTTCCCTGTCTCTCCATGTCCCTGTTACTCTCCCCTTCCGATTTGTTTTGTCATTCTGCAGAAAGGTTCTGCTAGGATCAAATTTCTGATATTTGCTTTTTGGTAATTTGTTTATATATGTGACCCGGCACAGCAACATGAGGAATATCCCACCAAAACACTTTTCGAGTAAACAACACCTAAAGTCAAAGTATCTTCTCAATTCAATTAAATATCAATTTTTTTATTTATTTTTTTATTTTCGGAAAGTTAACGTATTGAAGGAAATTTTGATATCATTTGAAAGTTAATGGTACACTCTTTCACATCATTATAAAATCTCAAAATCTCAAAAGTGGGGGTTATTCCTCATTATGATGTGCCGGGTGACGAGTCACATATTTTTGTGCATATCGCTTTGTTCTATGAATATGAATGAAGGAAGCATGAATAATCATGAGGTATTCTCGCATTCCTCTTTGCACAGCTGACCTTAATTGCATAGCTGCGGCCACATCGAAGAACGGCATCTTTGTCTGGGACTTGTCGAGAGGGCGGGTCATTCAGAGATTTTCAGAGGTAACGGCCCGATCCAATTCAGTGGCCTCAGCTATGGCTATCGTTGTTGCTATGGGCAACAGTGTGCCTACACTTAAGCAAAGGCCGCGACTATAAGCGACCATAGCCGTAGATGTAGCCCTAACTGTAGTATATAGTTGCTTATGATCCAATTGACATAAAGAGGCTGAAAGCATTGAACGAGCGTTCAGTTGAGGTGCTCTATCACAGTGTACAGTAAGGTTCTACCTTTAACCACTTCGCGCCGGGGTTTTTTTCAGCGCCTATGACCGCCATACGGGGGTTTTTGAACAATGCATCATTTTAAAATCTTGCTAAAACAATCGGAACAATATATTTCTGTGAAATAAATCAATAAGGGTATACTATGGGTACAAGAGAGTAAAACCTGGCACAATTCGGACGTCGTTGTGGCCTTTGTCAAGAGATTATCCGTTCGAAAAAGGGCCCTTTGTGCGTCGTCAATGGACCGTAACGGACGTGTGTGTGTGGGTTCGTGTACGCTGCTGACAATCCCTGACCGCAGACTCCAGCCTCCACTCCAGGCAGTCAAATCTTCGAGTTGGTCGGCCACAAACGAGCGTACAGATTACGGTAAAGAATTTGGGGGGAATTCCAATGCCAGACCGACGACCGTTGGGCTGTGTGGCATGCAAAGACAATGTCCCCCGCGTGCTTTCAGCTGCAGCGCGGTATCCCTCGATCCTCCACAGTAAAAGTCCCACAATTGCACAATTACTGCTGCTAATCTTGCAATTCATGTGGCAACGTGCGTCAAAAAGGGTCTTTGTACTGATTCATAATGCTTTGTTCTAAGCTGAAAAGAGTCTTTGTTTAGAATGTGGACAATAGTGGTGCCCGGATTCGGAGGGCCCCGTTGCAAAGGCAATCCAATTGACCTCCGGATTCGGAGGTCCCGGCGCGAAGTGGTTAACCGTAAGGTGTACATGTACATGAATTCTGACAATTGTCCCTGCAGTTAATGGTTCAATGCTTCTAACTGGAGCCCCCAGCCCGGCAAAGATTAGTTGACTATTTGGCTGATAGCTCAGATGGTAAGAGTGCCGGCACACATGGCACACAAAACCAGAGGTCTCGGGTTCAAATCCTGGTCCAGTGAACTTTTTCTTCGCCATGTTCAAAAATTGACCCACCTGTAATAAATTGAAAACCAGTGGGTTTAATCAAAGGCCTGGGTCACTTTTTGTTCGTGTTTTGGTACCAGGGAGTTGTCACTAGCATTGTTCCCAGTCAAGCTCCAATTGTTGAGGCTGATCAATAACACGCAATGCCTGGTTGGAAGTTTCAATATTATAATACCGGTACCTGTTTTTTGGTTCAGCATGGGAAGAATAGCGTGTATTCTGTGGCTTGGAACCAGAAGGATCCCAAGAGAATTGCCTCATGTGGGGGAGACAACTACTGGTGAGAAATGTATTGTTTTTCTCTGTCTGCCTGTCTGTCTGTCTGTCTGTCTGTCTGCAAGTCTGTGTATCTGTTTGTCTATCTATTTACCATCGGTGCTTATTGTACATGTATAAGTGCTGTGGACAGCATTGGAACATGGAGAATCCTTCCCGTCGAAAGTTGAGTGGAGAGCACTGGGGCGTGGAGGATCTATCCCGCCTAACATGACCACTGGGGCGCAGAGAGAAGGGGGATTTCATTGGAGTGTTGTTGGCTGCAGACTGGATGCTAGAAGGATTCTCCATGCTCCGTTGCTCTCCACATCACATTATATACACGGGCGATAATGAAGTTGAAATCCAGCAGTCTCCTGACAACGAGCAGAGTACAAGCTACCCGAAACGTTGAGTTTCCGGCTCTTTTCAGAGTCGTGCTCCTTCTCTTAGGAGATGATGAACACACAATACAGTGTCACCGCAAACCTCCTGATAGGATCTCCTGTTGATCAGTGGTGCGTTGGTCATGTTCCCTTTTAGCATTGTCCGGGAAGCTGACGGGAAACTACTGCAGAAATACAAGCACCCGGCCGCCGTGTTTGGCTGTGACTGGAGCAGTAACAACAAGTGAGTTCACTCCTTGGCTTCCGCTGGGTGCTCGGCGATGTCTGGACAGTCACCTCAGCTCTGTCTGCACTAAGCTATATTAGGGGAGGGGGATTTGTATTGTAAGATTTTGAAGTGTAAGGCCCCCCTTCCCTAGCCGACTTATGGATCACCTATATCCACGTCCTCCCAACCACCTTCTGACACACCCCAGTGAGCACCCATAGGTTCCCCCGCCCCACTAGTCTCCCCTTAGGGTTTCCCGCCTTCCCACCTCAGTGACCTAAGCCCCCTTAGGATAATCCTTCCCAGAGGATTATCTTTCCCGCCTTCCCGCCTCAGCGACCACTGGTACATAAAGAGTTCCACCACCGAGTTCAAGACATTCTCCTGATGACAGCTAGAGCATACTGGTCGAAACGTCGAGTTACCACTCAGGTTCTTTTCAGAACCACACCTCTTCCTTAAAGAGACCTGATACATGGTGTCACCGCAAACCTTCCTATATAGGGAGGGGATTTGTTACTCTCTGTGGAAGTTTTACAAACGGGGATGGGACTTTCGAATTTAGAGTGCCAGTGGTGTTGCTATGCGCCAAGCCCACCAAATCCGGGCACCACTCTTGTCCAAGTTTTTAAGCGAAGACTCTTTTTTACCTACCGACCTAGCCACATAGAGGTCCAATCGTTGCCAGGCTTGACTCACTTGTACACATAGTGTACTCTTATAATCCGATTCATTTTTATTGTCCACTCTTAGAGACATGCTGGCCACGGGCTGTGATGACGGCAAGGTCAGAGTCTACTACACAGCTACAGCAACCGACCAGGCGCTGAAGGCCTTTGTCGGACACACGGCGAAGGTCTTCAACGTGAAGTGGTCGCCGCTTAGAGAGGGCATCCTGTGCAGTGGATCTGATGACGGGTAGGTCAAAAGGCCGCCATACGATTTTTCTCCTGTCTCATTGAGAACAAAGTCAGCTAAGACTTAAATCTATGCATGGTTGTGGTAGTAATCAAGAGCATACAAAGTACATGTAGGTTTGCGGTGACAGAATCTCTTGTACATGGTGTCACCACAAACCTACATGTACATGTATGCTCTTTAAATCAAAGTCAGTTTTGGGGTGAGCATGGAGTCGGTCCTTCTCCTTGCAATTCACTGTGATGTGTCAGGAACACAGGTCTTAACACGCACCTTAACAAGACAAGTGGGATGATTGTTTGGAGCATTGTTCTCCAGGGATCGGAGACCTTTGGTTGATTTCACCAAACTTATCGTATTAAAACCAAACGACCAATTGCACGACGATTGATAGATGCACAGAAACCATGTTTTGCGTCCCAGCACTCTTACCATCTGAGCTGTCCAGCCCTGTCGCTGTCCAGCGGGGGTGGGGAGGGGACGCAAGCCAGAAGCAAGTCTTCCCAGTCAGTTTTTCCTGAATGAAATTGATACACGTGGCCCACACAAGCATGCAAATGTTGGTCAGTTCATTTGCCGTTCCATTTTTTTTTTAAACTACAGGACGATACGAGTGTGGGACTACACCCAGGACAGCTGCATCATCGTGCTGGAAGGACACGGGGCACCAGTCCGAGGCCTGCTCTGGAATCCAGAGATTCCCTATCTCCTTCTGTCTGGCAGCTGGGACTACACTATCAGGGTGTGGGACATGAGGTGGGTACCCGACCATCAATGAGTCTTGGCTGAATGCTTTAGGTATGGGTCGAAATTGCACAACAATCTATGGGAATTGACAGCAGCCGTTATAGCTACGGTAGCAGCCTCCGTTTAATTTGAAGCCATAGCACATAAATTTGCCCCATTTGCCAGCATTGACTCACAAGTCTATAGTAATTGAGTAATTGAGCCACCAGCTAACAGCCTCTTTGTAGACTCACATGTAATTTGAAGCTACATTGTACATGTATAGCCCATAAGTTCACCCCAGTTGCTAGCAATGACACACAGGTCTATGGGAATTTGCAGAACCCAATACGTGTAACTACTGTATCAGCTTCCATAGACCCACGTATAATTTGAAGCCATAGCCCTTACATTTACCCCAGTTGCTAGCATTGACACACAAGTCTATGGGAATTGACAGCAGCAACTAGCTAACAGCTTCCATAGACTCGCATGTAGTTTGAAGCCATTGCCTATAAATTTGCCCCAATTGCTCCATAGACCTCGGCAACTTATTATGCCCAGTCGCGCACTTCCACTGGTCCGTCCTCTTAGCACTGGCCGTTTCCTGCTTCTTCCCCCTCCCCCTCCCCCTCCCCTTTCCAGGGACGGCGCCTGCTTGGACAAAATCCTGGACCACGGAGCCGACGTCTACGGCCTGACCTCTCACCCCAATCGTCCCTTTGTGCTGGCCTCCTGCTCCCGCGACTCCACGCTGCGCATATGGTCGCTGTCTGGCCTGGTGGCGCCCTTGCAGCTCAGCATGATCGCACGCCGTCCCTGGGAAGAACTAGTTGGCACGGCAGGTAAACAAAGTGCCATTGAACGGTAACACTCATGAAAAAAAAAACACATGCTAACCACCTCGCACTGGGCCACTTTTCAGTTCCGATGACCGATTTTTTGTTTTAATTAACATTTTCAAGACTCAAGTAATATGCGAAAATGTGATGTGCAAAAATGTTGCAAACTGCTTACTGACTAAAACTACCAAAAATGCAAATCTCAAAATTTAGTGGGCCTGACATTTCGATCCTAGCAGGACCTTTCTCGGAGGCCTTTTGAGAAAAATCCTGCTGGGATCGAAATGTCAGGCCCACTAAATTTTGAGACAAACTTACTTGCTTACTGATGAATACGACCAAAGTGCAAATATCAACAATTTGGAGACTGGACGTTTCGATCCGAGCAGGACCTTTCTCAAAGGCAGTCGGAGTCATCTTCCAAACTCGCTAAACAATCGGGTTCAATATAAACCTGTGAAATAAAGCAGTAAGATTACTCAATGGGTCAATGTCAAAACGTGCACGATTGGATGTCTGCGTGGCTTTTGTTGCGCTGCATATTGTTTGCCGGTAGGCTGAAAGGAGTCTTTTGTTTACAGTAGCTAATGCATTCTGCTGTCTTGTCTACTATCAGGTGTAGAACAGAACTAGCTGACCTATTCCTTATCTGTCCAGTATTATCTGATCATGTAAAGTAAGACTTCTTCTTTTTTGGGGGGGCTGATCATTGCTGATCACGTGAAGCCCTTTTAATGTCCCACGTTTTTATCACTGCTGTACATTTGTTTAACCTTCATTGACCTTTGATACATTTTTCTTTCTTTCTTTGCCATTCTTGCTGGTTTTTTTAAGCGTCCTTGACTTCTTGCTTGTCTGCTCTGCTCCCTGTCTCTCTAAATTTTTAATGTTTTGTGTAAGCCTGTTTGACAAGTCCATGTGATTTTGTTCCCCCTCGGCAGAGCATTCCATGGCCATGAATACGTCTGTCGTAATGGCCGGCCGCATGTCGCGGGAGCTGAAGCAGAAGCTGGAGTTATACAAGGGCGACATAGACCATAGTGTGGCCCTGCGATGGTACTCACACCTCTTCACAGTAAGTAGACCTCATCCCCTGAGCTTCAAAGAATATGACCTGGAAAATGTGTGAGTTGACTCAGGAAACAGTCACAGCCGGTGGTCAAAACGTTTCTTAAAAGGACATAAAAAAAGCAGTTTGTAATCAAACCGGATACCGACGAATAACATAATGCAGCCTAAAAGAAAGTAACTGGTTGTCTGAACTCATTGCTACTGTTGTTCAGTGCACGTTGTGCAGTGGACCTTTTAATTGGTTCTACTTCTAATGTATCCTTTTTTCTCAAAGTCAATTTTTCAACCTCGAGTCAACCGAAATTCTGCACTCAACACTCCATCTACTGGACATCAGTGTTCAACTCTGCATTCTGATACCCATGTTTTTGCTGATGCAGTTTTATTTTTCTTAATTTTTTTTTTCTCAACGGGTCAGCAAACTTGAGAGCACTTGCTTAGTTATTTGGATTGGAAAGTCTATTGCATTGCTTCACTCCACTCCATACCAGACACTGTGTTTTCTTTTCATTGTGCTCTGTAAACAACCTGATTCTGGCATTGTCAGTCAAAAACCTTAGACTCATACATATATCGTATAATGGGGGTGTACTGATATCGGAGCCATTGAATGTCAGGCGCATTGCTTTGACTATTGGAATACCGAGGCCGCTGTGTGTTTGTTCTGGAAGATCAGAGGCTCATCAGCGTTCATTTCTCACGCACATTTTTTTTCAGCCATGACTTATTCTTACCTGCGAACAAAAACCAAACCCTGAATCCTTTGTTTGCCATCATTATCTTTGACGGTGGGTGGGATCCGTGGGGATGGTTTGGTTAAGCTAAATCAGTCTTGATTTCCCCCTGCATTTGGCAGGCCCCGTGCAGCTGTCGGAATCATTGCCTCAACCACTTTGGGCCGGTATAGCTCTGAATTTGGAGAGTCAGTGGTGTTGCTACTGTACATGTACATGTACGCACATGTATGCACCGGGCCCTCCGAATCCGGCCACCACTATTGTCCAAGTTTGAAATGAAGACAAAACAAAATGTATCACTGTCATGAAAAAAACCGCACAGACAACTGATTGTGCCAGATTTGGCTTGTTTATTTGTTGATTGTTTATTTGTTTGTTTGCTCATGCGCTCGTTCATACGTATGTACATTTATTTGAAAAATGGCAATGAATACGGCAGTTGGGGTCAAATGCTTCTGACTGGCGCCCTCACCTCGGCAAAGACTAGTTCACTATTTAGGAAGGCCACCATCTAAGGGCTGGATAGCTCATGGTGGTGAGTGTGCCGGTGCACAAAACCAGGTGTCTAATGTTCAAGTTCAGGTTCAAAGTTTTCTTTGCCATTTTTTGAAAATATTGTTTCCAAGTTGCCTGTCACATGTCAGGTTTTCCTTTATTTGTTTGATTTATGAATTTGTTGAGTGCCCAATTCTGCATATTTGAGAATGGTCCAGCTGCGATGGAAACATCAGATCCCCTGCATGTACATGTACCGTACATGTGGAAGTTTTACATACGGGGATTGAACTTCCCATCCTTGGGAATCAATTAAGGTTAAGTACGTGCTTTTCACCCGTGTCACACTTACTCTTTCCAGCCTCCAGGGGGCGCTCACGTCCTGTGGGAGCTGGTGTCAGTGCTGAACGGCCAGGACGATAGTCTCCTGCCGGACGACTACAGTCGAGGCATCATGCACGCCAAACATCTGGTCAAGTTCAAAGCGGTGAGTTGACTCTCTTCGCCTTATCACGCCCTCCCCATAACTTGGTCTCCACTTCTTTGATTGCTACACTGCGATAGAAATCTAATGAGGCATTTTTGCCTACTTGGTTCACAAGGGCATGTGTTGGTTGATAAGGGCATGTGTTGGTTGATAAGGGCATGTGTTGGTTGACAAGGGCATGTGTTGGTTGATAAGGGCATGTGTTGGTTGATAAGGACATGTTTTGGTTGACAAGGGCATCTGTTGGTTGACAAGGGCATGTGTTGGTTGACAAGGACATGTGTTGGTTGACAAGGGCATCTGTTGGTTGACAAGGGCATGGGTTGGTTGACAAGGACATGTGTTGGTTGACAAGAACATCTATTGGTTGATAAGGGCATTTTCTGTATGCAGAGCCCTTGCGGCGGTGCAATGAGACGCACCCTAGCAACGCCCATACCCCTACCGTAGCTGTTAATCCTTGTCTGTTTTTGGTTTGTTTCGGGGTTTTCCGAATCGGCAGTCGGAGGCGCAGGAGCTAGAGATGGTCAAGATGGCGCGCCACTCCTCGGCGGGCAAAGGTCGGGAGGAGAAACTCCGTGAGGCAGCCAGCATCCACATACGCCTGGGCCAGGTCCAAAGATACTGTGAGCTCATGGTGGATGTACACGAGGTTTGTGAAATATTTCTTCCAATAGTTTGACAAAACAACTGAAGGAAAAACTGATTTGGCATTTTTTTTGAAAACAAATATATATGTATATTAATATACGGTATACAGTATATACCGGTATTAAAAAAATAAAAAAATAAAAAATTCAAAATTAATGTCAATTATATTTTTAATTTGTATTTGTATATGATTAAATGTTTTTACAAAAATTAAAAAGTAAGACCAAAATTATTTGGAAAAAAAAGATTTTTTTTTGACTGGACCAGGACTTGAACCGAGACCTCTAGTTGTGCATACCACAGCTGTTACCATCTGAGCTTCCCAGCCCTTAGATATAGTGGTCCTTCCAGATGAGCAACTAGTCAGTGTCTTCAAAATGTTGAAAAGTTGCAAAGAAAATTTGACTGGACCATGTTTTGAATCCAAGATCTCTGGTTTTGCATACCAGTGTTCTTACCATCTGACTAGTCTGAGCTACTGTAATTCAACCATAAATTGCTGTATATCTCCAGTGATTATGCCCAGTTTTCGTTCACATGCACGCAGCCATTTGTGACCAGGTACGGCATATTGAGGATTCTCTCGTCCAAGTTTTTGAGATGTGTCCACCACTTCAAAGAGTGCCTCATTAGCTTTCCAATGATTTCAAAATTGTTTCCATACTTTGCCGAAATCCAAAGTTACAATGCAAGAAACGACACAACACACAGTAACAGGAACCACTTTTCAAGAAAGCTCTAAAGTGTAGAGATCACGCAAGCGTCATGCAGGCAGCAACTGGCAACCACATTGTGCGTGAAGACATACATGTACATGTACTTACAAATTCCCCCAATTTTCCAATATTTTTTACATACAGATGATGGAAAATTTCTTAAAACAGATGATTTTCTTACACATAAGTTTTCCAAAAATGCAAAAAAAAAAAATTAGATTTTTATACAATGTATGCAATTTGACAATTCAGTAACAACCTTTATTTCCATACTTTCCACAGGCATACAGATCACAAAAGATGAAGTGAATTTAATGTAATAAAGAATAACAAAGTGATAACACAAATTTGATAAGCCATATAAGCCAAGACTTCTAGAGAACAGCCTTTACAAACAATTTAATGTAAATACAAGAAAAAAACAGACAAGTTAACACAAGACAAACAAAATGACTAGACTGGACAATCAAGACAAAAAAAGAAGCGATGACAATGAAAAAAACAATAAAAAAGCAATCAAAAAAGCAATGAATTGAATATTTTGACTTTCGATGCCATTTACTTGAAAAGGACTTTTTGGAGTACCGGTAGATGCCTCATTATGCCATCTTACATGTAGGTCACCCTTGCCGTTAACCTGACTGCAGCAGTTCGGGGATCACATAAAGTGGATGCAGCTTTTTACAATGTAAACCAAACAGTTCAGATGGTAAGAGCACTGCTTCGCAAAACCAGAGGTCTCGGTTTCAAGTACCAGCGCAGCCAAATGTTCATTGCCATTCTCCAAAAAACACAAACTGACAAACCTTTGTTATCTTAAAAAAAAAAGTTACGTTTGATAAGGAAATGATTTTACCAGCTGGGTAGGGCCTATCAAATGCTGGAGAGGGAGGGGGGGCTGGAAGCGAGACAGTTTCTTAATAAAACCATCCCCGCCCATCACAGCTGTCACACATCATTTCATATCATGGCTTCTAAGGCATTGAGGTACCGGTATTGCGTTTTGCAGATTAGAATAAGTCACAAGACTGACAATGACTGACTGTCCATCCCGATATGGACGTTGATAGTTATGGACAAGCATGCAGAAACACACAGTGGCCTTCCTTTTCAGACGTCAAAGCAATAAGCCTGCCATTCAATTAGATTATTCCAGTGAAAGGAGTTTTTGACTGACACTGCCAGAACCACGTTGTTTACAGAGCACAGTGAAAAGAAAACACAGTGTCTGGTATGGAGTGGAGTGAAGCAATGCAATAGACTTACTAATCCAATACCACTAACTACATGTACTGTACATGTACATGTACTGTGCATGTACCGGTACATGTACATGTACCGGTACATGTACATGTACATGTGTAAGTACCGTACTGCTCTCACAGTGCGTGGTATAGAGTAGAGTGAATACAATGAGCAACACAATGGTTCTCCAATCGAAATATGCAAGTACATGTACACTGTACTTCTCCCACATGTACTGATCCTGTTAAAAAAAGAAGCAAGAAAACAAAGCAATATTTGATGGAATTGGTAGGCAAGATTGAAATATCTGTCTCTTGGACTGTTTAGTCCATCTTGAGTATCTTGACCAAGCTGAAAGGCACATGTATCTACTGATGCTCAATATCCACAAGGCTGAAAGGCACATGTATCTACTGATGCTCAATATCCACAAGGCTGAAAGGCACATGTATCTACTGATGCTCAATATCCACAAGGCTGAAAGGCACATGTATCTACTGATGCTCAATATCCACAAGGTTTATCCTTTCGTTTATTAAGATTCAAAGGTTTGCATGGTGGAAGGACAAAGTGGAAGGTTTGCGGAGACACCATGTACATCATCTCTCGTGAGATTGAGTGTGGCAACATTTTAATCAAAGAGGCTTTTCAGAAATGATTACTGGTAGTGTGACACACCAATTCTGATGTCAGTTGCCTCATGAATGTGCCAGATTAGTGGCAACAATTTTGCTATTGTTGGGGAAAGTGTGCTGCCACGGAATTAGACAGTGTGCTGGCACGTCACACAGCCAAGCGGTCATCGGACAGACTGTGGAAATCCACTCACTGCCTTCACCGCAAATTGCACGCTCTGTTCTACGCTTACAGCATCCCGTAATTTCTGAGTTAAGCAGAGCCATGACATTTGGCCCTGATGCCTGCCCTCCTGCCTACTTGAGCTTGGTAAGATTTGGGGTTGTCTTTCTGTGAATAATCTTGTTGGTTTGTTCTTTCTCCTAGTGGGAGAAGGCTTTATCCGTGGCCCCAGCTGTATCCATGGAGTACTGGAGGACTCTGTCAGAAAGGTGGGGTCACGTTATCAGTGTTAGTCTAATTTATGAATAATAACACTATAAGGTTAGCACACAATGACTACGGTAACCCATTGGGAAGAATGCATACCCAGTAGCTTTTGTAGGAACAACTACCCGGTACATTAATCGTTCCTCTTTTTTATAAAAAAAAGCTCTTGACAACAAATTCCGTTTTTTGGCTTGGAAATACACATGTATTCCTATGTAGTGGTTTGCTCTGTGATTCCTCTTTTTTAGGAGAAGTATTCCTAATATTTCCTTTAAGATACATGTAGGTTTGCAGCTACACATACAACTACTTCATCAGATGACTCTGTGGATACTCTATAGGTACTCTGGTTCCCCAGGATGTCCTGGTTGTCCTCAGGAGTACAGTGTACATGTATGCCTACCTTCTTCTTGAAAGAGACATAACCACATGGCTCATCCACACACCTCACTTCAATACAGACGATTCACAAGAGTGTGCCCTCAAGAGGTCGCAATTCGTCGGCCAATCACAATATGCAGAATCTGTCGACCCAATTCACGTCTGGAAAGGGTTGACAGATTCCTCACATTGTGATTGGCCAGAGCCAGTATTACCGAGCAGTTTGGTAACATCGTCTTCATTGGCTGCCCTTTGTCCCCCGTGTGTGTGTGTGTGTGTGCAGATACGCTGATTACCTCGCTTCAGAAAACAGCAACGACTGTGTGCCTTACTACGTCGCCACGGGCAACATCCAGCGACTGCTGGATTACTTCAGCGGCCACAACCAGCTGCCGGACGCCCTGCTGGTGGCCCAGGTGGCCTGCGAGAACGGGCTGGCCACTGGCGCCGACCAGCCCCACCCCGGCGCTCCCGGCGGCCAGAACGGCCTGCACGGCCTGCACGAGCCCTCGACCGAGAACGTCGGCCGGCTGAATGCCATCAGCGGTCAGCTGGCTGACCGCTACTTCCAGGACGGCCAGCCGGTCCTGGCGGCCTGCTGTCACCTGGCCGTAGGGGACACCAGGGTAATCCCTCCGGAGACTTTGGAAATTGTTTTTAAAAGTTACAGTAGCTCCCAGTAGTTCCCAGTCATGTTTTTTTTACCATTGTGCATTAACCTTTGACAAATGCCACACCCACGTCTGAATTGAGCCAGGTTTGACTCATTTGTAGACGTGCATGTGGCATACATAGCTGCCAACCATTCCTACTTTTGAGCAATCATTCCTCTTTTGGGGGGAAAAAGGTTTTCACTTTTTACAAGCTCTTGACAACAGATTCCGATTTGGGGTTTTGCAATGCACAAGTACATGTATTTCTATGTGCATGTACTGTAGTTTGCTCTGTAATTCCTCTTTTTTAGCAAGAGTATTCCTAATTTCCATTATTAGGTTGGCAACTATGACATACATGTAGTATAGAATTATTTACAGATTTACAGATATGCAGTACATTATATTGTTCCTGATTGTTTAGTGAGTTTTGAAATGGAAACATTGATCAGAAGCCTCGGTATGGCAGTCATCGACGCTGGCAATTGGCCCGGTGCAAAGTGGTTGATAGTTCCCGCTCATTTTTTTTTTCCTTGTGGATGTCTGGAATCTGTCTAACGGGGGCCAGATGACAGGATGGAACTCCAGCCCAGACGTGGCTATACAGCACTCCATTTCACGGTGGTGCCTTGGGTCGCAGTTGAGCGTACCGATACTGTGCTGATGTGACTGGCTCGTGTGCGGTATCGTCTCAGATCAGACCTGCCACTATGAACATCTAAACCGTGAAAAAGGGGTGAAAATGTCATTTCGCCACGAAACTAAAAAGTCAGTGTGATTTCACGGTACATTTTACAGTGAATTCACCGTGAAAATAATCGTCTCTCTGACCTGATATTGACATCTTCAGGTCACTATTAAAGAGACCATGAAAACAAAATGTGAATATCTGTGGTGGCAAGCTCCAGCCTTGAGGGATGGCTAATTCAATTACCAGTAGGGACCACCAGCCCCCATAGAGGTACAGTACTGTATGGTGTCCTTGTAACTGTCACTCCCAGATACCTTTAAATTGCCTCAAGCCATTTACCACCAGGAATGTTGCCTTGGAGACCACTGGTGAAAACACCGTGGAAATGATTTGGCTAACTGTGTGCCATGACAAAAGCCACACCGATTTCTCAATTATGCCAAAGTTTAACTCACTTGTACACATACCCTGACTGATATTTTTCACAGACATGTACATATTGCTCCCAGTTGTTTAGCGAGTTTTGAAAAAAATAAAATGGGCTGTCCGCTTGTCCCCCTCCAGTGCGCTTTGTCCAAGCTCATCCGCGGCCACGAGCTGGAGCTGGCCATCAGCATCGGCCGGGTTCTAGAGGGCAGCAAACACTCCGACCTGATTGCCATGGCAACTCGCTACCTGACTCGCCGGTGCCAGAGATTGGGGAAATGGTAAAGTCCTCTTTGTCGGCAGGGCTCGATCTTAGCACTAGCCCGATGGTCATTGTCCAGTAAGAAAAGCTGCAGGCTAGTAAAATGACCGACTTTGCTAGCCCAACGGACTTGTAAAAAGTAGACAGCGGTGCTGACTGTACATGTACATGTACATTACATGTACGGTACACTGTGCAGGGCTAGTAAAACTTGCTGCGGGCTAGCAAAAAAAATTAATTTACTAGCACAGTGGACTGGTAAAAAAAATTAAGCGCAAGGCCTGGTTGAGTTGCAACCCCAGGGCCTGTTCAACTAAGCATGGTACTGTATACAGTAGATGTCATTGTCACCATTGAAACTGTTTATGTTGTTGTTGGATTGTTGGGTCTGTAATCTAGCTAAATTCATTGCATTCCTAAGACAGCTGTGATCCAGGGACCCACATCATAGAGCCACTTAAACGCCCAAATTTGCTCAACCACACAGTGTTATGGTTCATGGGTTCACCTTGCCAGCCCAGATCTTACTTTTGTTTCGGGCCAAGTAAAGAAGAGTGGAATACAAGTCAAAAGTGATTGGCATTGTATCGCAATGCGGTTTTGTAATCCTGTTTACACAAGAGAGACTTTTCTTGCTGAGCAATTATTTTATGATTGAGTGGCTCAGTGATATTTAAGGCCCAGGTGTGTCGGGGCACAGAGCCTAACACCATGGCCCAGTTTCATAGAGCTACTTGAGTGCCAAACTTTGTTTAAAGTCCCTACACAACATTAGTCGAGGTCAAAGAATACCATCCATACATTGTCTGATCCAACATATGCATGAAATAGCACACCTGTGAAAGTTTCAGCTCAATCCGCCAACCGAGTCTCGAGAAAATCGTGAAAACCACTTCATTTGTTTTGCGAAAATGCAACATTCAACACCGTACTCTTCTGAAAAATAGTATAGATCTTTGTAAGACGTAAACAATTTTTTTTTACTCTTTTCCCCCAAAATACAACATTTTAGGCAGAAATATTTCAGTGTGAGGTTTCTACTAAAACCATCTTCAAACTGTATAAGTTTCATGTAGATCTGTGAGCATTTCTGGTTTTCGATCTTACCAATGTTGTGTAGGGGCTTTAAGCACAAAATCTCATGATTCATAGGATTACCTTGCCATCCCAAACTTCACTCTTCTTCCATTGCTAAGTCATGGAGAATGGAATGCAATTCAAAAGCAACTGACATCACATCGCGGTGTGGTTTGTAATCCCATTTACACAAGGAAGGCGTTTCCCGCTTAGCAGATTTTCACACTTAAGCGGCTCTATGAAATTGTGTCCTGGTTGCCAGCCAAAGTTCCACTTGTGTCCGAAGCTGAGCTCCCAATATTTGAATACAAGTTGAACGTGATAAGTACCAAGTACCAAGTAGTACCGGTATACTATACTGTAGTTAGCAATCTTAAAATTTAGTGGGCCTGACGTTTCGATCCTAGCAGGACCTTTCTCAAAGGCAGAGTGACAAAGACAAAACAGATACATGTACACGAAGGAAGGAGGAAGAGAGTGAATAGGACACAGTTGGCAATCTTGTGATAATCGAGGAGGAATTTCCATGCTTAGCAGGTTTTCACGCTTAAGCGGCTCTATCAGATTGGTCCCAGTTCTCTTCGTGCTGGTCCTAATTGTTTAGTGATGCTGGCGTCAGTTCCCTGAAGTCCCTTTTCCCTCCTCTCCTTCCAGGGAACTCGCCTTGGATCTGTCCGACACAATCGCCGACAGCGAGGACTTGAAAAAGACGGTGTGCATCATGTGTGCCTCCTCCAGCACAGAGGTGAACTTTCTACACCAGAAGGTATGACACGGTGCTGCCCGGCCTCCCATTGCAGTGCGCGCAGCGAGGGGCGGTCTGGTAGATGAATTACACAAAATGAAGAACAGACTAATGATTGTGTGTATAGAGTTCCGTGGAGGAGGCTTTTCCGAATTCCATGGACTGCAAGGAAAACAAACAGCTGGGTCTTGAATCAAGTAAACACTAAAAAATCTCTTCTGAACTTCATAGACAAGGGTAGATTGACTTACTTCGGTCATATCATGAGAGCTGACAACAGCCTTGAAAAGATTATCATGCAAGGAAAGACAGAGGGCAAAAGGGGACGCGGAAGACCAAGAACAAGATGGTGGGACAACATTCTGGCAAGAGTGGGCCGACCCCCCATAGAGACAATTCGAACAACAACGGACAGATCAGCAAGGAGACTACTTGTCAACATGGTCACCAGGGGCCGAAACCGACCTGATGGAAATAGATAGATAGAGTTCCGTTATCTCTTTGCTTGGTATTGAATTTCGACAAGTTAACATTTTTAAAGAACACAACAAACATTTCAAAGTGATTTAGAACCCGGGAATTGATCCGGATCGTCACCAAATGAAAATCACCTCGAGCCAGTGAGAATACCGACATACTGTAAAATTTTTAGAACGATACATTTATAACTTTTCAAACAGACAGACAACAATATAAACAATTGCTGGCAAAAACACAACCACCCTGGAAGAGGTAATAATTATAATACATAAACAATGTTAAGGCACTTAATGCTGATGTTTCTAAATGCACCATTGTTTGTCTACAAATTACTCACCTGAGCTTAAACAAAATACCTGTACCTGAATTATGTCCCTTACAATTGGTGACCAGTCATTTTGATTTATGTCACATATATTTATTCTTCCCAA